>JAQNCA010000025.1:20450949-20465499 GCA_029783725.1 Acanthurus tractus
AATACATCCCAGTCTGTGTGGTGGAAACAATCCTGGAGCATAGGGATGGCGTCCTCTGGCCATGATCTTGTCGTTCTAAGTAGTGTCTTTGCACACATGTATCATCTCCTCTGCTTCCTCTCTTTTTCTCTTCATCTTCAGTGTTTCTTCTCTATCTCATTGTTTTTTAAATCTCTTCACCCACACTTCTCCATTCCTTTCCTTGTCTTTGTTTTTCTCCAAAGTTAAAGTACAGACGCTTAAGTGTCTTTTTTTTTTTTTTTGCTTCTCACTTCTAAGCTAGCAGATTTTAATATTTGAGTGAGTGTCTCTCAGCTTGGCAAACACACAGTGTCTGCTCACTCCAGCACGATCTGGCCAGGAAACTGCGGATGTGTTCTTAAAGCTGGATTCATTGATTTTCTTTGGTTACTTTTCAGTGCAACAAGGTGTAAACACAACACTGACATATTTTCACCCCATTGATTTGTACAGCAACATGCAACATTTGCAGCAAACACTTGCCACTCAGCCATTCAACAAATTTAAATCTGGTAGTCTCTTCAAGCTCAGGTCTTTTGCTGCTTAATGCTTCGTTACTTCAGCTAGTTGACAACTTTGTCTGTCTGCTTGCAGGAAGCTACAAAGTAATTAAAGAACAGGAAGGTTTCAGGGTGTAAGACCAAGAAAAATGAGCTGAAAGATGCTAAATGTTCCATAGCAGCCCATAGCAGGGGAGTGTTTGGATATGTAGCTTCATGGTTTGTAACACATGCAAACTTTTTAGCTTTATATCTGCCATCTTGGGTATGTGGGTCAGTAGTGTCTGAGTGTTCAGGCTTAAACTATCAGTGGTTAACCAAGAAAAAGAGATCTCTTGTCATTAATTAATTCATGTTTGAAAACCAGGTTAGTAATTTCTGCCACTAGGGACATCTCAATCAAAACAACAACAAACTGTGTTGGTTTTTTTTTCATGTAATTTTTAGTCATGTTCCCAATTTCCGTCCTCACTCTCACACTTATCATCCAGTGTTCTTCATTTTGAAGTTACAGATGAACAACTTACTGCCACCTTAAATAAAAGCTACAGATCTCTTGGGTTGAATATTTTTGGAAACATCCGGTGATTATGCAAGAAGGTCTATAATACTAAAAGTAATGTATGACATGAGTCTTGTGTATTTAGATACATGAATGCTGAAATGTTACATATTTTACATTTAAGTTACTGCCTAAAGGACTAAGGAGCAGCTGTGGAGTTTTGGAAAGAACACTCTGTGATATGTTTTTTATAAGAAATCTATTTCCTCTGTCAGTAGCAGCTCTTGGCACCTTCAGGCTTTATTCTGCAAAAGACCTCTCCTCACTCAAAGCATCTCCCACTATATCACAGCTCTGTTTGGTTTTTCAGAGTTTAGTGACATTTTCTTTTATCCCTATTTCAGTACATTCTGACTTAGCTGCCCTCACTGTAGGAAACCATTCAGCAGTGAACATAGGTGAGGCTTAATGGAAAACTACCTTTTAGCCTTCCATTTGCATTGAGTCAGTGATGGTCTCAGGTGAGGAGGGAAGTGCTTATTGCCCCCTTTCTTCCACAACACATTAAACTGTAAATGTGGCATTAAACCTTTCATCAGAGTTAATGACATTGCTCTCCCTTATTAAGAATTTAAGAGGTATTAGGACAAGGACAAGGTTATTAAGAGGCATTGTAAACATTTTCTGATGACTGATTAAGTCCTTTCATGACCACTTTTAGCGCTGAAGTGTGTAAATTACATTCAAGGGTGGAATCAGAGATTGTGTTTGGTGTTGGCAGTACCCATGAAAGGGCATCAGGGCTTTTTTTTTTTTTACACCTCAAACATGTTTCCATGGGCCTTAACCCTTCCGGTCATTAGCCTGCTCCAACAGGTCAGGACTGTTTAGTCCATATGCATCCATCTGGTATGGAAATGGTACCATGTATTCATCATCAGAGCCAACAGATACTGGAGTGTTTCTTGCAGGGCAAAATTCTAAGAAATAGCTTGAAATTCATTTGGACCTCATACTCATTATTGAGTCGATAGTTGGGTTGATAGTTAATCTCTGTTAATACTTGTATTAGTTTGGTGATCAGTTTGTTATAAAAAGTGAAGACAAGGACATGTTTCCTCTTCCTCCCACTGTACAAAAGTGAAGCCTAATTATCCCTGACTGACAGGCACTGCTGTCTTGAACTTGTGACATCATTTGGAGCCACAGCCTGCATGGTAGTTTTCAGCAGATGGAGCAGCAGCTTTGAGGTTCCACCCAAACAACCACCTACATCAACAGCTATCATTCATGACATCACAGCCCTTTTTTAGCATCAAAACACCAACTGAATCAAACATAACAGAAATGGATGCTTTAACATACATGAGAACTTCCTCAAATGACAAAAACTTTTAAGGGAGATTTATCTTACGTCTGCTTTAATTATTTATTTTGTCTGATGTGCTGTCTGCTAACATGGAGGGGTGGGGTTTGACCAAACACTGCAGTCAGCCGCCACAGGACAATCTAGACATTTTCTTTCTTCTTTCTTCTTTGAAGAAGCAGTCATATCATCCATCTACTTGTGGTTATATCATGCAAGCCTAATTTTTATACTGTAAAATGCTCTTTTCTGCATATTTTCCCCAGAAACCAGTTTAATTATAAAAAATCAATTTAACCCCATGGTATGATGATTTCACTGCTCTACAGGAGCCTTCACAAACACTGGTATCAAGTTTTGATAGGACATAGAGCTAAAAGCTGTCTTAATTGCATAAAGATAACATGGTTAAGCAATACCGCTGCCCATTAAATCAATGGGTTATTACAGTTCAGTGGTGAATAACTTTTGGGTGGACACCTCTTGGACATACAGAGTCACTGATGATAAGTGGAGTTAGACTGAGGAATGAACCCTTTTGCACATCAGACTTTGGACCAGCAAACACAGGTGTGTCTAATAACTTGATTAATTGCTCTGCATTGCATTGTGGCAACAGGTGAAACGGAGCGTTAACTAGATTAATTCCACTTGTGTTCTTTTCCTGCTAAGACAAGTCAAAAAGTCTGCTGTGCAAATTATGTTTCAGAATCAGTTAGTAATGATCAAAACAAGAGTGCTTTGCAGCTAGCAGGCTATCAAGATTCAGATTAGCATAATTTATTTTGAAAGCAGAACGACATGTGAAGTACAAGAGAGAAATGGGCTTTTAGACAAGGGAGAAAAGAAAAACTGAGGATGCTCATCCGACAAACACATCAGTCAAATCCAAAACATAAAGACGCTTATTTTGCTCTGCTTTCCTGAATATGGCAGCATACTTATAAGTAATTTTTTGCAAAAACTTTAGCAGATAAAGCAATTTCATTGCACAACAGAAGCTAATGGAAGAAATAAGTGGGAAGAAACCTGCAATTCACTTAATAATTCAACTTCTCTCCTCTTGTTGCTAGTTTTCCCGATGATTAATTAAGATGGCAGATAAAGTTTGGGGACAATTGCACTGTTGAAATCTCGTTAGCGGTGCATTGAACTATTGATAGAGTGCTTTCCACCTCTGACTGTTTGAAAATGAGTTCAGCAGCCATTCACTATAATGACTAATAAGAGCAAGATTGTTAACGTAATTTATTCCATCTCAAAGATTATCCTAGTACAAATGCTAAATCGAGGTTGGAGCTAAAAATTTGAAATCTTTGCGTGATTTTGGTTGGCATTATTTTGAAATGCAAAAGGAGGTGAGACTGCAGCTACAGGACAACAACATGCAGGGTCAAGGGACTTCTAGAGTTACTACACATTCACTCTCTGCCTCCACAAGGGAGGTTGGCAACCCCTGACAGGAGAGCCAAAAAAAAACACCCTGTAAAGTTGTTTGACTTCCTCCCTGAGGCTTGTCCATCCTGTCAGTCTCTGAGCAGAGTGTCAGTCCTCTCTCCGTCTCAGCTTGTGTAAACAGTTTTCTGATTCTGGCTCGACTCTTTGTGTCGAAAAAAGCTGTGTTACTCTGACAGCTGCCCACTCACTCTCAGACTTGGACGGACACGTTATCCTGCAGACACTGCATCCACACTTTGATGCTAATGCTGTGTTTTTTTCGGATGCAGATGCCTGAACATCAGAGGTCTGAATAAACACTGATTTTAGAAACTATTAGAGACATTTTACTCTTTTTATCGCGCACACAGATAAGGTGAACTCAGGAAATATCTTCATTCTGTGTGGATTTCTTTGAACAAAGATACACACAAGAGAATATGAGTATTAACAGAAGTGAACAATCCGTTTCATTTTCTGTCTTTTGCTTTGTCTTTCATTGATTCTTTAGTGCTTTGCGGAGCCCCACCCACTGTGGACAATGCCTTCCTGATTGGTCGGAAGCGCTCCCACTACGACATCCACTCTGTAGTGCGTTACCAGTGTGCCGACGGCTTCCTGCAGCGCCACGTGCCCACTGCCAAGTGTCGCGCCAACGGCAAGTGGGACCGGCCTAAGATCATCTGCATAAAATGTAAGTTTTCCACAGCAGAATACTTCACAGAGCACAATGGTAGACTACAAGACTTCGAGCAGTACTTTCATCTGTTAGGTCATTTTCACATGAACATCTGCTTATTTTTAGCACACACACCACCACAGGTCTGTAAGAAGAACCTCCTACATTAACTGCCCTGGGGAGCCCCTGTCACGATGCACATCCAGGCTCACCATTGCTGTTCTCATTATTAATAATTGCAAGCAAAAAGATAACTGTGGTTGCAGGCTGAATTAAAATCCCCCTGTCTCACTTAAAAGTGGTACAGAAGGGTCTTCTTTGAAGTGCTTTATGCTTGAGGTGGATTTTTTATCCAGATTTTTCAAAACAAGTTTTTGCAACCAATTGACCATTTATTAAATACAAATGACATTTGCTTAAAACTAAAACTATTCAACCAAATATAAATCTGACTTTTTATATCAGACAAAGCTTTTATGCAAAAGGAACTGAAAACACTTGGAGGTTTTTGGAGGTTTTTAGATGAAGTGAAAAGATGACATTACAGTGTCACTGCACTCATACATTTATAGTATAAGTTACCTCATATTTTAGAGCAGTGTGGTTACTGTAATAGTTGAAAGTCATCTTTTATTATGCAACATTTATGCACCTTATCTCATTTGAGCCTTAGAGTAAACTGTATTCATTTGATTTTCTTCAAAGTGCTCAGAATAAATAGAAGAGATGTCATAACTTGGCATAATTTCTTGCTCCTTCAGAGGAGATATAAAGGGTTGATAGAGACAGAATAACTATCCAGCAAACTGCACCTTGTATTTCATTTCACTCAGTGACAGTAATGATGAAATGCTGAAATAATGTAGCCTCTGTTTAAAGTGATAAGAATTATTTTTTCCTCTGATTCTTTATCTGAGCGTAGAGTTGTTTTTATGGCCCAGAGTTATGGTGTCGTTATCATTCATTGCAGACGACATTTCTTTGTTGGCTAAAAAAAAGGGACTGAGCAACCTAATTTGGCAGTTCACCCTAGGAACAAGCTTATACTGAGGCTGTGAGTGGGTGGCTAGCTCAGTGTGCTCTTTCTAAAGGCACCCAGTAGGCTGAATGGGAGATAAAACAGATTCCTTCAGTGTGGTGGAAATGGTTAAACCTTCAACAGAGAACATGTGGTTTTGACCTTCCTGCTGTTTGATCCCCTTTTCCCTCGCCTCACCTGTTTTCACCTCCCTCCGACTGTCTGTCTGAACGCTTCTGATGCTTGTCAGTGATTCATCTCCCTCTTACATCAGTTTTCCACGCTCGCCTTTCATCTCGTTCCATCTCTGACTTGCTTCTCTAATAAATCGTCTGCCCTTTTCTTCCATTTCACTGTCTCTCTCTCTATCTCTCTCTCTCTCTCCTCCGCTCTGTTTGCTCCGCCAGCCCGACGAGCCCACCGCTACCGACGCCACCACCACAAGGGCAGGAGGGAGCGCAGGAAGCACAAGAGGCACGGCCACAGAGAGGGAGGGCACCACGGAGGAGAGCCGGGCCACAACCACGCCCACTTCTGAACCAAAACAAAAAAAAAAGCATCTCCTTTTTTCCTCTCCTCTGCTGCCAGCTGCAGTTTGCCTGTTTCCCTTCGCCCCTTCCTCTTCTCGCCCCACGTCCCCCAAACACCACTTCACACCTTCCAGCCCAAAAACTCTCGACCTAAGCCCCCCTCCTTGCACCGCACTGCCCTGCCCTTAGCTCCACCCGTGGCTCTCCGAGTCAGCCTGTATCATAGTCAACTCTGAGGCCTGCCAAAGTGCTGCCAGGCGTCACTGGGACAATAACAAAATCCCTTTGTACTCTTTTTACTTTCCCTCCTCTGTTTTTGCCTTCTCGTCTCGACTTGTCTGTGTCTCACCCACCCTGTAACTCGACCCAGTTACTCCCCCCCCCACCCACCCACGAGCTCAAAGATGACCTGAAACCTGGGACGACGCTGACCTGTTTTTGAAAAAAGAAAATACCTTTGAGAGCCGCACTGAACATTCTTCTAAGAGAAGTGGTTTAGTACAAACTACAAATAGGGACGAAATTATTGAAAACCATGTTGTTGACTTGAGCCCTTTTGTCTGTTGAACACCTTATTTTTTACAAATATCCAGTGTTTATTTCTTGACTCTGCTGCTTTTGGTTTGCTCTTTGTAAGACATTGTGCTTGACTTAAAGCGACTTATACTGAAACAGATTTAATTGATTTTTCTTGAACCAGAAAGCAGTTGTAATTGAATTATTTGATCGGTAGCGTTGTATCTTCTTGTCAGTGTGAGACAGTTACTTTAGATCAGATGCTGAACCCCCCCCCCCAGAGGAAAATGGAAAACATACCGCATCTCAATTCAGTTTCATCACATCACTTGTCAGTCACTTTTCAGAAGTGTCGAACAAGCCCACACTGCTCTTGTTGTGTCAGACATCCATTCCTGTCATTGTCGAGGGTTAATCTGAACCTTTGATGTCAGTTTGTCTCAACTCAACTCAGCTCAGCAATCCCAGGTTTGCTGTGCCTTCCCTCATAGTATGTGTTGCTGTAAGAACGTGTGCTGTGAATAAATGAAGGTGATGCAGCAGGGCGAAGTTCTCCTTACTCTTCTGTTTCCCCTTTTGCACGATGGATTTTTCCGTCTGTGGTCTGATGAGGAGAAATTTCGCCATCAGTCAGGCGAGAGAAGAGACCAAGCAGGTTATCTATCCTGAAGCAGAAGCCCCCTCATATGTCCCAGCAAGCACATGATACTGTAAGACCATGCATAAGGCTTGAAAACTATGCTAAAAAACACACCTGTCATTTGCTCTGATTCAAAAAACATTTCGATCATGTCCTAACTTTGATCAAAAATGATGGGTTTTTTTGTTTTTCTTAAGACGAGCTTAAAATTTGTAACATATTTTTACCACATTATTGGTATAATTTTCACTGAAGTCTGCATTACTATTTGGTCTGTTTAAAATCGACATATAATCATCTTATAAAGTTGTTAAGGCTAACATGTTAGCAAACAATTCCCTATTTACAGATCCAGCAGATATGAAGTAACGCTAGCAATCATTTGTGGAGTGTTCTATTTGAGAGACCTTGCAAATGTAAGCCTGATATTTAGCTTGCACTTATATTTGCTAACTTTTAATTCTGTTTTTGGTCTCCACCAACTCCTGAGGGATTGTCAGTGTCTTTGGCTGCTAAATATATCACTAAGTTCTACAGCTGTTTGCTGACTTTGTATGTCTGCTGTTTGAAGATGAGTAGATAGCATACATACAGTTTATTACAAACTTTGTCTGTTAAAAATATGGCTGAAAACAACCTGATGATGGACATCAAAACTAAAACAATAAGTCGAAAGAAGCTAAAATGCTCCAAAAAGCTCAAAGGAGTCCCAGTGTTGTATTCTCTGTGGGCTCTTCGTCTCTACAAGCATCATTTCTAACATTGCAGCAGCAGCCTTTAATATTACATTAAAGACTTGCTAAAGTGTTGACTTTTTGCAGAGAATAGAGCCATGCTTATTTCACCAGCATTTTTAACCAGGAGGAGTTTGGAAACAAGCACGAAAACTAGGAGAGGCTCATGTTAATGATCATAAATCAGTGCTGTGTAAACAGGGTGTGAGGATGAAAATAAGGCGAGGAGGTTGAAATCTCTCTCATCTCAGTGTGTGTGTGTTTTGTGTGTATGTGTGTGTGAGTGTGCGTGTCTGTTTATGATTGAGGATGTTGACAGAGGCTGAAGTCCCAGTGGATGATGATAAAGAGGGTCAGCTGAGATTAAGGCTCTCCATTTCTGGGGCAGAGTGAGTCTCCCAGCGCTCAGCTCGCAGCGGTTCACACCTGTGCTCACTGCTGCCACGTGTCCTGCTTTAGAGAGGAGATTGAGACGGATAGAACAAGCGCTTTGCTCTCTTTTCTCTCCCTTTACTGCCGGGTTAAATTGGTGTTTTTGAAGCCAGCACTTGAGGTTTGGAAGCTTCTGGGATTATGTCCAAAACACTGACTCCAGCACTTTTATCCTTTATGTTTCTCCATCTTGTTCTGCTTTTCTCTTCACTACCTCCCACTCTAGTACTTTTCATTTATCTTCCCAGCTGGACATTCTTTTCACTGTCACTTAAGAGTGGTAAACCTAAATTCGGTGCAACCAGCTCTTTATTGGTAAAAGAACACAGACTGTATTTTCAGCAGAATTTTAAGTTCACATGAGATGAAAGGCTGTTTGCTTCTTCATATGGATGCATTTCAGATAAAAACAGGAAGCTCGAGAGAGGCTTGTCATAGATATGAGGTTTACAGTAGCTATCAGCCCTGGGACCTTAAAACCCCCATCGTGCAGCTTATTAGTGGTCCTGATGACTAATCACACCAGGTGGCTGACTGGGAGTTCCCAGTGAACAGGGCAGGACCCTGTCCGAGCACAGCTTCACATATAAACTGAGGTCAGAGACAACAGAGATTAAAGTTCCAAGGCGGTTTTACTTGCCAATTTTAATTTTAAGCAACCTGAGGCTGAATTACTGAGTTGGACCCCCAAACATTGCTTCAACAATAAAACTGCCCATTAGAAAACTCAGAGGATGCGTTCGGTCCTGGTCTGGACGGACTCACTGACAGGCTGCTTAGCCTGGGGCCATTGCTGCATTATAGCGGTAACTTTAGCAACAAGTAAGACTAAAGCTGTCTGTTCAGACTTGAGGCTGACCAGCCAAATGTCATTGGAGGGTAAACCAGAGAATAAAATCTCCATAAATTATGACTCCGTTTCACCCAAATTAGTGGCTAAAGTTACAAAGTCGTGTTTTAATGCAAAGTTATGTTTTTGTTTAGTGATCAGGGAGGAGAAGCTGCCAGAAACACTCCACAATGTCAATGTCCTTTGTACAGTAATATTCTTATTTGTGTTTCCATGGCATCCTCTTAACAATTTGAGAAAGCATTCCTTTGGACGCAAAACTTGTACACATGTCCAAGTGAAGGATGAGTTATCAACATTTTTAATTTGTATTCCAGGACATAAATATCTACAAAACAACCTTTTTTATCAATACTAGGCCACATACCAGCATATAGGTAATGTATAACACAAGGCCTGTGTAATGAAAACAAATTGACTTCGCAGAAACTTTGACATATAATTAAAAAGAAAAAAAAAAGACACTGAAGCAGGATCAGGTTGTACAAAGTCACCTGAGGTGAGAAAATCCATCGGGCACATTAATTCCCTCCCTTTGTTTGTCTCCTCTCACCTTGGCAATGACAACACTCCCCCGGACAGAGAAGAATAGTGAACCTACACCTCTGTATCAGCTTAATTAATCTGCTGAATGCCTAATTAACAAGTTGCATTATCTGCAGAACCGCAGAGCTGCGATGACAAGGGAAGGGTTAGGTGACAGACAGCTGGTGGAGGATTTGGGGTGACGGAGAGGAGGCCCAGACAACTATCACGGCCATTAAACCCTTGTCGTTTCTAACATGTCAGGCTGCAGCATGCCTCTCTTTCCTATTTTTTTAATCTGTCCATGAAAATGGAGTGGTGGATGAATGAAAGGGCAGGCTGAAGCCCCTTTCAAAGCAACTCAGTTCAGGGTTGATGCGCACAGACAGTATAATTACACTTGTATAAAGGTTAACCTGTGCAACAGGAGAAGAAAACTTTCCAAAAATCAAGTGAGGAACTGAGTTTGTGCTGAAAAAAACAGTACATGAGGAGGCATGTTTTGAATAAATTTCATTTATTGAAAAGTTAAATTGGTGACAAATAAATCATTCGTTTTTAGTTAAAAAAAAGATTTGACTTGTCTTTTTTTTTCTTGTCTCTGCAGAGATTATTAGCCAACCACAAATAAAAAAACAGATTTATGATAATGTTGGTATACATGATGAAACTTGAGAAGTTTAAGCAGACTTCTTCAACACGCAGGCCAAAAGTTGAGCAGTTCTCATATAACAGATGTGTTTGTGTTTTGATGATCACTGGGCTGTGTATGTGTGTATGTGTGTTTGTGTGTGTTTGTGTGCGTGTGTGTGCATGCATGAGAAGCCTCTATTAGGGAGAGCAGCTTGCTTTTGGCACATTCTTTTGGTTTCCAGAGATTTTTTTGCTCTGTTTTTTGGAAGATGCCAACCTCCCTGCTTTTCATCTCTGCAACACTGCCACATTTAGTATTGAATTTATGAAAAAAAACACACACACTCTTTTGTACACATTGACCCTCACTTTCAGAAGTGTCTATTTCTCTTCACCTCTGGCTCCCACCCCTTTCTCATCACTCCACTCAAACCACTTTCACCTTCTCACTTCTGGTCTTTCTTGTCGAAGCCCTGAGGGCTGAGACGAAGCTTTACAATTGCGAGTCTTAATTATGAAGATGAGTGACTTAACAGAGGTTGCTGCCAGCTGTCTCTTGGCTCAGCAGCGATCACCACGCCTGAGGGGAGAGCAGCAGGTGAACCACTTCACAGCCAGCAGGCCTCTTCTCAGCCTCAGAAACCAATCCTAATTGTGACCGAGTCGTTCCCCTCACTTCCAGCTCAGAGTTAAAACCTTTTTTAGTTCGGCAGAGAGATGAGATAAGGGTGGTATTGTGGTGAGTGTGACTGCATCTCTGTGAGCTTGTAGCTGTGACTGTTTGATTCTGATTTTACACGGTAATGGCAGGAGCACAACTTGGTTGAATTTGTTTCAATATGTGGTGAGGAAGTGTGCTAAATCAGCATGACAGGAGTGATACAAACAGTACAGAGGAAATTGACTTTGGGGGCGCTGAGAGGCAACAGCAGGTGGTTGCAGCAGCATTCTAAAACACTGATGTAGTTTTTACGCAAAAAACAAAAAAAAAAAACAAAAAAAAAAACACATCCAACCAAGCTTGAAAAATATAAACTGTCAAGGTGAGAAAAAACAAAATAATCAAGGGAGGAGATGATAGAAGTCTCACAAAACATCCAAGCATGAAATTTATCATAATAGAGCAACACAAAAAGCAAATTAAACCTCTTCAAAGTTAAAAACGGGTACTGTCCTGGCACAAGGTACATGAATGCCTCATAGGTTAGGATATGACAGCTTTCCAAGTCGCATCCTCCATAATTAATGTTGCTATATATTTTTAACTTTTTCTTACTCACTTTACAAAGACATTAACTGAAGTTTGACTACTAAAATTGTCAGTGTTCCTCAGAACAATGAGAACTTGATTGATAAGGCAGATAAGAGCAGGCTTCTTATTTCCAGCCAGCCATGAAATGACACCTGTGGCTTAAAAGATTTAATCGGCTGAGCTAGTTTGCTTATTAGGCTAACATTAGGTCCATGACTGACAAGAGATAGCATCCACAGTCACTTTGTGTCCACACTCATTTTAGCAGTCATGTTAAAGGGTCTTAATATTTCTAAATATCTTCAGTTGATGCACTGTGTACAAAACGTGGATTCACATAATCTGCAATAAGATCATATGACCTTCTATTTAGCTTAGTTTAGCTGCATACTTAGCTCTTAACAGACTTAGGTTTGTGCTTTATTATTCACATTTATTATCTGTCTGTTCCTTTGTTAAGTCAAAAGAGAACTGACTTTTGGAATGATTAATGATTGATGTGTTCTTTGAATGCCACTGTAGGGTTGCAAAAATATAAACTCTCCCAAATCAAACAGAACAGAGCCACTTACGTTAGCCTACACTAACTTAGCACCCAGATCTAGCTGTTAAAATACTACACAGTAGATGTCACATCCGGGAACAGGTTTTTTTGTGTATTTGTTTTTAATATAACCTGTAATTTCACAAAAAGCGTCAAAAAATGTCCCTGACCTTTGCAGTAATGATAGGCTACCGCTATGGGTAGTTAGCCAGTTAGCTGAAAATGCTAATGAATGCATGTCGTGATCAAGCAGACAAAGACTCTGTATAATTCGGTTCTTAAATTGTAGGGGGGTTTGTTTGTTTACTTGTCGGTTTTGAAAAGACAACCTTCTAAATTCTTCAGTTGTCGACTGTGACACCCTCAAGCTGCGGTGAGATGTAAAGCTTGACAAGCTCGCTGCTGTGCTGAGCTAATTGTTGTTAAGATATGAATGAACAGTTGCAGATGAGAGGGGAAACGATGATGATGCTGGTGAAGATGATGATGATGCAATAACTGCTCATGATGTCTAAGGCAGACAGCAAAGTAAAAACAAAACTTTCGGGATGAGTCTGTTTATTACCTTCATCTGCTTGTTCCATCATCACTGTCAGGATTCATTGTGTGGGCCCTGTAGCAAACAGTGTAAAAGAAAATGGAGAATCTTTGTTTCCTTCTTGTGCTTAAACAACAGTCCCATGACTTCAAACTTGATATATTTTAAACAAAGCACTTGTCAGCAATGGCGGCGTGATAAGAGCAATGGAGGCTGTTGTCCTTAGTCGCTCACAGACAGACTATTGATTTCACGATTAGTCTGTCTGTCTTGGGTTCCTATTAAGTCTGTCGATGGCATTGACGGCACAACAGCTTCGACTGACCACTGGATGTTTTCCAAATGACAGGAAAACAGACTGTCATGGCTGACTGCACTCTTCTGTGTCCCTGTAAACAAGCAAGTTGTGTACTCTCCCATGTAATTGGTTCTCCTCAAATGCTATTTCTGCATAATTTGCATCATTACCTTTATTATTTGATCATCTCATCGCACTTTTTTAAAACTGTGTCTCTCCTGAGGACTGCTGCATCACTTCACTGTCCAGCACGTACAGGTACACCCCTAGTAGTACTTGTATGGCACTGCATCTCTGTCCAGTATTGAGTTGAGACTATTTATCACTGTCGAGAAAATGGCTTTATTCTGTTGGGATGGATGGAAACATGTTGCAGTGAGAGAGTGAGAAATGAAAAAGACAAAACGCAGAGCAGAAAACCAATTACAAACACTCCTTCTCCTCTGTGATGTAAATACTCTGAGGTTTTTTCTTGTCCTTTTTTTAACAATCCATTTAAACTCTGGGTGTGTTTGTTGCTCAGCCCCTCTGGACCGTTTTCATACAGCCTCAGTGGATCCAAGACACATCTCCCTCTTTAAATTTCATACTTCTCCTCACACACACTGCTGTTTTTAACCGCTGCATCAGAAAAATAAAAACGTTATGATCAACACACGCTCTGCAGGTGAGCCAGAAGCAAGGTGATAGTTTGCTGTACAGATAAATATCACTCTTTTGGATCTTTTTCCTGCACAGTTCTTTAGTGTGAAGCCAGCTACGTCATGTCAACCACAAACAGATACAACGGAACTGCAAATGAGCACATCTATAGCTGTGTGAACACGGTCCACAGGTATTTATCCATATTTATTGATGTATGTTCTTATGAATTCCAGTCCTGTCATTGTATTATATTCTTTACAAAACATGATCATTAAAGGAAACCCTTGTTTGGATCTGTTATCCAGCTTTGTTGGACTGGTTATTTGTGTGAAGTTTATTTAGTGACACCAAAACCAGTATGTGTATAATTTAAAATCTGCTCAATATTTATAATATTGATGGCCAGTGTTTTTGTTTGTAGAAAAATGTCAATGTTTGCATTCTCTGAAGTTAGAAAATTTACACCATGTTTTCACTGAAAACATTTAACATTTAGACAAGTTATGAGCATTCAGTAAAGTGAAGGCTTATTGATTTGCTTTCAAGAGTTGCATTGGAAGATTGCTGCCAGTCTCATATCTATACAGTAAGTCAGTTGCTTGAGTCCCCACACGGTTAGCCTAGCTTAGCATAAAAACTTGAAACAGGGGAAAATAGTAAGTTCATTCATAAGAACTTAATGTCTTGTACAAGCACATCTAGAGCTAATAAAATGTCCCTTTATACCTTGAAGGGTGATTTAAACAAAATATTAAATAGTATAATATTATATAAAATATCATATTTGCAGCAAGTGCAGATGGAAAGGCAGGCATAGATAGATAGATAGATAGATAGATAGAAAGATAGATAGATAGATAGATAGATAGATAGATAGATAGATAGATAGA
>JAQNCA010000025.1:20465599-20480360 GCA_029783725.1 Acanthurus tractus
ATAGATAGATAGATAGATAGATAGATAGATAGATAGATAGATAGATAGATAGATAGATAGATAGATAGATAGATCTGGATGTTTCTAAAAGTACAACATGTACTTCTTTCCTTTCTCGAAGAACGCAAAAAAAACCTTGAAAGTTTTCAAACCTATTCAACATACAAATCAAAATTTAAAACCTGGAGCAAACAGAGGTTCTTACCACTCGAAATGATTAAGTGCTAAAAAAAAAACGAAGCACAGTGATCTAGCCAAGGGCAGCAAATCTTCCTCACAACTGTTTGTGTAGAGTGATTGTATTGACTGAATTGTCGAGAGTTTGTTACTTCATCCTGAATATCCGAAGTTCATGCAAAATCTACTTGTGTTTTTTTCCCCCCACCATGCTATCATCATGCTCGTCTGCACAGGCGAGATTCAGTTTTGCTCTAAGCTGCTGTTTCTTCAGTCAGAGAACAATTCGCTCCTCTCTGACCTTGCTGAGGAGATGCATTTCCAAATCTCTTTGGATTAGGTAAAATATTTTTCCACTGCCAAGATATCAACAAAACCAACGCAGCTTTTCTTTTTTCTATGTTCCAAATCTGCTGCATATAGTTTAAGCAACAGAGTAGGTCAACCGGGGCAAATCCCTCAGCAGTACAAGTGAAAAAGTGTAGGAGGAGGAGAAGGAGAGGAAGGAGGATGGATCAAAGGTAAGAGAAGTGAGGGGGAAAGGGCAAAAGGGAAAGGAGAAAGAAAGAGAGAGATTTAGTTTTGGCAGCAAACAGTTTGTGAATACGCCTACTGTTGTACTATCTAACCTTTAGAGACCTTCAGTTCACCTGAACCTCCTCTGATGAGCTGAATATGAGAGTCCTCTCTTATCAATGGATGGTTTCATTGCCTCACAACACAACTGTCTCCTGTAAAAACACAAACTCCTCTCTCTCTTGCCTCTCTCTCTCTCTCTCTCTCCCTCTCTCATTTCTCTCAATGCCTTTGATATGTGACACATTTCATTATTATTCCGAAACACCGGAAGAAGCCACACTGCAGCGTTCTGTTTTCCGACAACAATCAATCATGCTGAATATAGCATCTCTTTTACATCCTCTTCCTCTGTTGCTGGCTGGCTGAGGGATGTTTTTCTTTCAGCTCAGTGAGTTCCAAGGACAACGCTCATTAAGGCTGCTTAACGGGTTTCTCTTAAATTCACAGCTGAAAATGACCTTCAGCGCTCTTCTGTCGCCGTGCAGCAGTGACAGATTTGTTACAGCCACTTCGAGCGGCACTCCAATCACTGACATTATGTCCTGAGCGCTGAAATGTTTGGTCCCCAAGGACCAGCATGCACTTGGGCACTTCAAACTGGAGTGTCCATGAAGCTTACAGAAGCATACAAAAAAGAGCTCTTTCTTGCTAAACTTTTCTTAAAATTTCCAATGGAGAGGCTTAGAAAATGAATACATACTATTTTTACTCCAGATTTGTTCTGATTCCTGTAATGCAACTTGGTTTTGAGATGAGCAGATAAATTAGAGGCATGAAAAGACTGCTCATCACAACCTTGTTCTTGGGTCGATATCTGGCAGGCATGGCGAATCGATGGGGATCTGTGGTATTATCCTGCATTATCTCCTAATGACGCTGCCAAAGTTCAAGAAGATTATGAAAAGCAACAAGGGCTTTAGCATCATCTTAGGCCCGACAGCCTCTTACTCAACCTAGAAGCCGCTCTGACTGATTTCTTTCCACAATTACTGTCTGCCTTTATCTCACACATAAACATAGGGAGCTGCAGGCAAAATTGACTTTGTTTTTTTCTCTGTCTCCAGAAATGCGTGCCAAACTACTTATCGAAATCAAAAAAAAGGTTTAATTTGCATCTTAACCCCATTTATCTTCTTCATCTTATTGCAGCCAGGTTGTCGAATAGCTTCACTCATTATTCTGCATTCACCCCTGACCTAATGACGGCTACAGATGGTGATGCCGCGGCTCACTTGCAGCTTCTTTTACAGTCGTCTGTGTGTGTGTTTGTGCATGAGTGCATGTTTGTGTGTGTGTGTGTCTTTGTGCTTGGGTCAGACCTGAGGAGAAAAGCCAGCAAAAACATCAGCCTGAGCCAGGTTTTTCATACACCATCGCCCTCACATTCTGCTCTGCCAGCTGTGTGGACACTGTGCAGTGTTGTGTTACATGACCCCAACTGACAATCTGGAAATCTGGCTTTATTAGCCTGCTTTCAACAAACCCCTCAAGATAGGCAAAAAGTTACTGAGCACATTTACTCAAGTACTGTTCAACTTTGTGGTGCTTCAATTGTGCATTAAATATTATATTTTTAACTCAATTTAATTTCTCTGACAGCTATTAGCACTAATTAACAGTAGATATAAGAAGCTACTTTGCAGATTGTGATCTCATATAGAAAACATATGATCTGCTTATAAAAGATGATGTATTCTTACAGAACATAGCCAGTTTCTAATGTCATTTATTTTGTCATGCACAAAGAAGTGCCCAACCCATGTGGATAGAAAAATATTAACACAGTGCTGAATTGCTCTGTCTAAATATAACCATTGTTGCTAATGACATCAAGTCTCTATACTTAGCAAAGTTCACATGCAATAGTGTAGAAATATTTCATTGAGAGTTAATATCCAGTGTTCAAAATCCTACTTAAGTAAAAGCCTGAACAGAGAATTATGTTAATAATTAAAATACTTATTCTGCCGTAACATGGCTGCTGTAATAGATGTATTATTATATGTAACATTATCAGATTTTTATTGCTGATGCAACATTGTGTAATGGGTGTCAGGGCGGCTGTGTTGCAAGGAATAATGAAATGGACTGTCTAAATCTCACATAAATCATGTAACAAAAGCTTAATTTTCTCTTCAGGGAAACCATTAAACCTGCAGGTTTCTGTGTTTCAGTGCTCAGAGCAGTCAAAGTTAGCTCCACCCCAGAAAACTACAACAGTTAACTGCAGATGTTACTGCACCTGCTATTATATCCAAAAACTTATACATATCATAATGTAACAATGAAGCCAGTTTGCACTGTGTATTTTGCCTTCGATATAAAAGCACATTTTGCTGAAAATTACAATTACACCTTGTGTAAAATAGATGTACTGTGTTATTGACAGCTTTACAACAAACTAATGATCCCTCTGCTCACACTCCCCTTCAAAGTATGTCAGAGAGTGAAAACAGTCCCAAAAGCTGCAAAAAGTGCAAAAGAGGCCTTTTAAAGGAGAGTGTAGCTACTGTAAAAACACAGGAGTGCAACATGAGGGAAACTATGAATGAGGACTCTCTTTCTGCACATATAAATATCTCATTCTAAGATAATGAAAACACAATGAGCTTTATTGATCATAATCAATTGATTTTAATCACGACCGACTCATTAATATTACAATCCTTCTATTCCATACTCTATCTAATAGATACCTGCATTTTAAATAGTGCTAAATGGTGCTCCACATGTGTATCTTCACATTTAGATTTTTACATCTTGGGGGCATAAAGACAAGGAGGATTCCATTATTTTGCTTTGGACATTTTAAAAACTTGTCCAGGCTACTGACTGTTCTCTGCACTGCAAGGTTGTCTATAGAGCAACCAGCAGTGCAGTGTTAGAGGCCTGATGAGCTTCTTGGGGTCAGAAGTTTGCCTCTTTGCACCAGCTTCCTCTGGGAAGTCACTCAAAGTTTCTCAGAAGATGAAAGTGCACACCAATCATGAAGTGAATTGCAGGTGTTGTGGGACGGGTTTTGTGACCAAGGTGAGATAAGGTTCAGCAGTTTGTGTACTTCTGGAGCCACTCAGTCCCTTCTCTCCCACTGCAGAACCACAATAGCTCACTGACCAGCCAAACTGCAGGGCCACATGCCCTTGAATCCTCCAGCATTCCCTAGCAGTCTACATTCCAGCCCCCTCTTTGCCTCTAATCTGCCTTCATTTTATTCCCTGAAACCCCTCTCTCCCACCTATCTCTCTTCCCCACATCTTATTCTCTCTGATGCTTTTCCCTGTCTGCCTTTCATTCTGTCCTTCCCTGTGACTTTGTGTTTCTGCTGAGGCTGTCTGCTTTTCCTTCATCTCTTCCTAACAGACGCACAAGCACACACACACACACACACACACAAAAACCCCTCCATCCTCACACAAATTGTTTGAACTGTTTCATTAACCTCACACTATTCTCTTTCGACTGAATCTGGGATTGTTGCACACCAGTGCGACTTCCTCTCCTGGTGTGAGTGTGACAGCTCGCACCAAAAGAAGAGAGCTAATGGGAACTTGGAGGCTAGACTGTGGTAAAAACTAAAGAACACTTTTCTTTTAGAGGCATCTATAGATGACAGTTCACACACTCCCATTCATTAGCCACAGTGCACTCCATTAGATGGTCAACACTTTCAATTAACTCAACACTGCTGCCTGTTTAATATATGCTCTGCATTCTGGAGGAAGCCTCTCACAATTTGGCCAATTACCCATCCCCACAAACCGACTGCTTTCAATGCATAATTGGTATCAGCGGCAGCATGGTCCAGCTGAATTACACACACAGTGCCTGAGGCATTAAGGGGGATCATTTAGAGAGATGGGGTAATTTCAGAAGCTATTTCCCATGGGCTCATGCTGTATGGATATGACGTGTGTTTGTGTATTCAATCATAACAATGTTGAGGTCTGATGCAAAGTAAAACTGAATTCCCGTGGGGATAATCTGCAAGCTTTGCATTGCTCCCCATTTTAAATGCAATGGAAACAGTCAACAAATAATCATGTGCTCAGACATTTGTGGAGAAGAATAGAGGGAAGATTTAATCAGCTTCAGGACTGTAATGAGGACATTCTTTGTTAAAAAATAAATGAGTTGTGAATAAAGAAAATATTTGTAATGTGGTGCCAAGTTTATATTATCTTATATATATATATATATATATATATTGTGTATTACCCTTGGCACTAGTTAAATGTGCCCATGGTTTAAAGTTTAAAAACAAGATAAAAACAGGAAATTTAAATCTCAGAATACAAAAGTTGCATCAGAAACAGGATCCACATTTCCTTGAAGCAAAACATTCTCCGAAACTGAACCACCCTGTCTATGATCAATGGTTTGAAGGTATGGAGCGAAAGAAGCTCCATAAATAACGTGGCAAACTGGAGTAATTGCTTTTACAAGTGGGAAACATGTTCTCTTAGGAGCTAAGTTTGGTTCATTATGACAAGTCTGTATATTTAATTTTTTGACTTTTAAAGATTTACTTTTAAAAAGGCAAAGAAAGAGCGTGTCACAGTGTAGCTGTGAAGAAGACCACAAGATGGTGCTGTAATGGAGACACACAGAAGTAAGGGCAGGTTGAGGGACAGCTGAAACTCATGACAGTCTGATTGCTAAATGATACAGTTCACCTGCTGGATGCTCTATTTGTGTGTGTGTCTGTGTGTGTCAGTGAGATTGTATATAAGGTGGTTTCTGACCCTCTGCTCTGTTTGCACATGGTAAAACCTGAGTTGAAATACTGAGCTTTGATTAAAAACATGAGCATTGTTATTATTAAAAGAGAGGTCATGCATAAAGTTAGTAGTTCAGTTACTATTGCCCACTGAGAAAAAAAAACAGTAGCAGCATCTGTTTGGATTTAAGGTTTTCTTTATTTGAGCTTGAACATCTCACTATCAAATCAGTTTTTTCTCCAAATTCTCCCAGACATTTTGTCATGATTGACTCAAGGCTGCCAGACAAAATTTAAATGAAACTTTTAACAAATTTTAATTTGTTTGAGTCACTTTATTTTGTCTGGTTAACCTGAAATAGGAGAATCTCCACCTTGGACATTCTGCAAAATTAGACTTGGTTTTCACAATATTGAGAGCCTTGCACATCAACACAGGTGTTTTCACTAAGTTTCTGATTAGACTTCTGGTAACGGGGATGACTCCACCTGTGGCTGTGTGTAAAACTATTCCTTAAATGCTATTCACCCTCCAGGCTTCATGCTGCAAGCCTTGAACTCAGAACTCATGAAAACCTACCTCTAGAATAAAAATGAGCATTCAAGTTGGAATTCTAGGTCAGAATTTGAACTATGATCCACCCAGCTAAAGTTCACTGACATTAACCTGCCTGACATCAAAGTGTGTGTGACGATACACACAATGAACAGTTTCAGATGGGACCTAATCAGATTAAATCATTTCTACCAATATATTTGACTATCATTAACCGAATCGTTCTGTTTCCTTTGTCACCTTTTTGTGGCATAACTCCTCCTCTCTGTGTTTATCTTCAGCCTGTTCTGTGGCCCTGACCTCCATCACAAACTGATAAATGAGGGCAGCACAATCCAATTTCTTTGTATTTATTGTGCAGCAGCTCTCTGTTTTGATAGGGTCATCTAATTTCATTTCATGCTCAGAAGGAAAGGCGATGAGGAAGCCTGATGAAAAGAAGACAGCGCTGTCATCTTCTGAGCAACAATGCAGTTTAAAGGGTTCAGTCACATGTTTGCAGAGTCTCTGCTGTCTTTGCAGCATCCTTCTTCCTTTCTGTTGTGTTGTTCTGCCTTTACATCAAATGTTCCCTCATCACCAAATCAAGAAAATATAAGCAAACTGTGTATTCTCTCTGATGTCCTTGTCTCTGCTGCCTGCTCTGTTGGCTCACCATCTAATGTGCTGTTTCTCTAGTCTAATATGTAGGAACTCTCGCTATTTTATTCTTGTTAACCAAAGCATGGTACATATAGAAGATGTGTCATCTCTGTTTGCAAAAGTCAAAAGCTAAAGTAATGACTGCTATTTATGATGACCTTGCTCTTGCATAAGATGTAGTTAACTGCTAAATACCATGAAAAGCGACTTTCAAATGGGTTGCCATCACAATCCTGCACACATAAAAAAACATCTATATTGCTTCAGTACTGAAATGTGGAATACATAATCATCTATAAATTATAAATGTCACAGTGCATCAGGCAGGACTTTGCTTATTAATTTAGTGGATGTGGCTGTAAATTCACACAGTTGCACAGACTAATGGGACTGGTGAGAGTACTCAGCAAATCATTAAAATCATCAACTTTGATCATCCAGGTCATGTTTTGGAGCCTCTTTTTCTCCTTGATAAATCACAAAGCTGACAATACGCAGCAAACAGTCGTGGATTTGTTTTTCACAGCTCTGAGTCATCATTCGCAGCAATTATTTCATGATGTTGGACTTTCAGTGAACTTGACTTTAATTACATGCTGCCAGTTGCTATGACTATGACATGGTTTGTTCTGCTGTGTTGGCGCAACACCAATATGCTCCCACTCAGAGCTGGGTTCACTGCTCAGCGGTTTCTCTCACTGGCACAGTCAAACACATAAGAGCCAAGCACATACACTCTGCATTCATCACTTATCAGCTGGGATTTTCTACCCACACAACTGATTTGTAACTCAAAGTAAAAACACAAAGGTAAAAGTGTCACAAGGCTCACAAGTTATCTTGAGTCTCATCAGACAGAATAACGAATCGTATCTTCTAAATGCACTGTTAAGAAAACACTGTACGATGAACCTGCAGAATCATTTTAAGTCATGCAAGTAGTTTCTCTCTGTGGATGTCAACGTCTATCTGCCAGTCAGTTGATCTGTGTGTCGGTCCACCACTTATGCTCAGACTGAAACATCTCAACAGCTTTTGGATGAATTAATGGATAGGATGAAGACTTTTTTTTATATTGGTTCATCCATGGAAAGAACAGAATACTAAAGGCTGATATGTGACTTTTTGCTGCAGTTTTTGTTTAGTTCAGACGCTAACTGTTCACTCCCTCCTTGCAAAGCTGGACCTGAAAACTTGTGTGGATCTTTGGCTTAGGTAACATTGAATGTGACTTCTGTGGCCGCCTCACTCTCGATCACTTGCATTGTGTAACAAAAATATTTCAACAAAGAATTTATGAATGCTGCCCATTTAAATGCAGATGTGAGGCTTCAGTGCTGGGAGATGCTCAGTGATGTTAGCTCTAATTGAACAGACGTCTCACAACAAAGTATTCTTAGCAGAAAGCAAGCCGGTAGAATTTTCCACCTGGAAAGAAGGGACTTTCAAGAGACCTGGTCTTGACAGCACTTTACAAAATTGTACATTCATATTTTATGATGTGTTGAGAAAGCTAATGTTGCAGTTAGTTAATCTGTTTATTGGTGTGCTGCATTTTTATAACTGAAAAGTTTCAATTATCATGTCAATGTTTAACTTTGGTCAATGAGCAAAAAACGAACGTAAGAATGTCAGCTATATCATTATGAACATGTTAGCATTTTGGTGCAAGCATTTAGCTCAAAGTGCCACAGTGTTTTCACCAATCTAAACAGCTCTTGCTAGCGCTAGTTATTAATCCTAAATACATTTTTATTGCATAAATTGAGTACAGAGCATTATCAAAACTTCTCCAGTTAAATGATACCTGCATTTGAGCTTTTTTGTGCCTTCAACTCCAAAAAAATAATAACCATTTTTGGTTATTTTGCTAGCAGTCAATCACGGCGAGCATTCTTTGATTCAATGCATACTAAAGCCCAAAGGTTCTTATGTCTGGTGTGGTGAAGTCAAGCCTGATGTATCCAACAGATTTTACATTTCACTTTCATCAGATGGTGTCATAAAGGGAGTCTATTGGTATCAGGGTTCTAGTGCTGGAGCTGCTTTCATAATTTTTTGAACAATGTCCAGCCATGTCTCTTGATATTTTAAAAGAAAAAAACACTCAAACACATGTCGTTCAAATAAACAGGTTCAAGGCTTTTATTTGTTCTCCAGAACATTCATCCACCCCGTAGTGACAAACACACTCTGTAATAAAGGTCACTGTATGTAACATTTATAGGGCATTTAAAGCCCAGGTAGCTTAAATTTGAAGTATGTGAGGTAAATAGCAAATAGCCTAGCTTTGTATTTCTTCTTCTTTAGCCTCAGCAACCACTCTCAGCTAAGCAGCACATGCTTGCTTAAATCTAAGCTAAGATGCTATCAGAAAATAAAGCCTTATGTATCTAAAGTGCAAATATTTTAGAGCAAGTGCAATATTTATGAGGCTACTTGGCCTGTTCAGCTCTGATGATGAGATTGCCAGGTCTAGGTTAATGAGAAAAATTGCTCTCATTGTGCAAGAGGTCTGCTGAACTAAGACACCTGGAAACAGGTAATTACACTCGGTACACTCAAAACTTACAATGCATCTTGGATTTTTTCCAGTCAGTCGGGCAGATCGTCCTGTCTCACCCGATAATGAATGTGTTCACCACCAAACTGGGATTCTGGCTTGAGCAGCAACTCAGAGCTCAGGAGCCACAGCGAGGGGCCAAAAAAACACACACATACACACTCACAAACAAGTAAACAAGGTTATCCATGGCAGACCTCTCTGATCTGATGTGTGCCTGAGTAATGATCAAGCTGCAGTTTAATCTTATAGTTTAAATGTGCTTACAAAGTCACTCCTTAAAATGATTGACTGACTGAAGACGAAAGGAAAATCACTCTATTAAAGATGTCAGCCACAATTTTACACAGCCTCACTTCCCTCTCTCTCTCAAATCTGCAAATGAATACATCTTGTCTGTGAGTGTTTTGCTTTCAAAGCGATGAATGGAGTCTGACTGCTAGGCGACAGTTGTTGTAGTCAAATCTAAAACTGCTCTCAGTCTTTCTGCCTTAAATCACGTTTGTAGTATTCATGGGGATGCTGTTGCTGCTCTTCCTCCTCATCAAACTTTCCGTGGGACTTTTTGTTGTGTCCCTACCACCTGCTGTTTCATCCTTGTTCTTGCGGAAACAGTAGACCCCATAGAGGCGGAATTTTTTATCAGGGAAGCCCAGGTGTCGGACACCCGGCTGGGATCCCCCACAGCGAGAGCGGGGATTGACTATGGGGTAACGGATGCTGCCGTCCTCAAGCCAGCCGGCTTCACAGCGGTCCAGAAGCTGGAACTTCCACGCAGCATACAGCTGACCCACTTTGGCCACCACTGAGCCATCTCGGATGCAAGCCTTCACCGCCTCCGCATAGTTTACTTTCTTAAAGCGTTTGAGGAAATACACTTTGCCTAAAGGGATATAGAGGGAGAGGAGAGGAGAGGAGAACATCTTTGTTGTAAGAACATATGAAAAGGTGAAGGATAACAGAGCAGGTGAATTGTTCGGGAGGGCAAAGGGAAAGAACAGAGAGGAGCGAATGAGAGAGTGAAGCCCCAGAGACAAACTGAACCCCGAGGGTGTAGATATTCTCAGTTTTCTCAGCATCTCTTTCTGATTGTGTTCAGAATATCAAATCATTCCAACAACCGTCTGGGCAGCTGCTCAAAACCAAAAGGCAGCACTCTGTCAGCGGACAGTACTCTCACACAAAATTACTCCTAAAATGCTTCCATTTTCGCCTCCATCTCACCTCTGGGGAGACTTTTCTCCTGGCAGTATTAAAGAAATTGGTATCCTGATTGGCTGAATTGTTTCAACTGAACTGAATCACAGATAGCTTCTCCTATGAAAGGAGCACAGGATAAAGAACCTCCCTAACCAAGAATAAAAAGGTTGGTGGTTTCTTTAAACAGCAAACTGCTATCATGAAAATCATGTCTGCAGCCTCAGCTTTGCACTTGGCTTAGCTATTGATTTTATGCTTGTTTATGTGACTGCTGGCTATTAGAGAGGCAGAATATTGTCTCATATTTCCCCAGGGGACCCTGAGTAAATACCTTCCAGCTGGACTGAGCAACAGTATTGGTCATGACCACTGAAACCTCCAGCCCAACAGACTGTCGACAGTAATTAACACACAAGGGAAGCCATGAGCAATCATTTCAGGTTCCTGTCATGCTACCTTTCTCTTGCTGAGGAAAAGCATTATAGCTCTGTTTCTTTTCTTTTTTTTTTTCAGCTGAGACTAACCCCAAAATTGTTTGTGATTCAAATGAAGAGCACTGTCTTTTATCTAGATAATAAATAATAAATGAAGATTTTAGAATGTATGAGAAGTTTGAGATTCTCTTTTTAACTTCAAAGAGGCACCTGCAGGCTTGAAGTTGTGCTTTTCCCAAACTGGATTCTTTAAAATGCCCAGTGCATTGTGTTCTACGAATATGGTCAGTGTTTTAAAGGAGTGGTTCGGGGCACTTTAGAAAACAAGCTTGTTTGCAAATATAATAAACATTGTTTATTGTATTGGACTGTGCATTTATTCTTTAGCAATTATGTAAGACAGTTTTATTTCATTGTAAAAAGCTACAGAAAATAGCCACAAGTGTACATGTTATATAAAACTGCCCCTTGACACAATTTACATTATAAACAAACTGAAGTTAGTAAAGATGGTAATTCCCGACTGATTAAAGGTCTTGTAAGACTGATTAACCCAAACCATGAACTTCCCCTAACTTTAAGCAGATCTTACGCATGGTGTTGTTGCACTATAAAACATAATTAGCCTGTACAACATGCACAATAAATTGTGTGCAAATCCCGGAGAGTTTTGCAAATGGACAGTTACAATCTCAATGGCACCATTAGCAGCTGGTTGTTTCCCCCTGTTGCTAGTCTTAAAGTCAGACATGACAGTTGTGAACAATATGCAGCTATTTTCCTGTGAAACTCTCATCAAGAAATAGAATGAGTTTATTTACAAAAATAACCAACTTTTCCTTTGTATAATAAATACCGGTTATTGAAATATCTTAGCCTTGGAAACTTTTGACAATAATCAGTGACAGAATAAAGCCTTCTATTGCACCTTTTTCTCGTCATACATGTGGACTTGTTTAGACTGCCATGAGGCCATCTAAGACAACTTTCATGATGCAAAAAAAAAGATTAAAAAAAATCAATAATAATCCAGACTTCTCAAGTCATAATCCAACTTTCCCAAGTTAGTTTGAGCTTGTAAACCTGGAGGTGGCATGTGTGTGACGAGACACCGGCAGACTCTCTGTGGGAATGTGGTGAAAATCAAAGAACTGGCAGATGAAAGGGGATGCTTGGCACCCAGAGAAGGGCTGTGGCCCTAGCAGGGCAGAATCAACACAGCCTGATCTAAATCCAATGGCCTTAGGCCTGCAAGATCACAGGCACAGATCAGAGATGTGGGCCTAATTTCCCACAATCCAACTCTCATGATATATCCTCTTTCTATACAGAACAACAACTATCCAGCTCTGCCAGTCATGATTCACAGATTCTCGATACTAAATTAGATGTTTGCATTTTAGTTCGCTGCCAGCTGACATTTCCCTGAGTTTCTCACCATTGAGCTTGGAAGTGAAGCAGAAACTGTCATAGCGCTCATCCTCCTTGTGCCGGTAGCCATAGTTACGAACACCAGCAGGGGTGTCCTTGCGGCCACACTGGTCTCTGGGATGAGAGATAGGGTACTGTACTGAGCCGTCTTCCAACCAACCAGCATTACACCAGTCCAGCCCTTCCAGCCAGGCCTGTAGAGAGAGATAATGTAGGTTAGTGAGTCATACTGAGGAATTAAATGCATTATTAAGAGCTAAACTAATCTGGTTTATCTTTTCTGACGTAACTTCTTCACTTGGGACATTCATGCATAAAAAAGGAGGATGGCCCTGCCTTAAAATTTCCGCTCTGGTTATATCCATAGTTTTAATTTTCTGACTTACTGCTGCTCTAAAGCAGTTTATGACCGAGAGTTGTAGCAGGTGAGTGCATTGTTACAACTGAAAGAGCGGCTTATGAATGAAAGTGCTGCAGAAGGTGTGCTCTGCAAAGCTCTAATAAATCCTTGGTAGTGATCAGTGACTTCTGCCCTAGTCTCTTTTAATCTTCCTCCAACATGACAGACACTTGAGCCAAAAGAAAGGCATTAAACTTAATTTGTGCAGTTGAGAGTGGGAGGCCAGAATGGCATCTTGTTGCTTGCAGGCATCCTCCGCCTGGTGGTAGTTGAGCTTATAGCGCCCCTCACGGGGATAGTAGGGGAACACCACCCCTGTGGGTGACAAACACAGGCCTACTGTTGAGTGTGAGGCTTAACAATTAATGAGTTTCAATTCAATCCTGTACAAAAAGGTCCATTCCAAAACCCAAAACTCGAAAGAAAAAAAACACCAAGCAGTGTAAATGTCAGAGATTCAACCAAATCTCCTCCAGATGAATCCTTAATTCCTGACCTTCCAGGTCGAGGTTGACAAATCCGGTGTCGTCTTCCATGTCATTAGTGACTTCACACTCATAGCGCCCGTAGTCCTCCAGTGTGACATTTTGGATGATCAGCGAGGCATCTCCTGGTCCTGCCTGCTCTAAAAACACACGGCCTCTGTACGTTCCAAAAACACGCTGCTGCCTGAAGACATTCAAAAGAGTTTTTTAAGCACTTTTCCCATTATAAAAGTTGCTGGGAGCAAAATAAGGAGATATGTTTTAACTTTAGAAATACTTAACAGGTGGAATACTTAAAAAAAGCAAGGTACTATGGGGGACCAAACGACAATGTGAATTTTAAGGTTTTAGGAAATTAGGAAGTTTTGGATGGTGAATTGGGCTCTACAGCTGAGAAACAGGGGGTAAAAAAAATGAGATAAAGACTGGTTCACCAAAAATCCAGATGCAGATCTTACCTTCCAAGTGCCACGAAGACATCCTCAAACTGCAGTGCATCAGTCACTTTGGTCCATTTAATCCGGATGCGAGCAGGATCGGTGTTCTCTGGCTCATGGTGGAATCTGCAGGGTAAAGTGATGGAGCCACCGCGATGTGTCACCACTTTACCAGGAGCTGTCTGCACAATCACCGCTCCGGTGTCATCCTCTATGACAGGAAAAGAGGAACAGGAAGACCAGCTTTTTAAAATCACTTGTTTAAGAAATTGGTGCACATTGTCTGCAATCTGGCTGCTCTGCTTTTGTGGTACTTTTATATGTCACTGTTTCAGCAAATGGGCATTCATTGTTTACACTTTTCGTTCTTGGCATAAATATACCACTGTCTTGGCTGGGGATCAATCATTTGAGTTAATTAAATTGGTCTAGTAAAGCCAAAATAATTACATACATTCTGACACAGGATGTTGCTGGGAAGAAGTAGTTCTGAGGTATCGTATTGCTGCATACTCTAATGTACTTGCCAATACCTGATCAAGCATTTTAGGCAGTTTCAGAGACCAATAAATAAAAATAAAGGTGGTGGATACAGGAAAATACATGAGGAGTTCTACATTTCAAACAGATACTGAGGTCCATGTACAGTCAAATACTTGATGCTATGTTGTGGCATGGTTATTGCAATCCCACTTGAAACAGCCAATACTTGTAACTCATATTCTAAACCAAAACATTGTGTTTATTAAGTTCAGGTGCCACAGCAAGACACCTTGATAACTGAATCAGCCTCAGCTAATACAGAGCGTGCTGTGTATTTGAGCTGTCACTTTAGTGCTTCAACGTCCAGCATGTCGACAGCTGAAAACATTTTTTCTTCAGAGTTCAGTGGGAATCCTTTTCTCTCTGTACTTGGACATTAATCAGATTACCCACTCCAAATTTTAAGCTGAACCAAAAGCAATTCACCAGAATTACCCAAGACTGATGGCAACCACAGACCTCTTCATCCAAATGGGCAATAACAAGACCTAGTTTGCATTTTTGGCAGACATTCGATTGGATACTACTTGTGTGTGTGTGTGTGTGTGTGTGTGTGTGTGTGTGTGTGTGTGTGTGTGTGTGTTTGTGTGTGTGTGT
>JAQNCA010000025.1:20482854-20493440 GCA_029783725.1 Acanthurus tractus
ACAAGACCTAGTTTGCATTTTTGGCAGACATTCGATTGGGTACTACTTGTGTGTGTGTGTGTGTGTGTGTGTGTGTGTGTGTCTGTGTGTGTGTGTGTGTGTGTGTGTGTGTGTGTTTGTGTGTGTGTTTGTTTAGGCAGCCAAATACCACACACACAACAAGTGCGGCGTAAACATTTAAAACATTTAATGAGTGGTTGCAAGAGGTTGTCTGTGTTGTTGTGACCAGATAAAGGCACCTATAATTATCCACACCAGCCAGCAATTAAGCCTGTCACTGTGTACTGCACTCTGCAAAGTTGTTTATCACCAGCGGCCATGAAAGCATCAAGTGGTATTTAATCAAAACTTTAAGCACATTATTTCTCAACACTGACAGCAACACTACAACAGACAGATGTAAAGACGAAACCACTCCGTGTTGCCATTTTATCAAGGAGACACCAGTTTACAGACACTCCTAGCAGAGGGACTGGACTTAACAACTGCTGCCTGTCTGTGCAAATGGGGAGGGATTTGTCGCAGCACAACTGGGACTTCTGGTCATTCAGAGTGGCTGTGTGAAAGGAGCGGGAACAATGTGAATCTCTGCATGCTTCTCACTGTCATTATCTAGTGTGAGCAGCAGCTTAGAAGCAGCATGCAGCTGGTAATTAGGGTTATAAGTATAATCCTAATTGCCTAATTAATAAGTTATAGGTTCTGGTAAAACTGCAGTATGATACCTTCCTAGTGATGGACAGACAGCAGAAAAAAAGAACTAGCTGGAAAAAGTTTCAAACTTCCAGAGACCTAAATATTTCTCAGAGGTGAAATGTGCTTAAAGTTCAACATAGTCCAGTTTAAAATAAAGTATTGACCAAAACAGATAACTTTAATGGCTGAGCCCCTACACACACACATGCACTCAAAAAGACTAAAGATTAAAGACTAAAAAGAAGAATAAACGTGAGCCCTAGTTTTATCAAGTCATCATAAATCTTGTGTATCTGTTCACATATTAGTCATAATGCTAACTATAAGACAATAATATGTCAGGGATGGCCTATTGTGGGTTTATTCTGGACCAAAATTCTTCCACTCAACCTTCCCATCTAAGCATGTAAGAGAAGAGAACCTACAAAAATGAAAAATATACAAAAGGACTGTCAAAAAAACTGTCCTTACCAAGCACGTGCACCACTTTTCTCCTTCCCTTCTCAATGTCAGCAGGCAGTGAAGTCACTGAGAGGGCAAAAGTCAGGAGAAAAACCACAGAGGCCAAAGACCACGGCTGCTTTGAGAACTGCAGGAAGGGACACAAGAGAGATCCGTGGTTATCAGGTTTAGAAATAACAATACAAACAGACATTAGCGTTGCAGGGGTGCAATCAAGACTGAGAAGTGCAAACTTTAGGAGTGCAAAAGATACAAAGGACAACAGCTTGACATTTTCATTGTCCTGATGTTTACTCCAAGGAGAAACAAGGAATAAATAACTTAATGTCATTGGCAACCAAAGTATTAAAAATCTAACAGGACATAAGAGCTGTAAGCCCACAATTAAGGATGTAGGACACATAAAGATTGAATTAAAAATTGGCAACAGACAACAACCACACATAATATATCCCAAAAACTGAGCAAAATCCACATCTTTTCACTCACCAGAGAACTTACATTTTAGCTGCTTGAATATTGGTTAGTTTAACTCCTCAGTGACCATGACAACAAGTAGCAGATAACTGATCATTTCATCTTCCTCAAAACGAGACAAAAAGGTTAGTTGATATGACTGTGTTCATTTTGTTTTGAGGGTCCCACTTTCAAGGCTCAGCCTATAAACAAACCATTCTGAAAGTGCCAGCTGTGGAGCTCTCAATCACAGTGTGAAAGAATGAGATATTCCTCACAGGACAGCCAAGACTTAAGGCTTTTCCAGCCATTTTTTAATCTTTCCTGCCAGGTGCGAGTTGAAGGAAAAGAAAGCATTTGGAAAGTTGTGAGGGAAACAGGCTTAGCTCGGTAAGCAAAAGAATATATTGGAGAAAATCATCACAGTCACGGAAGAAAACTGGTGCCTGTTGTTTATACTGTACATATCAAACATATATATAAAGTAGGACAGAGAGCGTTCTCTCATTAGAGAATGTGAACAATCTTTTCTGGCAGTGACCAATGAAGGATCACCTTGCAGAAAAACACAGCTCCTCCAGCGTTACTGCTGCTTATTCAAGTCAAGTTCTCATTATCTTCAAAGCTCTCTCTCTCTCTCTCTGTCCAGGTTATGGATGAATGGTGGCTCAGACTCGTGTATATTTTGGCCTGTCATGTGACATCCCCAGTGTTGCTGCATTAATTTCATACTGGATTGCAAAGGAGATACTGCAAAATGCATTCCTTTAGTACATGCTCTGCTCTATAGGTTGGTCTTTTTCATCACTGTGGATGACATGATATGATCAGAAAAACACAACACTGGAGCCATGTATGTATGCTGCTGCTGTGTGCAGTGCTGGAGGTCTGCACTGCAAGTGTCACCTGTGAATAATTGCTTCCTACGCAACAGCACTGCTGCAGTACATAACATCTGAACAGGCCCCAGTGAAGCAGAATCACTAAAGCAGCCACTTTACATGCACATTGCACTCTATAAACAGCCCTGCTGCACTCATTTTTTCTCAAGGTTAGCCCAATGAACATCCCTGCAGTCCTCAGGCAGCACAGAGAACCACAGGGCAGAGGCATACTAATGGAGCACAGAAGTGAACTTACCATGGCTATCACAACAGGATTAATGCATGGATGGAGCAGATGTGCCGCTGCAGTGCGCCGTTTAACTCCTCAGCCCAGGCTGAATGTTGTTCTGCAGCAGCACTTGCCTTTTCTCCTCCCTCCCTCCCTCTCTGCATTTCCAGTCCCATCGCTGATCTCTCACACTGCAGGGGGAACCACCGGTGTTTGTGGGTCCTGCAGTCCTCTAATGACGCAGCACACCACATCTGATTGTGTGGACTGTTTGGAGAAGGAGTCAGTGATTTTTTTCACTGATTTCATGTTTGTGAAAGCACATTATTGAAGCTCATTAGGGTGCCGCACAGTCTGTTGCGGTTAATGCAGGTAAAATTTGAATTAGTCCCTTGCTGCCTTTGAGGACCAATCAGATTAATGGAAGCTGTTTGTGTTGAGATTGTGACTGCAAGTTTGAGCTGATCTATGCTATCCCAAAAAAATGTAATTCATTTTAAGAACTTCGGTGCTGAGGATGAGTAAGATCATAAAAGACAGACTTTCCTCGTACCTCGTATTCTTGATATGTTGTCACCTGTTATAACAACATTATAACAAATAGCAGAGGTGAAGTATTTTTTTAATTAAATTAACTGAAGTAAAAGATAAACTTGAGGTCTTACTTGAGTTTCTAGCTATTTTATGCTTCTAGTTCACAGCAATCCAGGAAGAAAATATACTCTTTTTAACCACTGTATGTGTTTTGGCAGCTTTTGTTACCAACTGTTTTGCAGATAAAGAAAATTTGTAATTGCACACATTCTCAGAAGTCACTTTTCACGTTGATACTTTAAGTGCATGGTGCTTATAATACAATACATATTTTTGCTTAAGTACCTGAAGCATTTTAAATGCAGGACTGTCCTTTACAACTGAGTGTTTTATTTTATTTTACTTTTGCATAATTAAAAGATCCGAACACTCCACCTACACTGCTGAATCATATGATTGATGAAACATAGATGACTCAACATAAATTATTGATCACTTGTCATGAATTCATGTGGTTCATTTTTAGAGAGTAACTAATCTTCTAGCTTTATTATTATTGTATAAAAAATAACTATAATGGTAAAATGACAGTAACTCAACTCAACAGTAACTTGCCAACGAATATAAGTTTCACAGTGAGTTTGTGCTGAAAATAATACTTATTTAAGATCAGGTCTTTCCTTTTTCTGTGGGCAGTTTTAACAAAAGGCATCTAATATGTCAGGACAGGGTCAACTATGTGAAATCAAGATCTTTACTTGTTGCAGCTCCATCATTTAATAACATGGGGGTAAATGTCGAACGCAGCTCCAGGGAGGCAAGTTTTCTTTGTGAGTTTCTATGGCCCTGCATGCTCTTTGTTCCTTATACGCTCAGCAGTGGAGTAAGGTGTTTATAAAACAGCATCGTTGACGTGTTTGATACTGAAGTCTCTCTCATGTGCCGTATGGGCATGTGGTGCAGACTCTACAAGAGTCCTTTATTAGAATGATGATGTGCTTGAGATCATGGCGGGCAAGAATGAGAGGAGACAGGAAACTCCTCATGAGGCAGCTGCACTTTATGTTCAACTTAAAAAAAAAAGAAAACTGGACTGGTGGTTACATTAACACGTACTTTGCTGTTGAGATTTAAGCTGTCATGCAGTATCCTGCAGAACAAGGAAGTGGAACTGTTAACCAATCAGAATCACAGGTCAGACATGCTGACTTGTATTTAACAAGTGGTTCTGAGTCAGGCTGGTCAATTCAAAAGAAATATTTCAATATTGGGATATAAGACCAGATAGTGTCTAAGATGATTGATATTTGGATATGGCAGATTTGTTATCACCTCCTGGATTAAAAGGCTGCATTACAGTGAAGTGATGCTATTTTATAAATTTACCACAGTGCTCTAGATGTTCTAATGTTTGCTCACTTAATCAAATATCCACAGTGAAGATTATTATTTATAAGTAGTTCCCATTGTATTAATATTTTGTGTAACCACAAGGGATCATCTGTACAATATTGTTTAAACATCAAAACCCAGGAATCAGGTAAAAGAAAAAAATCCTATTTAACTTTTTGCTTATCCCCCATTCCGATCTACAGCCCTGCTATTTACTTTGTTTTTAAAAAAATATGTACAACTACTGCAACAGTATATTTTCAAACAGAGAGGAAACCCTGTCTTGGGTTTTTATATAAAGTCTGTTGTCATAAAAATGTTTGTGAAATCTGGAATGTGGCTTTGATTTGAAACAGAGCATCTAGCCTGCTTTAAACATTATGAGATAGATACGCCTCATATCATTTAGGCAGAATTTTGGTCCATATACCCCAGTCCTGTTTTGGGCTAAGTTTCAGGTTAAGCAGTTACCGCCTTTAATGATCAGCATATATTTAAGTGCTTCATGAGAAGTCAATATTTAACCTCATGGCTACTTAGTTAATGGTAGATACATAAAAGAGATACTACTCATTTATTAATGGGGACCCACTTGAGTTCATGATTGGTCATGCATTAATGTCATGCATTGATGAAAATATTAATTCAGAGGACATTTCATTATGAAGTGGTACCTCTTCCAGCACCGCAGTGTGAATGCAGCTGTATTTTTTCAGAGCCACAGCTGCAAAGCTCTCCGGTTTTGAATGCACAGTCGAGCAGACATTTGCGGCAAAGATCCCCTGTGACTTCCATCATGGGATTACAGAGCTGTTTGGAGTGGCCACATTTGATTTAAAGCCTCTGTCACACACAGAGAATGCACTGCTAGCATGTGCAAGCAGGGGCGATGTCACACTTCAATGTGAAAAAGCTGCTGAGGGAGAGTGAATTAAATGGGTCTGTCTCACTCTGTCTGTCTGTTGGCCTATTGCTCAGCAAAGTTTCAGGGATAATTAAACACATGTGGACTGCTGCTATTGATGGAGAGAATGGTTACGCTGCTGTTTTAAAAGCTTTATCTAACCATGTAAATAACCCTGTTTATCTCTGCAAAGAAAACACTGTGTGTCCCTTTTAATGGCTGACTTGCATTCAAGGCATTCTGAAAAGGCTTTGCAGATGCATTCAATATTCCTCAATTACTTAGCATGGTATGCTGATAATCAGTTTTTTTTTTGATTTGTCAAAACGTATTGACAATGAACTCAACAGTCTCTTTTGTTCCTGAATGCAAAAGAAGCCTCTTACATGCTGCCTGGTGGTCATTTCAGTGTGTTTGTTTATGCAAACGAAATGCATTTGATGCCTTTGTAAAAGACAAAGATGAGAATGGCGGCCGACTACTTACTGGGCCACCCACACAGCAGCATCAGCACTCAGCAGAAAAAGAAACAAAGAGGATCAAGGAATGTAAGAAGAGAAGGGATGAAACGCTCACAATTTGGGCACACAGGATCAGACGGAATGCAGAATGGCAGAGGCATGTCTTGTTTTCCTACTTAAATCAAGAAAGAAAAGCTGCCTTTTTTAAAAACTGAGATAGGCTGGCAGCAGACAGCAGTTTGTGTTCAGCAGAGTGAGTGAGTGAGTGGCAAGAGCTGCTGTTGAAGTACACATTACCTTGTGCAGCACATGATGGCACCTCCTTGCCGCTCAGCTCCCAGTGATAATCAGTTGTGGCGTCAGTAGTGTTGGATAAGAAATAGCAAGCATATTTCACTTTATCTAGTCCCCTTCCTACCTACTCAAACCCCCACAATGTCTATTTCACCCATGTGTGGGTATAATGTGGACATTTCCAAATATTACGGTTATATAACACCCTAAAAGCTGTCTTCAACATAAACAAAATATACCTTTGAATACCATCTGCACCAAACAAGATATTGTGGGGCATTTTGCATCTTTCATGGGTTTGCAGGACCTTTAGTAAAGTCTGCATCAAAGCCTTTATTCTACTCTGATTTTAACATCTTAACGTCATTTTAAGATACATTTACAGTAAGTAAACAATGTAAATGAAGAAGATGAACCATACTCTTGGACTACTATCATAGTCTAAAGACTAATAACTGGTTTATGAATTAATTCTGCCATTTAGCCAGCAGTCATTATGAAACTGCAGCTATGAATCAGTTACCCAGACAATGTAACTGAAGAATAGTCCTTTGATTTGTATTTTCTGTTGCTGACATGCTGTAGAATTAAGCTTTTAAAATATATTGTATGATGCCATTTTTTTCTGTTGAAATCACTAGACAGCTACATACTTCATTGACTACATATTCGGCAGTCACAGCTGTAGCTTTGGACAGGCTTCAAGTATCACAGTTGGTGGTATTGCTTAGTTTTTCACTGCTTTCAGCTTCACTGCACGCATGCTAGAAAATAGAGGCCATTTCAGGCCATTTACCTGGATGTTTTGTAGCAGTTTGCAGGTGACATAAAAATCCCAGTGTTTATCTGCCTTCACAAACTTTAGCAAAGAACACAGTCATGCTCTTCCTGTTGGGTTTTGTGTGCAGAGGATCCTGTGCTGTATTTTACATCAGCTCTCCTCGAGGCTTTAGACATTGTTGAAGCTCTTCTGGCTCCGTCATACATTTGGCTTGAGGACTTTTTTGTGTTACATTCATGGCTGTATGCTACAAGGCACTAGCAGTCACTGCTGCAAACTCCAAACTCCACGTGCCTTGTTTTTGTGTGACAGGGAAGAAGTGGAAGGAGGAAACTTTATGTTTTCACTGCATAAATCATAACTTAAAAATAAACCACAAGTAAAAAAAACAGTTATAATTTCATGTTAGATGTTTAAATATTAGTCATAAAATAAGTGTTTTACTTGAAGAGTGAAAAACTGAAGCCTTTGTTTTGCACACAGAGCAGAATGGTTGTGATATATTATTCAGACAGAACACTGAGTATCACCCTTAAGCACCATAACACCTGTTATTTGCTTTAATATCACTTATTATTAGTCTTCTGCTCTGTGTGCACTTCTTTTGATTTGTAAGAACCATAAGATGGTCCTTTCTTGATCAGGTCTCTCGTGTGCTGCAATCTGCCACTTTTAAAAACCGTCACCACACCATTTATATGATACCTCATTTTGTTTCAACACACAATATATGAAACCTCAGCTGTTTTTTAACTGTCAAAATGAGATTTGCTGGAGTCCATTAGCTACAAGTTAATGAAGGAGTTCAATAAGCTGATATTCTTCAATCCTCATTGATCTTCTTTTGTCTAGAGTAGACCTGTGAGGATGCACTCACTGCAGTGCTTAACGCTAACATCAGCAAGCTGATATACTCACAATGACATTGCTAACATGCTGATGCTCAGCAGATATACTGTTTGCCATATTAACCATCTTCATTTAGTAGGTTACATCACAGATTGATGAGAAAATTATTTGATTTGTAGGTATTTGGTCATTGACAAGTATTTCACAAATTAAAATTTGGATGAGACAAACCTGAAATTATTTGCTGCCTCAGACAACATACTGTTTTTGGCAGGAGGCAGGTGCTGATTTTAATTCCCTGGTTAACAAACAAGCATTTAAATAACCACTCAATCCAAATATGTTGAGCAAAATAATCTTGTATTGTGGCATTTTTCAAATATGGCATTTGAAATGAAACAGCTCTTCATGAATCATCAGATAAGCAATTAACTCCAAAGGTCAGAGGAGAATTACTATTTGTCTTTGTATTTGGTATCTTTCTCCTCGCTGTTGGGTAAACCGGTCTGCCCGGGGAAGGGGGAAATCTTCAGGAAGAAGTAGGGGTTACTTTGAACCCGCAAGGCCACTAGGATGGGAGTGGCTGCGTAGAGCAAGTTAGCTGCCAGCACAGTCCAGAAAACATCGTTTGGGATACGATATGGAGCTGTGGTACGGAGAGACCCCCCGATGTGGGCCCACTGGCACTGGAAGGACACACAGAAAGCAGGACATTAGTTTGTTTTGTTGTCATAATGGATATTATACCTATCAGCACAGCATTCTGTCTCCTTTCATAAAGCCTGCAGCAGTAACTAGGAGGGAAAGAGTTACCTTGACTCTTTAAACAGTCATTAGTTTTCTACTATAATATTCATATAATGAGCCTGAAAGGGAAGATGAACTTCTGCTCAGGAGATGCACAGTCTTATGAAGCCGGTTGTTTAGAAAACATTGAGGGTAGAATCTGCAACCTCATGTGAAGACTAAAAGGAGACTTTAATCAAGTTCTTCCTTATGGTTCACGTTTCCTGTCAGATTAGTATGAGAGAGAGCACCCCCGGTTTGTTTATTACAGAAAATATGCTTCAAAGGATAAATGTGGTGTACTTATTAGCAAGATGAGAGCTCACTACAAGGAGTTTAATTAATGTGACAAGTGTCTGGCCTCTTCGAACTGAACATAAACTGCTGATGAAAACTTAAATCAATCAGAGGTGCTGTAATTATCACAAGAACCTAATGCAATGCAAGACACTGCGGCGCAGTTCAACTCACTATGCAACACCTGTATTACAAACTATATATTCAGAGCCAGTTTCACTTATTGATGTTGTCTGCATGATGTTACCTGGATCACAGCCCCAGCCAAGAACATGGTCCAGTCAGACATCCATGTGCACCCAGGCTTGAGGAGCCCGTAAACAAATGCACCCAACAGAGGCAGTCCATAGAAGAACAAGTGCAGCATCTATAAAACAAATGCAGCTGCATTTTAGGTCAAAGTGACAACTTGTATCAATAAGTTGGAGACATTTCACATTTTCAAATAGTTTCAGTCTGTATATGACAACTTGCATGCATCCTGTGGTTCCATCCACAATGTCAGTTGTCGGTGTATTTTATAGAGTATACTCCTGTAAATAGGGATTATGGACCCAAAGCATAGTGCATAAAGACTCTCCCCTCCATCACTATCAGTCCATGTTGTTGTTGGACGCCGACCAGCAATCTAGCACAGCCGATTAATACAGTGCATCCTGTTTCTCCTTTGGCCTACGCTACACTTGACCTACTCACACTGAATACAGAAGAGGGCTGCTTTGAGTGTGGAAATAAAAAACACTCCTAGAATAATTTGCTGCATGAAAAAACGTTAGTTTTGAGAAATTCTTGAAAATTGCTGTAAAGTAAAGAAAATGATTAAAAAAAAGTATAGCAATGGCATGTAGATAAAGGTGTTCGGAATTTCCCACCCAGTGTGTTAAATTTTCTAAGTTTTAAGAATATTTCTATTTGAGAATTTTGATAATCCAGGTGTTCCTTGGTTTAGTTACAATCATTTATTGTCTTATTCTAGTCTTATAAATAGTCTTTCTTCTGCAATATGACAATGTCAATCATAAGAAAACACAGTAAAAAATACAACATTACTCTGAGGAGTTTTCACAAAATGCAAATTCTCAAATGAAGTCTCATATCATTAAGTTGTTGGTTGGTGAAGTGCTGAAGCTTTTTTGTTTCAATTTGTAGCGTCAGCACATATTCATACTTCCACAAAAGGGTCTTTCAAGAAACTCTTTTGACCTTCAACTTAGAATATTTGACACATAAAAGCTGGTTTTCTGCTTTATAAAACCCTCATATTATAACACTGAACAGTTTCTTTTCTCTCTCAGTCTGAGATCTAGATGAATTCTAATGAGTTCAGCCCGAGGCCTAAGTGCCAATAATATATGCCCTTCAGTCTTTTGTCAAAATGTCTTTTTAATAGGGGTGGGAATCTTTTACTATCTCACGATTCAATTCGATTTGGGGCCACGATTCGATTTAAAATCGATTTTCGATTCAAAACGATTTTATTCATTATGATTTCTGATCTGATTTCTGATCATGATCTACTCCCATCTGCTTTGCAAGACAGAATGACAAATGGAGACATTAA
>JAQNCA010000025.1:20500529-20515076 GCA_029783725.1 Acanthurus tractus
AATCCTTCCTATCTGTCCTTCACACACTCTTTGAACAAGGATGCACATACACAGACACACACACACACACACACACAGGTATTGTCCCCCTTGTATGCCAGTGTCTCTGTAATCATCAGGACAGCCAGGTTTTATCCCTGACATCTAACAGGTGAGATAGCTGGGGGATTATGGCTCTCTATCATTGTGAGGAGTCTGCCACAGTGCTGCCTTCATTGTTGTGGTTCTCCTACACAACACTGGCACCGCCTTGGGCACCGACTACTGACATATCACCTGGTATGCTATCCCACTAGCGTAGCCCCTGGCATCAGCTGCAGGGATGTGTGTAGAGGGAAATTGGTGTTTAGAAATGAAAAACATACATGACCAACACCTATACACACAGGAAGGATCAATTATTACACAAAAAGGTGTGTGAAAGGTGCACAAGCCGTTAATGTCACACCATCAGTCTAAATACAGAAATCCTAATGACATTAATGATTTTGCAGTGAGGTCAATCAAGGTCTCATGTAAAGGGTGATTGATAAGTTCATGGCCTAGGATGGAAGAAAATTCGCTATAAAGCTCTTGTTATGTGCAGGTTTAGTTCAACTGTTTAAGTGATTGTGCAGAAAGTTTGATGTTAATAACTTTTGCTGTATTTCTGTTTTAAGTGATTGGAAAATGCAAGTCAGCACTCTCAGAGAAAATTGACAATTCATGAAGTCATCTGCTGCCTCGATGGCTCATTGAATGAGGTCCGCAAGGACACGTGGGCGACACTAGGGGGAGGGTGCTCCTTCATCCACTATGGTAAAGAAGTTGAATGCTGAATTCATACATAGCAGAGAAGTCGATGTTGTCTATTTTCTCAGATAGTGATGAATTGCAATATTCAATGACCCAAAACAGAAAAAACACAAAAGTGAATTAACTATAAACTTTCCACATGAAAAATTAAACTGTTTGCGTATGTAATAAGAGCTGTGTAACTCGTCCTCTTTTACCATTGGCCATGACCTCATTAATCACCCCCTCGTGGCTAAACAGTGGTGTGAGTTCAGTGGGCACCCTGAGCTTCCAGAGGGTTAGGGTCAGTCATGCCCCAGAAAAGTCTGGCTAAGCTCTGAGCCTGATCAGTCTAAGCAGCTTTCGTCAAATCAAGTAAAATCACATTTAATACAGTTTAAGTTTTTACTCCGTCACAGCATGTTGCAAGCAAAAGTTCTGGAAACTCTTTTGTGGGAGTTGAAATCGGCTCCAGCACAATGCATTGCAGTCTTACCTCTGTATTTGGAAATACATTGCAAGAATGTTGGGAAATGCACATAGTTGTGTTAATTACCAAAGAATAAGAAGTCTTTAGGTGGGTTGCCACGAGTGATGAGGAAGTAGAACAGAAACACAATCACCAACACGGCAACACCGATCTCCAAAATCACATACGGCCTGTGAAAGAAGAGATATTAAATTGTTATTTACACAAAAAAACAACACATTGTCAATGTTTTTAGCACAATCTTCCTGCTGACACTGCACTTTCAGACATATCCCTTTGATTTTCTGCTTCATTCTCTTTGCTAATTAGTTTCTCCCATGGAAGTTGTGCCAGTCTTTTCCGCAGTGCTAAATTAGTAAATGATGATGAATGAGAAGTCAGTGAGAATGATAATCACGCAGCACACTGCGGTTAACAGTGTGAGAAATAATGCAGAAATGTGGGGGGAATCTGTGTGATGGATGCACTGCGCCCAGAGAGAGCAAACGCACTGCTGGTGTGGTTGTTTGTGTGCCCAGAGATTCCTGGTGAGATGGCAGTGTCACATTGAATTTGCTCTCCCGATTGCCTTGCATCTCAGGTTGGTTTTAAAAAGAAACAGAGTACAAGCAGTTGCCTCATACTTAATCTAAGAGCTTTAAAAAACATATTGCTGAGTCCTGTCCTCTCATGAAAAGTCTGATTCTGTGTTACTGGTATTAATCTGATAAAACTTTTTCAGTGCAAAGTCTTCTTTTCAAAATAAGATTATGCCTCTTTTTTATTGTATTACATGCAGCTGATGCCTTGTTTTGTTAAAGGCAATATCTTCAAAACCTTATAATTTGCTTGCTGGTCTCTGTGATTACTCAATTTTTTCAAAGAAAAAAGTTACAGAATGAGATATTAAGCCATATTATAAGTTCTTGTATGTATTACAATAACTATCCTCTTGCTACACTCAATATCTGCAATACATGACCTCACATACTGTTGTGATCATATTCCTACCAGTAGCTTAAAAGCACAGCTTTACAGAGGCGTAATCAATCATAGCCAGAGGTGTGGGAAGCAGCAAGCTAAGGCCATGTTAGTTCAGCACTGCCCTTCATGTTTACTGGTCAAAGGTACCACTGCCTTGCACTGGAAAAGATTAATGTGCGTGAGGTATCTCCTAGTACACAACATTACGTCCTCGGAAAACTCACAATGTGTGCTCACAGAAGGAAAACAAATGCTGCGAGAGCAAAGGGAAGCTCCCTTGCCACCTCTCCAATTCAACAGTACAGGAAGATTTATGCACACAATACTGTTTGTTTGCAGAGTGGGAGAGCACAAGGCATATTATATGTCAAGAGCAATTTATCAAACTCTTCTGTGCAGTCTGTATTGATTGTCAATGTCCACACACTAAGAAAGGAGCCAGCAGAGCTATTCACACAGGAGGAGTATCAAAAATCTGTGGGAGATTAGAAATATCTGGTGGTAAAAAGCATTAAGGAGGAGTAGAACATGTATTTTACCACTTCCGCTGCTTATTCAACTCATAGTGTCGCTCCTTGCTGTCATTAACTGTAAGCAATTTAAAGGCAGTAGCAAGTAAAACAGATAAGCCTTGAGTATTAAAATACTCACTCATACCTCAGAAAAGTAATTATCTCCAACATCAAATCATAAATCATATCTTCTTCACAAATTCTGCTAACTTTTTTTGCTCCCTATTTATTCTCTTTATCTTGTAGCTAATTTCAGGTTTAATCATTTGAAGACTGCACAAAATGAAAGACACAACTGGCAAATACAATCTGAAAATCACAGTATTATTGGTGCTTCACATGGTCAAGAACTTATGAGGTAGTCGTAGTCTGATAGAGATATACTTTGAGTTTTAAGCTTACAGTGTTCTCTAGTGGTGGTAAAGAATACTGTCGATCTACAGGAAAAATTATCCGCACTGTTGCACATTTCTTCTAGCCCAACTCTATTATAATTGTAAGAGTTTTGATCTTATATTTATACATGTTAATAGAGTTAATAATTAGCAATAACTGTAGATTATTTCTATAGCAATAATTGACAGCTTTTCTCCCCAAAACAGAAAAGTGTGGAACTATAAAATTCTAAATGTGAGCAGAAAATGAGAGATCAGTGGATTTTATTACTTACTCTTGAAATTCAGGGATGGTGTTCATGGCATAAAGAATCCCCAGGGCAGAAAATGAAAATAAAAAGACTAAGGTCTCCATCTCTTCAAACACTGCTCAGTCTCCCTCCCGACAGAATCCTGATAAAAAATTAAATACACTTATCAGTCCCAAGGTGATAAAATCTGCTCCAGTGATAGCAATAATAATATTGAATTAAATCAACATAAAAAATTATATCAAGACATCAATATATTTATGAGAACAAATGAAATAATGGAGCAAATTAAATAAATGTTTTTAATAAATTGAATTATATGAATGTCAGTAATTTAATATGCAATTTTGAAAAAGAATGGAAAAGAAGCAGAGCAGGCTCTTACCGTCTGGCTACCCCTTCGGTGGATTAATCAAATTACAGCTGGCCTGAGGCACCCATGGCCTTTACTGGGAAAATAATGAAGTGGAGACAAAGAAGCTTTTGGGGAGAAAGTTATGCAATTTGGTTTTGTCAGAGATTTACCTAAGTCTTATTAGGAAATAGGCCTACATTCCTTTTTATACAGCAACGCACTTTCAAATTGTACTAATTCCGGTTTTATGGAGCACTTAATGTTGCGTTTTATGAAATGCATGCATATTGTGCTGCCTGTGATTTACCTATAAATACTGATGATGACCATTGTACATTGTGATTAATTTGTTTTCTATATTGGTATCAAACACTAAAACTGAAATGGAAACAGATTGAAACAGACAGTCTTTGTGGACTCTTATTTCTTTCTCCCTCTTATTATTCCATCTGGCAAAAGCCATAGACATTTCCTGGCCTACATTAAAAGAAAATGTGGATCTCTCAAAAGGCATTTCAGTAGCAACAAAAAAGCCAAACAAATGCAGATGAGTTAACTATTCCAATAACTGACAATAACCACCACTGTAAGTTTGAAAACATTTTGCTTCTTCTACAAAGGAAGTCTTTGACTTGCCTTTGGCTTGTCCTCTGAGCTGAGAGTGCATGCATTGCATTATTCACACTAAATAACTTGCTCAAGAGTAACAATGAACAGCAGCTGAATGGGCAAAAACATGTGAAAGAACAGTTGTAGCATTCCCGTAGTTCTGTCTGGAACACAGTTATTAAAGACCCCTTTTGCTGTGACATCGTTAAAAAAAGACACAAACAGGAAGTGGGAAGTAATTCTCTGGTGCTTTCACAATCATGATGAAAATTGCTCAATAAAGGCAAATCCTCATTGCAATGACTCTGCTTTATATGCTTTTGCTTAGCCCCTGGGATTACCGCTTGCTTCAGTACTTATGTTCTTCAATAACTTCTTCAAGCTGTCATGACTTTCAAGATTCGGTTCACCTCAATATCAAGTGTTTGCAGTTTGATTCCAGCAGGGTGTGCCAAACTCAAACTAAAAGAGCAATTTTCTTCTAGGTGCTTCAGACACACAACATCAGACATTTTTTTTGTATACATTTATCATTTCATTCCTCTCATTGTGTAGGGTATTGCTTCACCCCACCTACCTGCTGTTATTGTAATGAACCAAATCTGATAGGTGAAGCTAAGATAAAAGCAATATTACACTGGAATTCCAAAGCGATGACACGCATTTTAAGGGTTTAACTAAAATGTGCCAGGATGCATTTATATAGTTTTTACATCAAATGTAATCAACAAGCACCTTGTAAAAAAAAACAGAAAGGTTAAAAAAAGCAAAACTCTGTCAGTATATTTCAAGAATAGATCCTTTAATTCAAGCACACAGACACTCACACACATATTGCCAATTTGCTTCCCACCATCCTCCTTTGTTGGGAAAAGGGGGACTGATATACCAGGAAATCAGTAGCGGTGTGTTTGCTGGAAACAACTGGAGCTCTTCCAGCTCTGTTGTTCAATAATGTGAAATGGACAAATGGATGCCAAAATGAGACGGCGACCTGCAGGAGGAAGATGGACACACTGCATTTAACATCTTAAATGAAATAGACTATATAGCATATCTGTCTGCAGGGAAGTGGTCCAACTGATTTGAAATATCATGTCAAAATAATAAGGAACCATAATTGGGTCTATTTGCAAAACAATCACACATCCAACCAAAACAGAAATATTAAAGCCCTTTTATTTTATCATCTGTTGTTATTGCTTTAGTCATATGCTGTTTTAGGCAGATATGTAATGCTTTTTCTCTATAGTCATCTCTAGATTTTACCCCTTGAGTTGTTACATTTGTTGGTCATTGATTTTAATCTACTACTTTGGTGAAGTAGTCACATTTGTAGCAGTTGTATTTAGAGTATTATGGGCTAAATTTAGGTCTGTGGCTTCTTAAAGTGAGTGAAAAAAACTGCAAAATCTCACAAGAAAATCTCTACCGAATACTTATCAATTGATGAAGTTAATTCATGAAGTTTTAGTAGTCTTACACAATTTAGTGGGAAATAATATTTCATCAAAACTGAATGTTTTTTTGGGGGAGATTTGGGAGATTTTAAATGCTGAGTCCACCAATCAAAACATTATATTATTTTAAGCAATTCAGAACTTTAAAAACATAGCATTTCAATTTAAATAGCCTGTTTAACCTGTGATTTGTAGCATTAGATGATATAATAGAAAGAAGTATAAACATATGCCCTATGGTTAACTTCCTATTTAGGAACATTTATTTACAGACATCTTTTCTGGCTAAAAGGCGTGACTCAAACTTGAAAGTCTGTACATGTTTTATGTTGTGTGGTTGTAGTTTAAAACAAAGTGATGCACAATTTGCCTCTAATTTCATTTGTGGAATACCTTAACCAACAATCTTTGTCTTGGATACTTAACAAGATGTTAGTTAATAAGTACGTTTTTTAAGTAGTGTATTTAAATATTTCGATACAAATTGTAAACATTACATCAAATCATGCTAAGCTTTTTATTAGGCTGTTTACGTGCTATTGTTATTATTTGGATATTACTTTTTAACATACTGTCATTCGGGCCAATGATCTAGCTATAAACTAATCATTTCGTGTCTCTCCTGTCTTCATTTTATTTCCTTACTTGAAGTAAAGGCTCAGGTACAACACACATAGCCATGATGAACTATTTAAGGCCTGGCTGTTTTCTGCTCGCGATCATCAAGCGGCACTGCGCGTGACGACAGCAGCGGAAATATTTTTTCGCTATTCAAAATGGCACCGTCTCAATCAGGAAGTGGAGAAAACAACTGAGAAGAATAAGTTGGATACAATTCATTTTTTCTTTTACTTTGACGCGAGGCTTCGTCCCAACCAGGTCCCAACGCAGCCCGTTTGGTCGGGGTTTGGATTGAAATAAAGAAACACATTCACGGTGGGTGTAATTTGAGGATATTGTGAAAAGGCAGGCGACACATCGGCATTTGCCTTATAACAAGATGCGTTCTGAGCAGCCTCTCCTAGGCGCGCACGTTTTTCACGACGGGCTACGCCGGTTCTCGAGTTAAACGTTATCATAGGAGACGTTATCAGTAAACTGTGATGAGACTACGAGAAGTTATGGTAGCTATCGCATATAAAAAGAGACGTCGAGGTCTTGTGGTCTTGGCAATTGAACGCCATTGTTAAGACAGGCCGACAGCTATGAAATATAGCTAGTTACTTAGTAATACGCTATTCCTTTGATAGCTGCTAACCAGTATAATGTTGTCTATCAAAAATTTCGAGGCTAACGTTACTTTAAAAGGCTAGCATGCTCCCTTATGTAGTTGCTTAACATAAATAAAGGTTCATCTTGGAATCACGGTGTGATCCAAGAGTTCTTCAGCATATTGAATAACTTCGTTATTCCACTAACATACGCAGTCAATGTACAAAACGAACATACCCAAAGTGGGAAAACGACTAACGTTGTGCTAACCTCGCTAGCACAGTTAGCTAACAGGAGTATGTATAGTTTTAGCAATCTAGTGTGGGATCTTGCCATTTTGTTCTGTCCATTATTTCTTACCGAGAAACTAAAGTGGAAAAATCTTAAATACTGTGTAAATTGCGTAAGATTTCTCGCTAGAGCCTGTTAGGTGTACCGTTTGTTGTTTAGCAAGCTAGCGGCAGTGGCAGTAACACTGTAAAGCGGCTGCCTCCCTTTGTGCTTGTACGCTTACCTATGTGTCTCTGTACATTTCTTCGGAGGAAGCCACATTTTGCCTCAAATGCTATTACAATCTGCGATTAAATAAATGCAATTTACTTCAGTACATAAACGTGCACACATGGGTAAATGTTAGCTAATGCTCCCTGCTAATGTACGTTTTCGTATAGTTGCAGGACATCATGAATTAGTTGGAAGTGTGTGTAGTTTTCACAAAGCTTTCGAAAATATAGTCCGTTTGTGCCTGTCATAAACTATCATTAAAATCAAATAAGAAAATGTAAAATCACTGTAGTTGTGGGCATTAGTAATAACAAACTTACTGGTGTAATCCAGTCATGATATATGAATTTAAACTTGTGAGTAACCCAGAATATTTGTCCTTAAATTCCTGAGCTTAATGCTTACCAGAAAAAAGTGACCATGTATGTAGCTATGTGTACCCTGCACCATGGCACTATAAAACTATGATGTAACTATTTTATAACAAGAGGTAACAAGGTTTTACATTACTGGTATTTTCTAATAATTTATAGGTAGCAAGTTTCAGGCATTAAACTACTTTAAGACAAGTGTAAGCGCATGGCCTAAAACATTAACCTTAAATGTGACAAACCAAACATACTACAGTTTTTAGGGGTTACTCTGAAAACTGCGAGATTGATGAGAAGGAAAGGAAAACAGCCTTCACAGAGCTGTCCCCTCTAGTTCTTTTTCTTTCCTGCAATTTTCACTCTTTAGTTTCCCATGTGTCTGATGCCTGCAGCCAAAGCTAGTTAGGTCTCACGCAAGCCTTGACACAGTAGGTTGCTATGGTGGCTGGCTAATTTTCTAATTATGTCATTCTTCTTTGTTAATGGATACTTTTTGTTAACTGCAAAGCGAATGACACACTCAGTTCCTCTCCCTTACCTCAGTGCCCTTAACCTCAGTCAGTCATGGTCAATGGCCTCATTTGCCCTCTTTTAGCCAGTTCATCACTGGCTTCCCATACATATTGTGTCACCAACCAGCAAGGCTGCTACACTGTCAGATTATCAATCAGATATATGTGGCAAAAAACACATATCTCTTTGCTTCTTTACTTGGTTGTTAGCTTCATGTTTGTGCAGCACAGTTCCCCCTCATCCCAACATGCCAGACAATTGATGGCAGTCTGCCCTACAGGGACTCTAAGGGTCGCAACACACTGGATCTGTAGATACTGTTTAATGATTCTACAGGAACTGTATGATCATGTGTAAAGCAGGATTAGCAAGTTGGTCTTTGAATAGTGTTAAAATACAAATTCTGAAATGTTCATTTTTGCAAACGTGATGATCCGGTTTTGTTCAATGTTTTCAGATCATTGTCGGCAGGAAATAACGTAGTTTATCGACAGTAGTTTTTGAATGCTCTCTGGTTGAGTGAAGTGGAGTAGCTGTGATCTATGGCTCAACTGTGGCTCATGCCCTCTGGTCTCTGTGACTTGGCCTCCATTCCCCATCTCCCTTCGTCTTGGTTAGCCTTTTTTTTCTCCCCTCCCCAATTGGTGCCAGTTATAAATCTCATTTATAGCCCGTGGGCTGATCAGAGTGAGAGTGAAAAATGTCTTGTGGAGGAGGGGGATCGAGTCTAGGTAATACGCTTGATTCAGTTTCTGCTTTCCCGGAATCCGGCCTTCATTAGATTATGGTTCATGTATTAAACATAACAGAGGGTTCAACGTTAATTTTTTGTCTACTTGCAAGTGGGTCGGAGATCTACTTGTCTGAAGTAAATTTTTTATTTGTCCCTCCTATTCAAATTGTTCTATTTATAAACCGTTGTTAGCAGCCCTCCTAGCAGCCTTTCAAGTGAGATGTTTTTGGCTTTTCTACCAGCACTTCGGCAGTATTTTTTTGACTTGTGCCTTTAAAAAATAACTCTCAAATTTCTGGCAAACAGCACAATACATAGTCGGAGTTTCTCCCACATCTTCTGATGCCACCCGGCTAAACTTGGAGTAATTCAGGAGTTATTGATATATTTGCCTATGCTTAAGCTCATAACCATCTATGAACACTATAATTTTTTTCAAGTGCCTGATCACCACTTTGTATGTGCAGCTCTCCAGGAGTTGCTAAATTTAGTAGACTGACAAAGCATTTTACTTATACTGGGTAACTAGGCATTCCCTACTGTTGAGCGCTGTAACATGGATATTTAGTCAGAAGAGAGTAAAAGAACAGTGATAGTTGTAGGCAATGTATTGCTTTATTGTTCACTTCTTCCCTAACAAGAAACAAACAGGCCCTTTATGGTGGGATGCTTGACTATACCATGTCTCAACTAGTATCCAGACCTGGAGGCTATGGGGATCTCTCCAAAGCCATTTAAAACCCTTTGGGAGATGAGTGAAATGCAGGGGAGCATGCCATACTCTTGGATTTCTTACTTCTTTGCCTCATGGTTTTTCCGTGGAAAAAGTGAGCAAACACCCTTCTTAGAAAAGCAAACAGTGATTTCAAAAAGGACTCATCTGGGAAGGAAATATGAGAGAAGTTTTAGTGTCCACATTGATGAATGACTGTGTCATTGTTTCATTAAAGATTTAAGATAATAACAAGTCCTAATCATAGAACAGAAAAAAACAAGCTATCATTTGAAGACTGAATATTAACCTTCACTCTCAAATGTTTGCCACAGCATGTCAAGTAGAATAATCACTCATGCCACATTTTACACTTACATACTCATGATCAACCAATGGTAGGACCAAGAACTGGCTGTCCTGTCGCTATGGGGCCCAATATATTCTGGTGTTATGCCTTTTGCATGAAATAAGAACATCAAATGTGTTTATGCTGACCCTGTCTAACTGGGTGACCTGTTTCACATGTAGGATCAACTCTTATCTCAGGATGGGTTGTTGATATTGATCTCTGGACATGGGACCCTTTTTCCCTGATGTTTGGATTAGTTTGTGTTGAATGTGAAGTATTAGAGGTATTGAAGTATTTGATGTATTTGTGTATGTAATAGAGGATATATTTCAATGTAGATACATGTAGATTAGTAAGCTTCCGTCATTCTTTTTTTCTCTTATCGCTGTTAAATACAAATTTTATTGCAGATTTTTGCCTTTTTCGAAAAAAAAACTTTCAAACTCTTTGCCTTTACAGAATTTTTGTTGTAAATACAGGAGTCTTAATTTAGTTAAAGGTAAAAAATATTTGTGAAATCGACAACTTCACTGCAAAATAATTTATCTAAATTTTTATACAACTGAGATACTTGCACCTGGTTCTGCTCTGAGCAGTCATGATCAGAATTTTTTTTTAAAAAACAAAAAAACAAGTGAGTTCTTTGTTTATGTGGATGCTCCAAAACTGCTTGACCCCAAATGTTGAGAAAATGAGTTTACTGTAACAACAGTTAAGCTGAGGGTGGAGGCACTCGCAGTAAAACCCAGAAACCCACAGTCATATTTTAGCTGGCCACTGTAGTCCCTTCCTAGTATGAGTAGGGTTGCCTAGTTATGGCCAAAAAAATAGTTATGATTATTTTGGTCTGTATTGTGATCACAGTAATTATACTTCATTACTGAATAATATTGGAAAGACCATGTTTTTATTATTTATAAAAAAATTTTAACATAGGTTTTCTTTAAATTGAAAAAAAAACCTAATAAACATAAGTACCTCATTAAAATATTATCCCTGTTTGTGTTTGACATGTAAAATGTGTAAGTAGTTGTAAATATTTGCTATTCTTGTTTTCTTAAGGAGTGGCAGTAAATTAATCCAGAGGATAATTTTTTAAAATGTATTCTTAACAGATAAGGAAACATCTTTGTCACACCAATAGCAAAAATCAGTCAGTCCAAATTGGTCAATTACAGTTTCTCTCTGCCAGTTTAGTGTCATTAAACCTTGAACCAAGTTTTCAACTGCTTTGACCTGCCTTCTGTATATTTTCACTGCACTTTTTTATTTTAATTCACCTTTGTTCATATAGAGTAGTTCGATCAGCCTCACACAACTCAATCCAATTAGTTCTGTGTGTGTGTGTGCATAGTGTTACTCAAGTGTGTCAACAGTTTTGTTTTTTTTTTTGCTGGTCTTCAGCTCTTCCTTCACAGTTAGCGAAACAGTGTTGGAGGTGGGATTTGTGAGAAGATTAAATAGATTTGGGCCAGAAGAGTGCTGGCAAGCATTACCATAATTTTTTACTTAAGTGGCATAATGCAGTACCACAGTGGAATTAGGAGTTTTTGTTAAATAGATATTGTTTACTTGGATAGTCAAGCACAATGGTCAACTGACTATATTATTCTTTTTTTTTCCATTAATACATTTTTGATTAAACAAAGATCACTTATTTTTAAGGATTGCCAATCAAAATGTGTTTTGTTAAGGGCATTTAAAAGCTAAAAATTAAACTTGTCACTACTATCTAGTGAACAAATACTAATTTCTCAGCACACGTTTGGCACTTATCTACCACAGTGTCTTGTCACGAATAAATTTAGAGAACACCAAGATTCTAAACTGTTATCTAAAACTCATCTTGGACTTGCCCTGTCATCCAGAGACCACTGTGTGTTTTTATTTTTCCGTAGAGTTTTTTTTCACTACCTAATCAACTGTAATATATGTTTTTCAAAATGGATTATGCCTGTGTGATTTATTTTCTGCATGGTTTACTGGCCTACAGTGGTATTATTGTTCAAGAGTACGATAGTTGCCTCAGTCCCTACCAGACAGATGAACTGAACTGAACTGAACTGAAGTTAGCGTAGCAAAATAGCACAGACAGACAGACACAAACAGGCTCCCTGACGCTGTGCATGTGGTGCAATATTCTCACACATGCCAGAAAAAGTGAGGTCAATCTAAGTGGAGTAGAGTACCGTCTGGATTTGGACAGCGGTAGGGTAGAGAACAGAACATTGAAACACTTTTTTTGGCATCCTCTCTCACAGAATTTTACTCTGTGGTGTATTTTTAAACACAGGGCATAATTACATTACATTACATTTAATTACATTAAAAGTTTGGTGGTTTAATTTTTTAATTTGTGTAATGAAAACAAGCTATGAGTGGAGTTGTGTGCTTGTGAAATGTGCATCTGATAGCTTTGCTTGGTGTAAGAACTGGCTGTCTGAGTAACTATGATTGAAAGGGGTAAGTAGTGGGTGGAGATTCAGGACCAGGGGACCAGCTGCCTCCAATCACCAGTAGAATCCATATGAGGGTCAGACTGGGTGAGAGGCAACAACCAGTGCCAACGGCTTGCTTCGACAGGACTGAGGACAAAAGAAGAATGAACTTAGGAAAGTGGGGACATAGATACATATTGTAGCCAGGGCATGGCAATAGAGAGATTGCAACTGGAAAAGAAAAAACAACAAGCAATCGCTGTTATAGCAGGAAATGAAGAAATAGGCAATATTGCTGACAGAACATGAGGTTTGTGATTGAATAAGTATAGAGTAGGAGGTTGACAGAAATGGTGGGAGACGAGATAGTCTTCATTTTGAGAATCAAAAAGGCCAAAATGAGTACACCACAGCGTAAGGTGAGAAGTATCTGATGCAGAGAAATAAAGCAAAAAGAGAGGGGAATGGAGGAGCAGTGTTGTTACAGCCTTATATTTATACATTAAAAGACTGCATTGAATTTATCTAAGGAAATATACATATTTTCACATTTTGACAAGTTTTTGTTAAAAAAAAGTTAACTGATGATACACTCACATATTGATATTGCTACATGTAAACAAACATGATAATATGTCCTTTTTAATTTAAAAAGAAATAAACCTTGCAGAAAATAAGCTGTGATTATCAGTTATGCAGCATATGGCTTCATCTCCCCCTTTTAAGTTAGCACTTTACTTTATGCTTTTTTGCTTCTTTTGACAGCAATTTTAGTATTCTATGACACTGTCTGGTGAATGCAAAGTTTAAACAGGCATAAATTTGTTCTTTTCATTGACTTAATGTGGCTGTGTCCAAGCTTCTCCGCTGTACAAATTTGTTTAGGTAAAATTAACAGGTTGAACCAGAGCAATAAAGTGTAGAGAGCCACACAAAGCATGTGTCATCATCCTTCCATTCTGAGGAAATTAGATGACAGAAAAACAAGGCAAATAGGAAGCTAAGTGGATCATCCTCTCTCTGATCTAGTCAGTCTTTGATCTATTTCGGGTGGATGCTGGCATTGGCAGTAGAAGTAGAGGGATTTGCCCCTAAATGAGCCACTGCAAACTATTGTTAATCATAGTTTTCTACCTCTTTTTTACTTTGCGCCATTTTGTTTTGCTCTTTATTGTCAAGTTATTTTCTGCCTCCACCTTTCTCACCTCTTTGATGCCTGGTACTTCCTCATAGCCTGTGCCTTTCTTTATTTATCACTACCATGGCATCCCCACTAGAGCCACGAATGCTGAAGCTCTCCCTTCTGGGATAAATCACTTAAATGTCTCATTCAGCTGGTGTTTGTGGGCACAAGGATATTCATCATTATGGCAAAATTGTGCTGAATAGCCACTTGAAGTGGGTTGATAAGAATCTAATTAGGATGAATTGTTATCCCTGTGTAAGTAGCTAAATCTTTGAACCCTGCATCTTAGTCAGACCAAATCATTCAATGACTGTGACAGGACTGTTACTGTGTCCTGTCCCAGTCCAGAGAGCCTCTTTGATAAATATTTGAACGGGCGAAATGCAATAACAACAGGCTCTTAAAACCCAATTTGTTTCCATTTCCCGGCTTTTGATAAGACAGCAGATTCAGTTACCCAGTCATTTGATCATTATGCTCTATCTAGTGTCCTACCCTGTAACTGGGCTGTTCACAGCCCCTCTATGACAGTTTCTACAATTCTTAATTCAAATTGTTTGTGGTCAGGTGAAACAGGAACTGAAACAGATTGGTTGCTAATTTCTACATCCATCAATGTATTTACTTAAGGTTATGCATAAATGTATTTGTGTGTGTGTGTGTGTGTGTGTGTGTGTGTGTGTGTGTGTGTGTGTGTGTGTGTGTGTGTGTGTGTGT
>JAQNCA010000025.1:20515488-20526296 GCA_029783725.1 Acanthurus tractus
GTGTGTGTGTGTGTGTGTGTGTGTGTGTGTGTGTGTGTGTGTGTGTGTGTGTGTGTGTGTGTGTGTGAGTGTGTGTTATAGCATGCAGGGGGTGGCAAGGATAAGCCTTTTGTGTCGAAAAAGGTGCCAATTAATTATGTAGGGTGTTTTGAATGATGAAGCTCAGTGTTTCCCTGGGAAGTAACTTGTTCCTTTATGAATATTTTATCATAGTAGCTAATGAATCCAGGCAGTCAATGCAATCATAACCAACTAACAGCCCCCTTGCTGTTCTGGTGTGGGACATCTGGACCCTAATTACTTACAACCTGATTACTGGTGATACTGATTGACTAAGATTGTTGATGAGAGCGTGTTGTGCATTAGATTGAATGATTGTCAACAGTTGGCTAATTAGCAGGTGGACATAGTTGCTGTTCGTATTTGGAAAAGGAAACAGAGGAACTATGAATGCAGATGTACAAACTGCTGTTATTATAAAGCAGCTTTTTCTAACAATGTAAACACCACTTTGCCCAATAATTAAATGGTTTTGTATTATAATGTGAACTGCTTCTAACTGTGAATATGTCTGATAAATAGTTAAAAACAACGCTGATGTTGTCAGCTCTTGATATTTGGTTTTGAAAACACAAAGTAAGAGGTGAAGGCGAGAAATAAGAACTGCACTGTGAAATCACAGATACTTAAGCAAAATGCTGAAAGAGCCTCTTGAGCTCATGTTAAGAGCTGCAGGTTAATTTTAAAAAAACTTCATCGGCTGGCTGTCAGTTTGGTGTGTCAGGGGGCAGACATTATCAGCTGTCTCTCTATACAGGTGATCTCTGCCAGCTTTCATGGGAAAGTTCAGTTGTTTGCCCAGTCAGCCAGCCTGCGCTGAATGAAACAAACTCCTTTATCATACTTTTTTGTCTCTTAGAGTGTGGTGTCCTGTGTTATTTAACTTGAACCAGGAAGTCATTTTCCTCATTGTGAAAAGCATTTAGTTTAAAAAAATAGCACAAATACATTACTGTTTAGAAAAAACACTCAAGATTAGAAAATGAAAAAAACACAATTTTTTTGGTTAAATAACAATTTACAATGGCAGCAATAAAATATGAAACAGCAGAATCTTCAAGTTAAACACAGAAACTCCGCAGCCATCATAGAAGCCTGGAAATATCTGTCCTGTCTTAGTAGGGCTCAGCCACTTTCAGATGAATAATCAGTAATTTACTGTTGATAAATACCAAAGCTCTGCAGATAGCAATAATGGTATTTGGGACGGCCCTAATACTCGTGACTCTGTGTCACCTGTTCAGTAGCCCATTCAGACAGCTGCATTTTCTTACATGGAATTTAAAAACTTAGCTAAAATGCATCCACTGTGCACATCCTGTCTACCACATGGTGCTGAGCATGAAGCAGAGTTTTTCTCAGTACCTTAATAAGGATTTAGTACAGGACCCAGGGAAAAGTAGTGGGACGAGCTTGAGTGGAAGTAAAGGAATGCATGTGAGAGGTGATGATGCCACAGTTGTCTACAGTATAGAGGCATTAGGTTGAACAAATGGAGGCAGTGCTTTTCTGCTGTAACACAAAACAGGAAAAAAAAATTCCCTCCAAATATGTTCTGTCCCTACAAGGAAACTTAGGTAATAATTAACAACAAGTAATTTTGTTGTGTTTGAAAATATGATTGTATAGCCACACTCTACATGTGAGTGTGTGTTTGTGAATGTGATGGCACACGCGCCAGGCAGGGTGGTTGTTCCCCTCGTGAGTCTTAATCGTGACTTAGCAGCTTAAGGAAGTCACACTTCCCTGGATGATCTCCATGTGCTCTTGCTGCCACCAGTACTCACTAAAGACCACCTGCTTACAACCAGGCAGTCCCTCATACCACAGACAGCTTTTTACCTCCTACCTGACGTATTTGCAAGCAAATGTTGGGTGCTGTAACTAACGACACACATAGTAAACAGTTTTTGAAGTGACAGAGACATTCTGCCTGTTAACCTCTGTCTGGCTGACAGACATAGTGACTAACTCAGCCTAAGGGAGCCAAAAGGCCCCAGAATTGTAGCTGGAAATGCAACCAAATCTCCATGATTTTTTAGATCTGCAAAGATTAATCACATTGTGTATTTAGCATGTTCAGCAGATAATCCATGCACCTGTCTCAGTTTTTGAAAGTTTTTTCCAATTGCTGCCTATGAAATGGCCAAAGCTGCTTAGCAGTGAGCTTTTGCACCAGGCCACCCACAGAGAGAGATGGAAGGAAACACCCACATGGGAGGGGGTTGCAAAAAAACGGGCAGTAACCTTTGAAGTAATTAATAGATTTAACAGATTACACTGCAAAAGAGTCTTTCTTCTTTCTCTCTGTCTTTCTTTCTGTACTGTTTCAGAACAAATGTTTTGTGTGTAACTTTAAAATTGCCCTCCTCTCCAGCACAGGGGACACAGTTTTTTTTTTTTAAGTCTTAATACACAAATCTAGATAAGAAAACTTTAAACACAACTTAAAAAGTTCCAGTGGGTTAAAAATGAAAAAAAAAGGAAAAAATTATATTTGTGTGTGCTGCTTTTGGATAAATTAACTCTTTGGGTCCCTTGTGCTGCTGTGTATTTGTATGTACGTTCCTTTATGTCTTTTTTTTCCCTCATATCTTCCACCCTTTGTGTTTTACTGATGGCTTTTTTCCCCCATCATGGTGGTTAGGGGTAGACGGGGGTTTTACCCTTTTCCGGTAATGACAGGCCTTACAGGAAGGAGTTATCTGGGACCACTCCTACAGTGATCAGTATTGATTATCCAGAGAGGTATGCTGGGGGTTGGGAACAGGGGACAGCAAAAGACACATTTTCCTGTTGCTAAGAAACGACAAGTGGCATAGTACTGGTTGTTGATGTAGAAATGGATGGTATGGGGGGGGGCGGGGAATAGGGCATTACGGTAAGACATTTTCTTGTCAAATGCAACATTTAGCAAGAAATCCCATCCTTTTGAAGAAATGAGCTTAACCACAAAATTCAATTGAATAATATAGGATTACATTACATAAAGTAACAAAATTAGGTTTTAGCTTAGTTTATCTCTCTGACACATGCGCACTTTTCTCTTTCTCTAACTCTGTTTTTCTCTCTATTTTTCATTGTAGTTGGATAAACTATAGATGCTAAACAGTGTTACACCCAGGTAAACCCAGACTGAAAGAGGGTGTGATACTACATAATTGACCCATTAACACTGAATACGAATGTGCATTTGACCTGCATTACCTTAATGTTAGACAGAAAGATGTATAGAGAATTATCAAGAGTTTTGACTCAGATGAGCTGGCAAGATGCATAAAAACCTTGAGTTCATCTTAGCCTTCAATATCCGTGGGGTGTTGCATTGAGCACAGTTCTGCAACACTAATAGGTGTCTCACAGTCTCTAAATAACACTCTCCAACTGCCCAGAGCTGCCTCTCTTTTCTGTCCCTGCCTTCATCTGGACCTCAGAGGCTGGAAATTATCCATGCATATTCAGACAATATCTCTTAGGCAAAAGATGAAATATTTATATCCTTTTCTTAGGCAAATAATATATAGTTATATATTTTTGACTAGGACCTTCTGCCTAGAAAGTTTTCTAGTTGGTCCTTTGTGGCTTCCCTTCATTTGCTTCACCCTCATCCAGACGGTATCACACTGGCAGCCTGAGGTTGAAATGGCCCTTTGTGTGTACTGGCTATGCTAATGGTGAATATGTTGGGTCAGGTCTCTGTCCCTCTCCGTCTCACATAGACTTACTTGCATGCACTCAGATTCACAAAGGCCCTCTTATTTAAACCCTCATAAACTCTATTAGGATTTATTACCTCAGCTTTGTCCCCAGTGAACACATCTGGCCTGTGCCAGATTGGGAGCAAACCTGAGGAGGAATGAAGGAAGGGAGAGTGGAAAGAAGGTAACAGTTTGATTAGTTTGGGGCAAAGGAGTGTTACTAACATTACACAGACACGCACTGTGTAGTGCGCTTTAGCAAGATTAGAGTGATTCAGCAGTCAGACTGGTCAGATTTGTAGATTATTTGTCAAGCTTTCAGTCCTAGTTTTAGTTTTATTTGTTCTGCATGTCATGCATTTAGAATCAGTGGTTTAAAGTGTATATTCCTGTATACACTATTGTCTTAACACACACAAGAATAGTAAGCTAAAGCCGACTCAAAACAAATTATACACATTATGCAGGTGGTGGCAAGGATATTCATTACACATTATGCCAAATTTGTTAAAAAAATTTAAGTGTTAGACAGCTTTTTGCATGCTACCAGCTTTTTAGTCAGATTTTTTTTGGTCCCTGTGTGGAACCATATCAAATTGAAGTAGGTCACTGTGGTCAGTTTTCCAATTATGAAAGGGTGTGTCTAATTTATTCAGTCAAATTAAAGAGGTAAATACAATAAAAGGACTGGGGCAGGGAGCTTGTTAGCATTGCAGGAAGCCTTCTGCCTGTGTCCACACAGTCTGGTCTAGCCCGTCTCGGCTGTCAGTATAATGGGCATGAACAGTTTTAGCTGTAAAACACACAAACACGGACATATACACAGGTCTTGAGCTGCCTGACTATGACTGTAATAAAAAAAAAAAGAGCAAATGAAATGGAGAGCTAGTCTAGGTTTTCAACAAACAAATTAAGACAAAAATGAAATTATTTTCACAGAAAAGGCAAAGATATAGACTGTAGATTATGCCAGATACAGAATAGCTTGATCGTCAAGTCAATATTCCTTAGTATAGACTTCCCCTCTGTTGTAGACTGGCTGCTGTGATATTAATTAGTTCCTGATGAACCCTACGTGATGTTGAATGACAACCAGCCAATAAGCAAGGTTAATCAATAAATTTGAGCCCACACAACAGAATGAATCGGATGTTATTTCAGTTTGTCTGGTGACTGGGACAAATGTAGTTTCAGTCTTGAAAGGGAACCCTTATTTATTTGTCTAATTTAAATTTGTCTAAATTCATATGCTTATTTTGTAAAATTTTAATTAAAAAGCATCATAAACTATTTTTTCTTATATTAATATATTCCTTATTACAATACAATCTTATGGAGTAAATATGACTAAATCCATGTACTTGTATAGTGTTGAACAGCATTTTAAATTTACCCTATACATTTCAGTTTGTCCTTGAATCTCCCATGTTTTTTATTGTGGGTTAATTTTCTTTCTCTGTGTATTCTTTAAAGAGTGCCTTCTAAGTTATACACTTAACAAAGTTTTAATAAGGCTCTGCTCTAAAAGAAGTGAGAGGAGCTTGTATATTTATTCAGTCCAGCATTTGCCTGGACATCAGTGACTTTTGCTTGTATACACATCCAAAACCTTGATTTGAACTTGATCACCATATTTGTTGCAAAAAAAATTCTCCATTGCTTTTCTAATGTCCATGTTTCTTTCTCTCCCTCCCCTTCTTATCCGTACGTATCTGCTATCTTCTTCAGGTCATGGAGTGCTTTTGCCCTTGTTAGAAGTACTATCTCGGACACAGCCAGCACCTGGGTGGCCGTCAAAGGGTGTGTAGCCTCAGTCAGCTAGTGGTCATGTGTGAAGCTGTGGTCTGATGCCCATCCTCCCCTCAGCGCTGGCCATGGACGGGGAGAACTACCTGCATCCAGAAGGCCCTCAGCTGGACAGCAGCTTGTTCTCTGTGGCCTCCTCTAACATGGAGGTATGCTGGTAGATTTTACTGTCATGTCATTAAGTTGCCTGATGCATATTCACCTAACGTTTATTAGTCTGTACAATGTTTTCCTAAATGCAAGTAAAATTTTCTGTGAGCACTTTCTTTTATGTTTGCTCACTTTTAAATACTGCTTTGGTACTTCTACTGGTATTCATAGTTAAAATAGGCTGAACTCTAGTGAATAGGACCTCTGAATGGAGAAACATGAAATATGTTAGAAAGCAAGTTATCCTATTTGGGGTTTTATTTTCCACAATTCTTAGTAATTTGCATTTTCTGTGTGGATAAAGCCATATATTTGGGGTGGCTGTCTCAAATTTTCTTGTTAAAATGTTTTTTGTGATCAGAGAAGCAAAAAATTACCTGTGGACAAACCCAGTTTCAGTTTCAATTTCAATGAACTCTTTTGTCCAGTTTGCCTTGGAGCAACACAAATGAAACTTATAGGAGAGCCACAATTATTCCAGAGAATTTCTCAAAACTCCAGCTCATAAAACTGGAACTCTCTGCCTGTGTAGATTCCACAGTGGCTAAGTAGAGAAATATTTACTGTGATATGACCATTTAAGGGTTTATACAATTATACTGAAACAAAATTAAGTCAAGGAGTCTCCGTCATCCAGAAATTGTACAATTTACGTAGTTTTTATGGGTCCAGTGGAGGCATTAGGTTTTGGGTTGTCTGTCCATCTGTTCTGTTTTTATACACAGGCACATGTGTGCTCAAGGATAAATTACATTTCAGTGTTCTAAAGTCAAAGTTCAAGGTCATTGTGACCTTACAGAAACAATTTTCGACCGTTATTGAAGCATTCATGCTTAAAAAATTTAAAAATATATTGCAACACATGCACATAAAGTGAGTGAGAGAGATAAGCTAAACTGGAACTAAAGTTTTGTCTGATACTGAATTTGTGACATCAACCTTGTGTATCCATCCTGTGGTGATCGTCTGTGCTGCCAGTTATTTGAAGCCTCTGTGCAGTTACATCAATATTTTGTGTCTTTACAGTTACTGAGCTAAAGGTAATTCTAAGTTTAATTCAAGAGAAAGCTTTTGCATCAAAGTTGTTCAATGTTACTTTTCTATGCATTTATTTATTGTTCATGTCATGTTGCATAATGGATTATTTAATGTTTTTTTGTCTGTTTTTTGTGTCAGAGTTCAATATTCGCTTCCTCTGGGTCCTGGGAGGCCTTCTCTCAGCAGGCTGGATACCGTGTACACCACCCTATGCAATCTGGAAACCAGTAAGTTGAAACAACACCTTGCACTACCATGAGCTGTGAATGGCAGTATGAGTTTTAGTAACTTTTTGCTCTGTGCACAAGTTTATACATGGTGCCTGAGAATGTTCCACAACAAATACCCTGTTCAGTACTCACAGCAGGAAATTGCCTTTACACTGAGGGCTGTAAACTGTTGAAATTGGGCGATAACTACCCACAGGAGTTTCACACATGAGCTAACCAAACTTTCCATCAGCCTGGGACTCTCAAGTATTATACAGATGTATGAATTTATTATGAGTGTGTCATTCGTGTTGAGGTTTTTGCATGAATATTGTGCTAATTTGGGTATATTTCACTTATCCATTATTGCCCAAGAGAACTACATCCACATAGCAAACACACACAGTTCCCCTTTATTAGACCTACTTAATAGGACACATAGACCATGAAGTAAGGTCCTCAAAAGGAATATACACTGTTAAATAAAAACATTCACTATGTTAACAGTATACAGGTTTGATACCATAAATTAACTGTTGTGTATTCTATGGCAGAAAGTATAATATATGTATTATATTATATATATTATATGTATTGAATTTTATTTCTTGTTTTCAGAAATATTCAAATAAAACCATAACTATGTGGGTTAGTGCTCTGACTGAAATTTGAGCGGTGCTGTTTAACTTGTACTTGAGTAAATTTGAGGTTATATTTGTGACCAGTAAGATGCTCTGCAGTTAAAAAAAATATGACGGCACTGTAATGCTTTGCCAGCCCTTAAGGTAAACATTTCATTTGATGATAAAGCACATGAAATACTCTAAAAGGGCCTGTTACTAAATTCCTTATATCAAAAGTGACTCAAAGCATTCTTTTTTACCTGATACTACAACATGAATTCAGTTCACTGAGAATGGTCACCAGGGGGGCCCGGAGTGAAAGCATCTGATTTCAGTCAGAGAAATTAAAAGTTTGTATGTGCCGCTCAATTCGGTTATAATATCCCAGTGCACCAAAAGAATCTCTGCTGCTGGGAAAGTGGCCATGCTGTCACCAAGAGAGACAATTTCAGTGACAGTAGAGGAGATTGACCCATGATCTGGTTCAAAAGAAGTTTTTACCAACTTCACTGACATTCATCACCATAGCAGAGAGGGTCAGAGCAGCTAATAGACTGGCGTTGAATTGCATGCCTCACTCTCTTCGGCATCTCACTACCATTCAAATCTGTCACCCTTCTCTGCTTGAATAACATTAAGTTTTGTGGTTTGTGTCAAGGAGTGCTCTTCAAATTACTCTGACGTCTGCTACACATGAATTTAATGACTGTATTTTAAATCTTGAGCTCTTAATTTAACATATCAGCTCTCTTCATCAAGGCACACACCCTGTGTGACCTCTGACCTCTGATCTCTGATAAGTGTTGACGTAAAATGTAAAAGTATAACTTATGTCACACCACAGTTTATGGTCATTTTATAAAGGTTACAACCTGCCATGTTGTTGCTCCTGCATTACTCCATATACACTGACACAGCTGTAAAACAAAAGATTTGATTTGACAGACAAATGTGAGTTGGCTGCAGCTCTTCCTCGACTGATGATTCAAATCATTAACTTCTAGGCCACCACACTATTGCTGTCACAAAACGGTGCCTTTTGAAAGTTTTTTTAAAAAATGCAGCTGAGTCATCTATCTTAACTGATCAACATACGTTCTCTCACATAGGATGTGGGTCTGACCTTCACTCAGTGTTAGTGAACAGATGTTTCTTTATAGTATTAAAGTTTGTTTGTTATTGACATTTAGAAATAAGTCAGCAACTCAGAGTGTAATAAGAGTAGAAGAAAATAAAGAGAAAGAGAGCTTGGGTGAGCAACCAAAAAGTAAGACTAAGTTAAAACAACTGTCGTGTAGCTCTTTTGCGTTGCATTCCAGCTGAAAAAAACGCACAGGTCAGTAACTTCATATCATCATCTTTTAGTGAAATAATTTTGATGCTGTGATGACACAGCTATATCACAGTTGCAATACAGGCTTTTATTATTGCATCAGAAAGTCCTGCAATGAAAACCATCAGAGTTTGAAAAGATTGTTAACCTAAGCATGGTAGTGCTTTTCACCTCTGCATAGAGAAAAGATATAAAGATTAAGTTTGAGAATATTGTAGATTTATGTTTTTATATTGATTACCTGTTTCAGGATTCCGTGATAAGCACTTGTTAAGATTTCATACTCCTCTCAAAAGGTTTACAAATGCTTTTAGTTAATCATCACCAAACCAAACCTGTATCATACTGAAGAAAACTCAGGAAATGATAGCTCAAGTTGTCATTGTGTTGTTATTGCTGTCAGTGCAGTTTTTCTCTGGAAGTAAAGGATGACGTGAGAGACGTGAGTGTTTGTGGTTTTCAGGTTCACTCAGAGTAACATTTTCTGTCATCACATTGGTGTCGCAACACCCTTATCCTGCTCTCAGTCTTGCAATTTACAAATATTATGATTAAAATCAGGACTCCTCTGTACTCTTCGTAGTTTATTAAAAGAATGGGGTCATTAAATTTTGTCTTTGGACATCATTATTGTGGCATGAATGCCCTCATCTAGCAAGAACGAAGTCCTATGGTTTGCAAAGGCGTGCGTGCGTGCATGCATGCTTGTGTGTGTATATATATGTGTGTGTGTGTATCAGAGACTGTTCAACACGACAGACATGGTGTCTTAACAAAGTACAAAAACTCTAAAAAAATGTTTTCATCTCTGCTCATTTAAGTCTTGAAAAGTAAACAGGGCAGACATCTTCAATCTTTAGCTTGTGCTTCTCTTCCTGGTCTTGTTTTCTTCCGTCACTTCAGCACTTCTGGTAGTCAGTCAGACTTGTTTTCACATGACCGTATAGTTGCTTCTCTTTTTCTCCATGATCTACAGGCTACAAAGCAGACTGCTACTCAATAATATGATTGACTTGCAGTCTATGGTCAGGATGTAATCAGTTCAACTAATAAAGCCTATGGTTCTCCACTCACGTGGCCATTGAGAACAGGGAGACAAGTGAATAGATCACACGGCACATGTGAGAAAAAAAAAAATAAGCCAGTGCCCTGATTACACAGATTGATGCAGTAACTGATATGCATCACTCACCCCAGCACAGCAGGAACTATTCTTATGAGTAAAGATAAAAACGTCACTGAAAATCTAACTGTGTAGAGTTAGCAGTTGCGCCATAATCATGACCACAAATCCTATACAACACAATACGAACCAATGCTCAGAATATTGTATGAGGTAGTATTCATTATGAATACCCTTTAAGTTGGCCAGGTCTTGTCATAAAGCAAATGTCAAAGAAGTGTTGCTTTTGCTCTGTAGATAACATTAGTTGTGTTGATGTTAAGGCAGTGTCGTGATACATGGTAGCTTCTCATCTGTGGGGTTTTCACATTTGATTACTTCACTTTCATGTGAAGTTTTGAGAGACTCCCAAGGCTGATATATTGCTAATTCTAGTGTTTTTAATGAATAGCTTTGGGACTTAATATATAGGCAGGCTAAGAATTCCTGGTGCAGGGCTTCATTGTGGAGTTGGTACATGGTGCACCGCCAGTGCACTACAGTCTTAGTGCCAAGTACAAGAGCATCTTGTACAGTCCCATGCCAGCTAATTCAAAGCAGGTCAGCAACTCAGCCCACCTGTGCTTTGTTGTATTGTGTCAACTTTCATGGTAAGGGCACACCAATAGAAATATTTAACCCCTTGACGCCTGAATATATATACAATTATATAAAAAAAATATTTAATAAGTGTTTTTGCTTTCAAGCAGATGCTAAATTAAGTGGAGA
>JAQNCA010000025.1:20543868-20560409 GCA_029783725.1 Acanthurus tractus
AAAAAATAAATAATTTTTAAAAAATCGATCATCTCTATTATTATTTCTCAGACCATCCCATCAACATTAACTCTTACAAATTTTATTTCAGCACCGGTGTCAGTTAGATGATCTTTTTCTGGTTGATAATTTTCTGACTAAATGATTGTCTTTGAGAACCAAAAAAGATATGAAAGGGTGTACTCATAAAAACAGGTGGTTTGTTGGCAAATTGGCTCCTGAATCAAAGCTCCGAGACAGATTAAGCAGATTTTTGTCTGCATGTCTTCTAGATTCATTTTAGTCCAATTCTGAATTTAAAAGCATTTTAATTGCGAACAGTCCTCTCAGCCATACTTCTTAGTAGTGAGTCAATCAAAGAGCTTATTTGCCAAAAGGTCAGTGTCTGCCTTAAGGCTAAGAGAAGGTCAAGGAAAAGAAAAAGCTTAGAGCTGTCCTATTAAAGGCACAACCCAGCAGATATGTCAGGGATGTAGGAAATGCAGACTGCTTGGCATAACATAATCCAGACAGAATGAGTGACACCAGTGGTGGCTTTTCCTTTCCTGGCCCCAGACCGACCACATGAAGAAACGAAATACTCACACATGTACATGCACACATACACATGCAGGCACACACATTCACACACTCACTGGCCATCAAATCAGGTTATGTTAACTCCATGGAGAAGTCAAGGTCAACAGCTGACCCCAGATGGGAGAGTCTGGGGTGGGGGTTGTCAGTCAGCTGATGATAAGGGTGGGTTTGGAGTTTTAATAACCCTCTGTCCCACCAACACAGCCACACACACCCACACTTAAAATCTTGCCAGATAAGAGAGTAGCTTTCAGGGCTTCCTCTTGGCTCACTGGCTGAGTATTACACTTTTTTTTAGCATTACCTATGCGAGAAAGAAGACTCACCCCACTTTATTAGCCTTCATAGCTCTTAGATTCTTGATTGTAATTTGACTCAGAAGCCCACTCCCTCACCCATCCCTGCTTCTCTTGTTACAAGAGGAGTTTTTAGGCTCAGGTGAGATTAATGGACATACAGGAAAAAAAAAAAAGGTTTAAAGGGCCCAGTGGGTAAAGTGTAGCAGTTGCTGCTCTAATAGATCACAACTGTTAACAAGTTTTTAGTAAAAAAACAATCTTGAATTTTAATTTGCCTCAGTCAGAGTACACTAAATTGTACTGGTGTGCTAGAGTCTGCAAAGGTGCAGAAAAGTGTTTGTAATTCAGTGTGGTTTAGTCCTCAGTCAGCTACGTGACAGTGATAATATCTCCTTGACAAAGATTTTATGCTTCATGCAGAACAATATTAGTTAAAGTAAGTGTTGGTAAAATAGATCTTTATCCTGGTATACAAACCAGGATAACAAGACAATGAAAGGTTGAGAGGGCAGGGAGAAAATGTGACAGAGATGGGATGGGAAAGAGGGGGGTGGAATTAAAAAGAGGGACAGAAGAAGCAGAAGCTGACAAAAGCATATGAGTGAGATGGTGGGGTCATTTGAGGCTTGTGTTTGTGTATATGTGTGGGTGTATAGGGTAAGTGGGAGGCCAGGGTGACTTGTTTCCTGGCCTTGGAAAAGCAGCCAAGCTGGCAGAGTGTGGGAGGGGAAAGCCCTTGGCCTGGTCTGCCTGCTTAGGGAGTTAGTTAGGGCTGGTCTTGCACTGAACCAGGTTACTGAGTTTAACAGGATATGGCTTGGGATTATATGTAGTAGTTTGCTCTCTGTTATCAAGGTTAGATTTTAGCCTCTAATACATGACAGAGCATATAGGAAGAAAAAGTTATTTCTGTCTGAGGTTGTTAAAAATAAAAAACAAAAACATTTAACCTCTGCTCAGTCATGTAAACTTTTCTGCTGTGAAATTGGTTAGGAGTCATGTCCCTGTTGTTGTATAAATGACAGAATGTTTACATGTCAACTGTTGTCGACATTTCCAACATTAAAAAAAGAAAATTGTTGAGAAGTAGCATCTGGCAACTCCACATATGTCACAGGAGTTTCAGTTAGGACCAACACTGGAATTAACAGTGATAGGAGCTTCAATACAAGAGGAATTGACTGTTCAAATTTTAGGAAGAGAACCAAAAACAAACAAGCAGCAAAAACTGTTACAACTGTCACATTCTATTTGATTGTAGACAGCTATTTCCAATTCAGTTTGACAGGCCATAATTGTAAAATAAATAATTATCTAGAAACACAAACTGTTACCTTTGAACTTGTTAACACGTTAAGAATGATCACGAACATTTCTGTTGAATAAAATGTTCCATGTACTAGAACAAAGTGGTCTATGTCATGTTACTGCAATCCTGTCTTTGATGGGGTTTGCGATTAAAAATACTTTTGCCTTTAATAGAAGGTAGCAACATTTACTGACAAATAGAGGTGCATGGAAATCATTGTTGATAAAGAAATTCAAAAGATAGAGCGGTTAGATTTCCCAGTATGGTAGCACTTGAACTTATCATATGTTCTGTGTCATACCTAATCCAGTTTACTCAAGTCATTTCTGAGAATAACTATTTCTCACTTCTTCCAAGGCAGCTTTTGACTCAGTGTGAGGGGCACAGATATAGTAATTACGATTTAAGCAATTTGTGTTGGCTAATTTTTATTTTATCCTGATTGCGTTGAATATCATGGATTTTAAAAATTCCGTGGGCATTATAAAAATTTGTTTTTAGATTACTACTACTCTGTTAATACATCAGTTGTAAGACATAATAAAGCCAAGCCCCTTGTGGTTTATGTCTAGAAGTGTATTCTTACTAGTTTTGATTCTTGAAACTGATAACCACCATCTTCAACCACAGTCATAGAGTAGCTGTGCAGCTCTGCAGATGTCTTGTGATCTACGAGGGCTTGTTGCTGCCGATTTTCACTGCCATATGTCTCTATTAATCATCACCAGGCAGACAACAGTCATTATCTATACACTCAAATACAATTTACCGCTTCTGTGAGCCCATGATGTGATGTAAGTGTGAGCATATGTGTGATAAACTTCCATGCATTTCATTCTTACACTTAGATCCAGTTGAGATACAAGCTTGTTTGGATTGTACTACGTCATAGACTGGTGCTCAGAGGGATGCCAGTATTTGTGCATGGTTTTGTATTTGCTGTGTGGGCTGTAAACAGAGGATATACTGCCGGCTTTGGCATTAATAGAAGAAGAGAAACTAAAGTTTAAGAGGAACACGTGAAAGGCAAACAAAGAGAAGGAAGGACGAGTGGGCTTTCACATGTTCCCCTGTGTACGTGTACACACACACACACGTTTTTTTCTGCAAATTCCCAGAATGAGATTTTCAAGCAGATTTAATTCCATTGAAGCAATTTTGAAAAAACATTACCACTCAGAAGAGACAAATACATTTAGGTATTTTTTATTTAGCAGCTAGGAAAGAGAGAAAAAGAGGCAAGAATTGTGGTTATACTTTGTAGTTATACGGTTGTGTGGCTGTGTGCTATGGAAGGAGTCAGATTAGCATCAGAGCAGTTGGAATTCAAGCCTTATCTCTGCTTGGCAGGGCCCAGTCGCAGGAACAGTAGATGAGCTAGCCCTGGGTACGGGCCTGCCGCGGGACAAACACTGCTGCCTCTGTTACGCTCTGCTTAGCAACTTGATTAGCATGGTACTGAGGTCGTCCATGTTTTGGTTAGTACCAACCAACCTGCTGCAGTTTTCTGTAATTCCTCTGTATCAGGAGCAGTGGCCCCCTTAATAAAACATTATATCAGCATAGTATGCTCTGTTGCATGAATTTAAATGATGTGGGGAAAAAAGTCATTTTCTAGAGCTGTGACCTACAGTTTCAAGTCACATATTTGCCAAACAAATTGATTTAGGGCTAGTTTCAAAATGGGCTTGAAATAATTTATTTTAATGCAGCACTTTGAAGTCATTAAGATTTTAACCAAAATCATATTTATAAGCAAAGCTCAGATTACAACTGATGGTAGCTTAGATTGTTTCTAACAAAACTCTAGTTTAAAGTATTTTATTGAATGTTAGTGTTTGATTCTGCTGAAAGAAAAATAAACAAAACTGTTTTTCCATGGTGAAACATTTATGCACGTCAGTGTGCTTATCTGTGTTTCCACAATTATGCTTCTCTGGAATGATGCCTCTAGTGACACAACGTCTCTTTTTCCAGTGCTTGTTGTTTTCTCATTTATCCTCAGTCAGAAGAGCTAAGAAAGGAAGGAAAGACACACAGGTGTCAGGATAAACAAATAAAATAATGGAGAAAGAAAACATGGTACAAAGTAGCAGGTTATGTGTAAGCAAGTAGTAGTTTCTTTATACCAGGACCCTCTTTACATCTACCCCTCTGTCAACCTAGATAGTCAGAGCCTGCTCTGAGAGCTCATGCCTGATCTTGCCCCCAGGAAACATCACACAAACACACACACAAACAGAGAAAAAGAAAAGAAAGGTAGAGTGAGAGTGAGAGGGATAAAGAGAAAGGCATAATCATAGAGCTCTCAGCAAACACTGGTTAGCTGAGTGCTGTACCCTTGAAAAGCGCTCTCACCAGTACACGGATATTCATGTGTAATGGTCAGCAACTTGTTCTCTGACGTCACATCACCAAAATATGTGCAAGTTTCTGTGTCTGCCTGCTGTTTACCATCCTTTCTAGGCTCCATTCCCACATGATGTAGTCATATTACCACTCAGGGCTCTACATCTTGTCTTCTCATGCCTGTGAAACATTTTCAGCTGGACTGTTAAGGAATGGCTAACAGGCAGCTTTGGCAGATGCCAGCAGAACTTCTCAGCATTAATAAGTAGCAGCATATTGTTGAGATTAAGGTAGCATCACAACTAATAATTTATCTAACTTTCTTGATAGTTTTAACTTTGGATTCTAACGGCAAAAATATTTTTTTCTTTGTCTAAAAAGTTATCAGTCATAATACCATATTGTGCCTCACACCCACTCATCACTGCTTGCAGCTTAACTGTCTTTTTATCAGTTGAAGTGAGACTCTGGAGGTGCTGTGAGAAAACTTTGTGAGCACATTCAGAGATTTTGCAGTTTAAATAGTCACTCTGCCTGTATGTTCTTTTATTTAGTCTGTACAGCACAGACAAAGTAGAAGTTAAACACTGTGGGAAATAGCTATGTACTTTTAATATGAAGCCACTGACTAACCCTAACCCTATCAGGGAAAATGTTGAGCCTTCTCAGTCTGAAGATAACAAAATTTGCTTACTAGCATATCTAAACCCTGCAAAAACCAATGCTATATTTTTTTGTTTGATTCTTAGAAACTGAAAGTATCAAAACCATAATCTGCCATTTTACAAGGGGGCCATACCAGATTTTATTTTTGCCAGGAACAGCGACTTCTCACATTCTCTTCTGGTTGCTTGACTGACAACTGTTTGTGTTAAGTTAATCAGCTGCTGAAGGAAATTCTGACATGGGAGTGGTATCAGTCTTTTCATATGCATTTCTCTTCTGTTGCATATAACACAGTCTTTTCATCCAAAATAATTAACTATATTTTCCCAAAAACATGAATTTAATGTGAGGGCAACAAATACTGAATGACCAAGTGGGACCCTGAGGTAACATTCAAAGCTGCTTCAAGTTTCTATGGATGATGTAGTTTCAGCATGGGGGTGTGAGAACTTCCACACATGATCCAATCAGTTAAGATGCACATGAATACACACAAACATACACATACACACACACACACACACAAATGCAATAAAATGTGGGGATACAAAGCTTCCATCCCCAAAAACAGCATCTCCTCCATTCAGCTTGTCATTGTCTACCATACTCCCTACCCCCTCATCATCACTCAATTCCTATCTCCCCACATCCATGTTTATATGTCTCAGGGGGCCACTGGGTGCCTGTGAGAGGCTAGTTAAAGAGCATGGCATGCTAATGGCTTGGAAAGGATATGAATAGAGGGGCGACTGGAAGGCAGCCATGGCTGAAATGACACACACACACAGACACAAGCGCTCTCATTATGCCTGCCCCTCGCTTTCTATTTTACGTGCTCGCTCTCACACATCTGTGTGTGATTAGATTTTGTTTAGACTACTCGTGTTTCTCCCAAAAGAGTGCAGTATAGGCCGATTTGCAAAATGAATGTACACCTTTCTTGTCTGTTGTTTACTCCCATTTATATGTTTTTTCACACTGTTATTTCCTAGGTATACACCTAATATTCCCCTGCCGCACAACCAGTGTGTTGAATTTATTGTAGCATGTATATTTAGAATTTATAGTCCTCCTTTATTTTCCCACAAGAGGGGGAAGATTAAGTAGGAATGTGGAAAGGCTGTCTGAGTGTATTTGCTTACATTAGTTTTGATTTGTCACATTTACGATACTAAATTGTTAATTAGCTAAAACAAATCAGTATTACTCGCTGCTCCTCCCCATAATTTGCCCTGTATCAGAGGTTAAACTGAACACCTTCTTTCTCTTTCTACCTTCAGGACCTGTCCTGCATTGATGACCTCTCCACAAACTCTTTGTTCTCCTCTCCGGCTGACTCACTGTCGGAGTATGCTGATTCAAAGTCCTTCATCAGCACAGAAAACCTGGACTCAGTGCCCACCATCTGGGACGTCAGCACTGGTACCAACAACACACCAGCACAGAGCCAACTAGAGGTCAGTAGCAAGCCACTTACATGCACGATATGACCAGAAACAATGATAAGCGCTCAAACAGCTCATCTTACAGCTATTATGTAAAGCAAGCTTTACAGCACATGTATGTCTGTACTGGGGGATATGTACACCAAACACTAGCAAGTGAGGGTCGTGTTGTCCTTCACAGTGTTGCTGAGTACTTCTTTATTTAAATATACAGTCTATAATTTAACCCTGAAAACTATTAATTTCTTTTATTAATATTTTGTAGACTACTCATTTATCACCTTGAGTAGTAACAGTTATTCATGACTACTAAATACTTTAACTATGACTTCTGCTCTGCACTGTCAATCCTTTTATCTATTAGACAAAAAAAAAAGACTGGCACTTAGTAAAATATGTAAAAATGTCACTTAGTAAACTTGGTTCCATAGCAACCACAAATCATAAATCATACAGGGATTGCAAAAATCCCTTTTTACCAGGTAACTTAGTCCGACAAGTTCACAGTTCTTACAAGCTTTCACTTTTAGAAAATCTGTATCATCCTGAAAGCGCATATAGCATCCTCACAGAGACCTCACATATTGACAAAAGAAGATCCGTGGAATCCTGTGTATAATCAAGTTTGAGTGACTGTTGTTTATTTTTACTTTTTGGGGCAGATCCGGTACAATCATTCGTAACTTTCACATTGTAAAAACCAAAAATAAATTTGATAAACAAAAAACCATTTTAACCAGCTTTTCAGAAGTTGCAGTCGGAGAGCTTTGGCTTTGGCTTTCACAGTGGCTCCATATGTCTGATCACCTCTGTTGTTGCACATAACACCTAACAGAAGTTTTAAAATGGTCTTAATTTGAAAAGCTTTTTGAATATTTCCGAAAAGTTGATTTTGTTTACTGTACTTGAACATTTCTCAAAATTAGCTACTACTACAGTGAAAGGTTTAAGACTGAGATAATGATCTTCTTTGCTTTTGATGGCCTGTCCTCTCAAAGAAACTCACTGAACTCATATATATATATATATATATATATATATATATATATATAATCTGAGAAGAGGAATTCCTCATTGAGTTGTTCATGTTTCCCTGCCCGCGTGAGTCTTCTTTGAATAAGTTGAGTCCAAGGATATCTTTTTGATATGAATCAGGGTTCATTTATTTTTCCTGCCTTCTGAAAGCCTTTTATGTTTTCCTTTTCATTCTGCCCTCATTTCATCCATTATGTTTCCCAGATATACACGGCTTTATCTGCCTTTTGTTGTTGTTGTTGCTGGCTTTTCACCGCCAGACAACAAATTGCATTTTCTTGAGTGCTGCTCCATCAGACACCCATGTCCAGCACCCACACACTCCCATGCAGACACATTCAATGATTACTTATGTTTTTCTGTTGCCTTTTTCTTATGCATTTGGCTCTGTTTTTTATTTATGTTTTCTATTTATTCATTTTATGTTTTGTTGACAGCAGAATGGCACCGGCAGGTTTCATGGCTTGGCCAGTTTGGATGATATAACAGCTATTATCAGCACCCCACCTTTAGGCGGATTCCAGGTAGCCACACCAACCTTTTCAATCTGATGTCAAATGAAACAAAGCTCTCTGACAAGATGCGCCTAATGGTCGGAAATTCTTAGGAACACACAGATATATTCAAATTATGTTAAACATCTTATGTGCAGGTGTTATACAAGATACAAGATAAGGCTTAGGTTGTTAAACCTCACAACGTAACTTGTCACTCACCAAAGACTACAGAACCACATTTTGACAGTGCAGTACTTCAAGACAGTAGAGGGTGAAGAGTGAAATTAAAACACTTGTGCCTTCTTTAGCAAGTCTGAATTACCACAGATGATGAAAGCATTGCTGCATGTTGCACGCATTGGGCATTCTGCAAAAGAACATAGCATAAGGAACAGATAATTCTATACACTGCATTGTCTTTGTGTGTGCGTGTGACAGCAGTAGAGCCAGTGCAATATTGACGTGTCTGTCAGAATGAAACCCTTTTGCATTTTTCAGTTTCTAAGATAACATTAGTCTGATGTCGCCTTTATAAGTAAAGGATCTTTCTCAGCATGTTTCAATGCTCCCATTCATTCAACCTCAGATGATTTCATGCCCCTATTAGCTTCATGTGTTACTCCATTGTTGCACTGGTTAACATCGCTTGATAAGAGGCTTGAGATATGCCATGCTAACTGTTCACTAACTGCTCACCTGCCTCTGATTTTCAGCCTCAGTCGCTTTTCATGACTTGTCTTCACCTAACCTGAAACAAAAAAAGTCTTTGATGTGGCAACTATTAATTTGTAATACAATACTAAAGTTTCGGTGGTGTTCCCAGGCTCAGAGAACCCAGCCACCGCCAGAGGAGGAAGAGGATGCAGAGGAAGAAGAGACAGAGGAACTGGGACATGTAGACACATATGCTGAGTACAGACCTTCTAAATGTAGGCCACTAGACTGAATGTCAACATTCAGTTGCTTAATAATTCATCTACATTTTCTTTCGTAATATGATAAGACTTTCATGCAGTTTGCTCAAAATGTGTTTGTAAAGTTTTTCACATAAAACATAAACTGATGATCTGTTTTTTCCTCTTTTCAGCCACTATAGGAATTTCTCATCCTGACATTGTAGTGGAGACAAACACGCTATCCAGTGTCCCTCCTCCTGACATCACATACACTCTGTCTGTCCCTGAGACGACTATTAAAGGTGGCCTGCTGTCAGCTTTGCAGCTAGAGGCCATCATCTACGCCTGCCAGGTACACGCACAGGCTCACATACACACACATACATGCCATTTTGCTATGCAAGCATCTCTGTTTATGCATGTGTTTTGTGTTTGCCCCTCAGCAACACGAGGTTATTCTCCAGAACAACCAGAGAGCAGGCTTCCTTATTGGAGATGGGGCAGGGGTTGGAAAGGGCCGCACTGTGGCAGGAATCATCCTGGAAAACTACCTTAAGGGAAGGAAGAAAGCACTATGGTAAGAGAGAGTTACTTCTCAGAGAGCTATCATAAAACTAGATTAAAAGCTGAACAACAACTCTTTCATTGGGTTTCAGTAATTGATTTATGTAATTGTGTTTTGTATCCAGGATATATTGAGCATGTAGGAGCTAGTTTGTGTTGGCTAAGTTACTGACTCTCCCATTTGTGCCCTCAGGTTCAGCATATCCAATGACCTGAAATTTGATGCAGAGAGAGATCTCAAAGACATAGATGCGCCGCATATTCCTGTGCATGCCTTAAACAAGGTGAGTCCAGGTGGACTTTGTGTAACAGATGGTAATTCCTGACTGTATGGATCTGTAAACGTTTATACAGATCTCTTTAACACAACTCTTAACTTTTGAATGTTTGTTTTTTGTTATCGTAGATTAAGTATGGAGACACAGCTACCTCAGAAGGAGTCCTGTTTGCAACTTACTCTGCGCTGATTGGAGAGAGCCAGGCAGGAGGGCAGCACCGGACAAGAATCAAACAGATCTTAGATTGGTGCAAGCCAGACTTTGATGGAGTTGTATCCTTTTTAACAACCTGACATCTAACAGTTTTTTAACACAGATTTGCATTCCGCATCTGCGCTGTTTGCCCTTGACTTTTGCTCTTTACAGATTATTTTTGATGAATGCCACAAAGCCAAGAATGCCACATCTACAAAGATGGGCAAGGCAGTGCTTGATTTGCAAAACAAGCTGCCACGGGCCAGAGTGGTTTATGCCAGTGCCACAGGTAGGCTGACACACACATAAAACACACACACTCATTAACGTAATGCAATACAAGTGAGAATTTTAAATATATACTTTTGTCATGTGTGGCCCAGGTGCCTCTGAGCCAAAGAACATGATCTACATGAGCCGCCTGGGAATCTGGGGTGAGGGCACACCCTTCAGAGCGTTTGATGACTTCCTGCACGCCATCGAAAAGAGGTTTGTAGGGTGACGTCTTGCAAAGATTCACTTGAAGCGTTTATCTTTTCCAAAAGCATGAAAATCATGTGAATTTATATCTCACTGCTTCCATGAAAATACCTTATCACTTTGTGTTTATGTCTTGATAACCCCATGATTGAATTGTAAAAATATATATATGCATCTTTACAGAGGTGTCGGTGCCATGGAGATTGTTGCCATGGACATGAAAGTGAGCGGGATGTATATTGCCAGGCAACTGAGCTTCTCAGGGGTGTCTTTCCGCATTGAAGAGATCGGACTGGACAGTGACTTCGAACTGGTCTATAACAAAGCTGCCAAACTGGTGAGCAATCAGCATGTGGTTGCTGTGTCTGTTACATTTCGTGCATGCTTGGCCCTGTGTGTGAATTAAAAAATGAGCACTCCTCTTGAAAATGACCATTAACATTTGGAATCTGTGTCCAGTGGGCGGAGGCATTGACTGTGTTCATGCGGGCAGCCGATGAGCTGGGCCTAGTCAGCAGGAAGTCTCTGTGGGGGCAGTTTTGGTCGTCTCACCAGCGCTTCTTCAAATACCTCTGTATCGCCGCCAAGGTCCGCTGTCTGGTGGAGCTGGCCCAAAAAGAGCTGGAGGCCGGAAAGGTCAGCACAACACACTCCTGAACACTGAGTCATATAGTGTGTATAATCTAGAAAGACTATATATAACCCAGAGGAAGATCCAAACAGGAACTGAAATTCTTCAGATGTTGCATAAGTAGGAGAAATGCTGAAGGAATGCCAGGACAGAGTACTTTATTTCCAAGTAAATGACAAATGTCTTGAGGCAGAATTTTGCTGATTCTTTGCTTTGTCTGCATAGGAACAGCAAGGGTTATTTATGACATTTAGTTTTTTTACTCACTCTTTTTGCACAGAGGTTGAGTTGAGTGCACTTTAGTTGTTGCGAAATTTAACAAGGATATTAGGATATGTGGGGTCGTGATACCAGGAGTCCACAATATACCTCCATTCAGTTACACAGTAAACCTATTTGTTTGTTTGCATTTGTCTCTCTCCACCACAGTGCATCGTTATCGGGCTGCAATCTACTGGAGAGTCCCGCACCAGAGAAGTCCTGGATGAGAACGATGGGCATCTTGACAGATTTGTTTCTGCAGCAGAGTGAGTAAAAAGAAAAAATTTTGGCCATTAGGTTTGTTTGGGTTTATTTTAGAGAACAGTACCTAAGATGATGAAATGTCTCATTGGTTTCACTGTCCAAACAGCTAAATTTCCACTCACAACAGCGAGGTTTTTCAGGAAGACAGGAAAGTTTAGTGTTTCTCTCTAAATCATTCTCAAATACCTTTAACAGAGTTTTGAAGGGGTATTGTCTGTTTGCTGGAAGCCACAACACTCAGTGGGTTTCTTCTATTTAATGTTGTTGCTTCATCAAACTGCCAAATGATTTGCTAGCCTTGGAAAGAACATAATCCCACCACATACATTCTTTAAAATTATAAGTATTTAGGCCATGCAGTTTATCCTCAATTAAACAAAACAACCTCATAAGTTATTAGCAACTGTTTCATTTTAATTTAATTCAATTTCCATTGGAGCAAAACAAGAAAAGGATGTTACAGGTGGTGAGCGACTTTAACTTTTTGACCCCAAACCTCTCTGAGCAGACATGCCTGACTGTCTGAGTATATTAAATCACACACAACATGTTCATCTGCCTGTCAACACCTGACAACTATAATGAGGCAAAATCAGGAATGCATAGTGTCTGACTGCCACAACCGCCCTGTGCTGTTCTGATCGGTTTGCTGTGAGGATAAAAGTTTTCTTTTCTCTGTTTATCTTCTTCCGCATTCCTTTAGGGGAGTATTCCAGTCTCTTGTAACAAAACACTTTCCGTCAGAGAAGCAGAGGAGAGAAAAAGCACCAGGAAATAAGAGAAAACGTAAGTAAAGAGGATACAGTTGTCACATTATGCAAGCATGTGTACTCCTAATTAGCACTGTAACAGTTTCCATACTTTGTTTTTCACTCTTTAACACCTCTTATACTTACAACCACTGATAACTGCATTTTTTGCAATAAGAATGTGTAAAACCAGCATTAATTTCCCACATCAAATCACTCTGCAGTCACAGGTGTTTGCATTGATGTAAACATGACACCCAGGGTGATATGCTAATTTGCACCTTTTTTTGGTGCAATGCATGTTTTTAAGCTATATATATATGTATATATATGCTTTTTACAGTCAGGGAACAACATGCAACACCATTTGCTTTGCAGGCGTTTTCCCTACAGTCTTATTATTGGTGTGTTTAAAAGTATTTTTCCATATGTGTGTAACTGGTCGTGAGCATACCATCTTGCAGTCCTGATTACAGTGAAGCACCCTTCCTCTTGCAGTCTGCAGGGGTTTTTTTTATTGGCCTCTGAGTGAAAAGTGTTTTTGAGGTTTACCGTTTGATTTTCACACTAATTCTCATGGGGTTTTCTAATCAGGGAAGCCTAAAGGTCGCCAACCCAAGGTACCAAAGCACACTGTGGACAGTGGCGGTGTGATTAACATCAGTGATGACAGCAGTAGTGACTCGGACGGCATGGACACAGACTCCAACTCCTCGCCAGACTCCCTGCTAGACAATGATGATGTCATCTTTGTGAACCACACTAGCTGCCACACAGGTAGGAGGATGCCCTTTTTTTTATTCGGTATGTGTTGTCAGTAGGAGTTATGTGTGAGAAGATCAACTAAATGAAGATGCTTTAGCCAAGTGTCCAGTCTGTGGTATTTTTGTGACTCTTGCCTGTTAAATTTACATCGTTAATGTTATCTCTATTTTGTATTCATAGCCAGTATAGAGAAGATGAAGCAGGACCTCCTTCACAAAATATCCATACTGGGAAAAGAACTACCTCTCAATACTTTGGACGAGCTCATTGATAAGTTTGGAGGACCAGATAAAGTCTCAGAGGTACAAGCCTTTAACACTCAACTAGAAATTCTGGTGTCTAATACTCTGAACTCATAAAGTTGGGATTCACATGTTCTGTACTTGTCACGGCTTGGCAAAGTAATCACAAATAAGCACTAAAGAGTAAATATTTATGTGATTTTTAACTAGATTATTCAGGAACAATGTATAAACATTTTTTCTGCAGATGACTGGTCGCAAAGGTCGTGTAGTGCGGCGCCCTGATGGCAGCGTACGCTATGAGTCACGGGCTGAACAGGGTCTTACCATCGACCACATAAACATCAAGGAGAAAGATCGCTTCATGAGCGGGGAGAAGGTCAGATACAAATAAATAAATCTTTGTAGATATATAGATCTATATATATAGATCCTGCATTTAAAACAATATTTAAGAAATGTACTGCTTTGTGGATGTTGCTCAATAATAATAATGAACTCCACCTAAAATCCAAACCTCTTTCCATTCCAGTTGGTAGCCATCATTTCAGAGGCAGCCAGCTCTGGGATTTCCCTGCAGGCTGACAAGCGAGTGAAAAACCAGAGGCGCAGAGTTCACATGACCCTGGAGCTGCCTTGGAGTGCAGACAGGGCTATTCAGCAGTTTGGTAAGTAAGAATAATCTTACATTTAGCCTTTCAAGCATAAACGAAAGTAAATGTATGAGAATTAAAAAAAAATAATAATCCTATTAAAAACATCTGTTGAGCATGTCATTGTGTATGTGGTATATTTTGTAACTAATAGGGGACCTTTTGTAGATAAAACAGAGTTTTTAAAGCTATTTAAAGTTGTTACTGTTGTGAGGTCGGTGTCACATGTAAGGTACTGTGCGTGGCTTTGTAAAGGAGGTCACACAGTAACCAAGTTTACTCTTCACATAGTGTTACCCAATATGAGACTGAAGTTGATTTTTTATGACTGAGGTTTAAGTGGTTTGCTGCTGTACTTTATGACGTAACTGGTGGAAAGGTGGGTCATTAACTGTGTCATATTTAGCATGAGTTTGTGTTAGTTTCAGTCATCTACTTGCCCTTCCTGTTTTAAAGGGTATTCCTTTGTATGAATTTTACGCTGAAGCTAACTTAATCACTGGCAGACAGAGAACGAACATCACAGAGGACTGAATGAATTAACTCTTTGCAGTATTTTAGTAAACTGCTTACATAATTCTTTTTTGTGTGAAACTTGTGTAGCTTTGTTATTGTTTGGTGGTTTAATGTTTATACACTCACACACACTATAAAAATACACACAGAGGGTTGTCTTTACTACGTCACAACCGATTCTGTGGAAGTTTCCAGGAAGTCAAAGAGGTGTGTTCACAGAATCAGGTCTAACCTTTATGTTGTGTTGAGTTCACACATATGGCACATACCAGAGGATTGTCAATGTCAGATGTGTTCTCACGTACTTCAAATATTCTGTTAGGTTTAGCCAATGTGTGGCGTCTGTAGTGCATGCAGGAAGTGATTTGTTAACAACACACTGATGATGACAGATGAGGCCCCTAACTTACTAGAAATGATGGCTGTTTTGACATTCAGTACTGAATATGTCTTGATGTATCAGTAATATCATCAAAGATCAGGAAACATTTATAGGCAACAGCAATGGTAGCATCCATAGAGATTAGCATGGATGCTTCTATAGCATCAGTTATATCAGAACTGAAGTTTTTATTTTCATTAAAAGAAGAGCAAAACACAAAACTAGGGTTTTTTTGTCTGTCTGATTGTAGGCAACAATAAATTTGAAACAAACTGTTTCACACAAAATGATAATAAGTTGAAATGACATTACTGTCATATCTCAAAACATCATCATCCATACTCCTGTGGTGTAATTTCAATGATGTATGCTGTAAAATACACTTGGCTGTGGATCATATCTCTCTTGCTGTTTCAGTTGTATGAATTCCATCTCATCATTGTATTTTCCTTTTTTTTCCAGGTCGTACCCATCGGTCCAATCAGGTGACGGCCCCAGAGTACATCTTCCTCATCTCAGAGTTGGCTGGGGAGAGACGTTTTGCCTCTATAGTGGCTAAGAGACTAGAGAGCCTGGTAAATATCGTAGCCATTTAGATGCGTATGTGTGGGTGTTGATGTTGCATTTGCCCTTGTTTTTTTTCTCTTAGCCTGAGTGAAAACATTTCATGGGAAAATAATCCTTTTTGCATGTTGTGTGTGAATAATTGCTCCACTGTAACCAGTTAGTATCTGTGTTCTGTGTGTATTGATTGTTGTGCTCTGGGTTGCTCCTGACTCTACAACTTCTTCACCCTCTGTCCTTCCTGTTTGTTGGGGTATTCCCTGCTCCTCAAGCTCTCCACAGAGCCTCCTTTATTGTTGTCCCACTTGAAGTTACATCAACTTGCCTCCACAAACCTCAAGAGATTCTGGGTCTTTCCCTTCTTCAGCTCAATAACGGAAAACTGAATAAGCAGAAAGAGCAAAGCAGCTTGTCTGGATAATTTATAAGTCTGGCTTTATTTTCCATAATTATCATATGCATTTCAGCACTAGCAGTCCTTTATTTCCATAGTGACACAGCATGACAGTTCTTTTGGGAAAAGGGCAAGGAGTGTGCAGTGGGGTGGCGTTTCCAGGAAGTCATTCTTGTGTTTGCCAGCTGTGTTCAGTAAATCTGCATCAAGAATAGGTCACATCTAGCCAGCCTGTCCGGACCTGGTACAACACAAATATCGCACTCGTACAGTTGTTCAGTTTTAGACCGCTGAATACCATCCAAACCGGCTGACTCCAGATCAGTGGTGAAATCATATTTGGCTAACACATCCCTTTATTTTGATATCTCAAGGCTTTTTTTTTGAGCAGAGCCAGCAGCTGGCAACAATAGTTTGCTGTTGACTTTGCTCATTAGATTTTTTTTTCTTTGCCCCCAATCTTTCAGGCTATTGAAATCTGATGGAAGTTATGAACACAAAACTGAAGTGGATCAAAAAACAACACTT
>JAQNCA010000025.1:20566206-20578649 GCA_029783725.1 Acanthurus tractus
CAGAACCAGAACCAGAACCACAACTTGCTGCCCAATAACCAGGACTTTCTAGAATTTTTTGACATGTCCATGTCTCCCCACTTGCCCACACAGAAAGCCAGCCCCTCGTCCTCTACCTCCTCTGGCTCTTCCTCCACATCCTCCACCTCGGCTGTGTCAAACCACCTGGCTTCTCACACCTCCACCGGTCTCCTGCCTGCATCCACAGTCATCCCAGCATCATCATCCTCCTCTCTCTTCTCCAGACCATCCTCATCCTCCTCTCTTTTTTCCAACTCTTCATCTCACTTCTCTTCACCCTATCTGCTATCTGAGTCAGAATCTCTTTCATTATCCAACGGCCACTGCAGCACCAACCCCCTCGATGTTCGGGAGGCTCTGAACAGCATGCTACAGGCCGGACCAGACCGCAAGTCTGTTATTCAGTACCGACAACAAGACTAAGAGCTTCAACAGTAACAGCTAACAGCTCATCTGGACTTTTCTTTTGTTTGTTCATTCATTTGATAGTTAAAAGCAGTTTGTGTCTTGTTTGCTGCTGTCTGTCATTGCACCCTCGGACCTACTCCCTCTCCCCTCAGGGCCTAAAGTCATGTCACTGCCTGTCTTGCGCAAGGCTCACCTTTCTCTCTATCCACCTGTAGCATTCACCTTCCTAAGGTTGTCGAGGTGATGGCGGGCTTGATCAATAATAGATTTCTGCACCAAAGTGTGTCCTCCACAGTAAAAGGCAGCTGCAAAACAAAATAAGTGAATAAAACATTTGGTTAACTTTATTGAACATACGAGCTGTCCAAACAAAAGCTCATTCATTGAGGTGTGGAATTTCTTTCAAATAGACCACCCGCTGCTGATTTAAGGAGGGATGATTGGTGAAGTTGCTGGAAGATCTAAACTAGACTGTTTTACTGTTACTTTGCTTTACGGCCGTTTCTCTTGGCTGAAAACAAGGCTGTATGGAAGGGTTAATTTGAGTGACACAAATGATAGTGTTCACCTGGAAGATGAGAAAAATTCAGATGGAATCTTTTAGCTGATTAGCCATTAAATGCCTCAGTTTTCTTTTTTTTTTCTTCCACACGCTCCCTCTTGTTTCTCTCCCTGCTTGTATGAACACTAGTGTGAGGAAAAGGGGAGAGGAAGAGCAGTCTGCTGTTGCAAACAGTGCCTTTGGAGTAATCTACAAATGCAGTCTTTAAAAATCCATGTAGCCTAATGTATAGATTTGTACTCTTGAGCATTGGTTTTAATTTAAATATGGTATATTTGTATTTAACGTGCAGCCCCCTCAGTCAGTCAGTTGTTTGTGTTACACTATGCTGTTGGTGGGTTTCAGGAAGAAGCTTCCATAAGCCTGTATGTGTTGTATGATTGTCTGTGTGGACTTGCGGGCTTGTCTCTTTTTTTGTGTGTTCTTTTGTCCCTGTTGATACGAAAACGTGCTACTGGGTCATGATAGCACAGACTATTGAGCAGCATGGATAGAAATTGGCTAAAAACATTTAGTGATGTGACTCCTGGTTGATTTGATTTAGAATTTCTCAGGAAAGTCTGGAGTGCGTTGTTTGTGGGGGTCTTTGTGTGTGTCGTTTTGACCAATACAGATAAAAAAAATTTGTTCCAAGTCTTTAATTATAGTGGATATCAGTGGATTTCATGTTTTTTTTATGTCTCGAGGTCTGAAAAGAAATTGTTTTCAACTAAAGCGCCACAAAGATAAAAGTTTGTAAGCCTGACACAAATTTCCCTTCTAATGTGTTTCCATTAAGGCTTCAAGGCTATAAAAACAATCAAAATGTGTAGATTTGTGTATTAAGTTTTTATTAGAGTACATATTTAAAAACCTGTGAGATCTGGCCATCTTTGTGTGAAAAGGATGCACTGTAGTTGGTTTATGACAAACATGCCGGGATAAGTTCAAGTGATTAAAAAGCAATAAAAACATACTATACATTTGTTATGAAACATAAATACCTAAGTACTGTTTACGCTCAACAGGCAAAGCTTTTTGGTTACCTTTGCATGGTATGAATCTCTTTTTCTGTCGTGCTTCATAGTCTTTTAGTTAAACAGGATCTGAAATGCATAGAACCTTTGTATAGTAAGTTTTCACGGGATGAGCGCAATGCGTTCTTGATGTTTTAGTCATCGTTATAATAAAAGTTATTGTTATTTATATTTAAGGGATATTTAGATTTTAGATATGTTATCCTGCTTCTTAGAATAGTAAACAAAATGTTTGGTCAGGGAAGTTTCTAGTTTTCAAGATTACTATAAAACAAATTCTATTATAACCTGCCACCAAATAAGATTGCACTGTTCTGTACTGCTGTACAGTATCTGGATTTATTTCTACTCATTTCAGTTTTGCTTTTCTCAAGTAGAATTGTTTCTCCAACTTGTAGACCTTCGTCAAGGCCTTCAGTTTGAGGAGAGATACCAAAGTGTTCCACGGACACCCTAAAGTTACTGGCTCTAAGATATCAGAACTTTTATCATCTCAGGAAGAAACCTACAAGAGGTGTAACAACGGGGCGTTAGCAGAAATATATAATTTCTCCTTATAACAGTGGTGAAACTAACCCATACACGTGCTATTTTTATTTTCTTAACTCTGTGCTGTGACTCTTGCTGTATTTATGTTTTAGACTTAATGTGATGGGTTTTGTCGTTTGTCGTTGTGAACATGTCAGTGATTTTAAATGTTTATGCCTTCTTAGGGCAAAGATCAAAGGCTGTTTCTTTTTTAAGAAACATTATTTTTTTCTGTGGACAGTTTTATTTTCATTTGTTTTGCAGATGTTGGACATATAATTAATGTTAAAGCTGACAGGTTTTTTTTAGGCGATTCGCACCCAAGTTGTACTGAAATGTGCAATTGATTTGTCCAATCCTTTACCCATCCCTCAGTGTAATACACATTTAGGTTTGGGTTTAGACTGACTCACAGTATCCCAGATTCTTGCTGACGCTACCTTTGCAGCAGCTTACTATAGCATGTTTTTCTCACACCCTCATTAATTTTGCTTCTATTATTCCACATCAGGCACATTCCAAGTCATCAGTCTGCAAAAGTCATGCCTTCAGTTTTGTGTTTTGTAATCACACAAATAAAAGCTTTATGCATTTTAGGGATATGGATCGCATTTTTAGGAAGAAAAAGCTTATTTTTTTTAAGAACTCTTAACTAGTATAGTTAGGCCTTTATCATAATAATATCATTTTGCACTAAGAATGGCATAATCAAGTTACTGTTCCCTTGTTGGTTATGATTGAGCATTGCAAGCTTGTGTTTATGATCTTTGATGGATAGCTCTGTGTATTCTTTAACCATCTTTCTCGTTTCTCCACCATTTGCATATTATATGTTATCAATGTTATCACTCAAATAATTTATTGCTAACAAAAAATGAAACAAAAAACATGCTACTGATTGTATGTATTTTTAAACAAAGCCTATTTTTTCTGTAAAAAAAAGAAAAAAAAAGAAACTGTGTTCAGCACTTTTATTCTGGGTTGTGCTTTTGTTTTCTATATATTTATAATTTAGATCCAAATGTATATATTGTAAAATTTGTGCCTTTCGACTAATTCTTTAAAAAGGTTTTCTACTCATTTAAGGAAGGACTATATGAAAATGCAATCTTAACTTTGTAAACAAATAAAAACTTGAAGATTGCTGAAACTGAGTATTGTCTTTTTGTGGAAAAAGGTCTCTGTCCTGACTCTTGTAGGGTTATTGTGGAAGAGCAAGCATGTGACATCACTCCTCCTTTGTAAAATAGTAACACAAAGAAAAGAGTCTGAAGAGATGAAATAGGCCATAAACATAAACTGAAGGCTGAATTGTCACTCTAAGCACATATGTACAAACAACTTTAAATTCATGCATTGTATAAACATGAGCGGTATTTTCTGCAGTATTACAGTGAACTGAGCATCATTAAATGTTGTAGATGATTTATCAAACACACCCACCAGACACAGACCTGCAAGCCTCATAATACCTGTGTAAAGGACTGTCAATAGTATTTCTTAAGTCAATAGAAATATACTTATAAGTAAGTACATAATTAAACCATGTACACATACAAGTAGGCCTGCTTGTACTTTGAGTATTTCAATTTTCTGCCACTTAATACTTATGCACTGCTTTGTTTTAGAATAAAATACTTAACTTGTCACTCCACTACATTTATCTGTCAGCTATTATAGTTAATAGCAAAATAACCTTAATTATAATATTAAACAACAATCAAATTAATTAAAAGCAGAGTATCAGATTCCCCTTCACTAGCTGTAGCATTGCTACTTTTACTTAAGTACAATATTAGAAGGCCTAAAAGCTATGATTTCAACTACTCATCATAAGTCAATGTGAAAAACATTTAGGCTTTTTTTATGCTTCATAAAAATGCTATGCTTAATTTATGAAAATATTTGATATCATGAGTTCAATCTATAGGCCTTAAATAGTGCACAGGAGCAATACACAACTTAGAGAGGAAAACTGAAATGAATATATTTTATGCTTTTATTTCATAATTGAATGCCACTGTACTTCTGTTTTCTCAAACGGAACAAGCCAAAAATAAGAGATAGACTGTGACTTTGACAGTTACATAAAACAACCTGCTACATTTTTCAAGGTCGATGATACCCTTATCTCAACCAAAACTGGGAGGAGGATTTTATTTCATTTTATTTTATACCAGGACCAACTTCCGGTTGGTGACGCCGCACAATGCTCGATGACGTTGTGAAACTCACCTGTACGTCGAGCCGTCGACGCCACGCCTCCACACCTGTACTCAAGAAGATTTAGGAGAAACTGTTTTAGCAAGGAACACAGTCAGCACGAGCAACTGAGATTTCAAAGAGGATTCAGAGTTTGGATTTTAAAGGGGGAATAATCGATAAAGAGTGACGGACACGCGCAGACAGGCGGTGAACAGGTAGGTGAGCCTTACCTCTGTCAAATAAGTAACTTAATTTACACAGGTAAAAAGCATGGCTGTCAGCCCACATCATCAGGCTGACGAAGGAAATAAAGAGAAGAGTAAGGGCATTTAATCAACTTCCGAAATAATTTAAAAGAAAAAGTTTCATTTTGGTGTAAATTTGACCGCCATTACGCCTTTTACAAAGATTTGGCCATTAGCCACGGAACTAGCTTCGACGATTTACAGGCTTATAACTGGATATTTACCAAATAAAAGCTTATATCATGATTAATCATTCATTTATCATGAGTTGGTTGTGGATAAATAGACATTTGATATCATAGTTTGAGGTTTGAAATATTACATACATTTATCTGTGGGTTATATAATTTTTTGAGCGCAAGGTTTAATGAAATCACTCAGCTAGCTATATAGCATTGGTGTTGGTCTGTGTTGTTTTTGTAGTCCGTATGTGCGTGTTGGACGTGGGGATGTTGGTGACTATCGGCTGCAAACCCCACTTTCCTCACCCTCACCTTACTGGTTCTGCCACACAAGTGACAAGTTTCTACCTGTCTGTCAGAGAGTTTCACAATAGTTTCGACTCTGCATTCCCAAACAGCTGCGTCTCCCTTACCTTCGACTCAAACCCCTGTATTTACTGCTAACACTGGTTGATTGAGGATGAGCCAGTGTCCTAACAGTATGGACTTGTGCTCTGTAAGGTTCCCTATGATAAATGATGATGATGACAGTAACATAAAACAACCTAATAGATTTTACAAGGCCGATGATGCCTTGATCTCAACCAAAACATCTCTGAGTTTTTAGTTTAAATCCTGCATTTAATACATTTTTCATTAGAAATGCTGAAGGAACCCTCATCTGCACTGTTTTAACCAAATTCCCTTAAGAGAAATGTGCAGAGACAGATGTGCTTTTTGGTTGATATGGATACAATTTATTGATTGATGCATTGCATAAAATCTAAAATTGCTTGCATAAAAATATTCTCTGTCACTGATTTGCAGCTTTGCCCACACTGCTCTAATACACCTGGATACACAAAAGGAATAGACTGTGATAAAATCTCTTGATTCAATTATAAAAGCGTACATCTTTTATATTATCATATTTTAATATTTATTTAACAATACTTTATTAACTGGCATACTGAAGTTATGTGCTTGAAATTGTAAATGTCATGCTTCATTATATCTTTACAAATGAAACCCCTGTGTTTACGTATTTGAAACACAGTGTATCTGTTAATATATTAAACTTCACAGTCTGGTTGGTTTAATGTTTAGCGCCATGCACAAAAGAGCATTATATTTGTTTCCCTTTTTATCTGTAAAGATAAGTATTTTAAATTCCGGTTAAGAAGTTTCTGTCAATGATTTTGAATTGTCGTAGTGACTCAAAATGTGTCTGTACAGCAGTTTTCCTTTGAGTGTGTGTTTTTTTCACAGGTATGTGCGTTAGTGTCCAGGTAACTATAAAGTGGATCTTTGCAGTACTTTAACACTGTTGACAGTACACGCCATGAGTAATTCCACTGTGTGGAAGCTACAAAGTCCTGTTCTGTGTAATTACAGTCATTGTGTGGGCTCGGTAAACCTCTGGAGTATTTGTCTTTCAGATCTCTATTCTTACACAGGGGAGCTTTGCTATTTCTCATTAACCACAAACTGCTGTAAGTCCATTCAAGGCTTTAAGTCAGTCTCAGTTGTTAATTTTTATTAGAGCAACTTGTTTGCATGATGCACTGTTTAAGAATTCCAGTCATGTGTCAGACTAAAGATAGGCCTCTGTATCCACAGTGAAGCTTGACGTTGAGCTCCTAACTAACCTGTGCTTGAATAAATGATGTCAAAATAATCACTTCATTGACGTAGCACTTTTCAAAAACATAGTGACAGAGTGTTACAGAACAAGATGATATAGTCCACACACTCATTATAAAATAAAACATAAATGGAAACATAGAACACGAGACCTGATAAAACAGTTTGAAGTAAGAACAGGTAAAGTAAATGTAGTTGGATACAAACTGGACAAACAACAGATTTACTTTTAAGAAAATCTGTCCTGTAGGTTTTGAGAAGTGATATAAAAGAAGGTACTGAGTTTGTTAACCTTAGTTCTTCAGGCTGGAAATTCCCCAACTTTGGGACTCTTTTGTAAAACACTTCCTCCTGTACAAGGAAGGCTGCTGGAACAATCAGGAGGGTCTTACCTGAGGAGTGCTGGCAGGGGCTTGGCTCATAAAGCATGAGTCAGGAGCAACGTCATAGTTAAAGCTTAAATTGAATTGTATGCCTAACAGGAAGCCTGTGTAGCTTTGCAAAGGTTGGAGTCATTTAGTCTTGTCTTATAGGATTTATCACAAGTCTGGCATCACAGAACAAGGTACGCAAGTACTCAGGAGTTGGTAGTTTGCATGTGGGTAAGGCAACAGGAGTGGCCATGAAAATGAAAGGAACACAGTCTTTGAGGTGACTTTGCTGCTGTACAGAGTTCAGTGCTGACACATGAATGAGTGGTTATTTACCTACTCAATGCGGCACACCTTTTGCTAAGTGTTTGTTTTAGTAACAGCAGCAGTTGCCGACCTTTCTCTGTTTTTTCAGACCTATTAATAATTTAGCGCTGGTGACATGGCTGACTAGAGAACAGCTGTTCAACCTGACTGAACCCACGCCAATGTTATTAGGCAGCAAGCACTTATTTTCAATCTTACAACTTGGTTTAATCCAGATACCAATCTGTGTTTAATGCTTTCTGGTTCAGGATTTGATAAGTTGTTTGATATCATTATCACTTGCTGTTCATTCAGATAAAACATAATTATGTAAGAGTGGCTATGACTGTACTCTTGACTTAGCAGGACTCTGATAATCAGAGTCAGACAGAGAAACAGGGTCATGTGGCGTTCGTGAAGCCATGAAGTACAGATGCCATCAAAGCTGTGTGTTGCCACAGTGAAATTTCTTGATCCTGAAACAGCTCAGGGCCTGAGCAGAAGCCCAGGAAACTTTTCCCAGGGCAAGTAGACCTATAGTGAAGCAAACACCCCGTCAATTATTAACAGCCCAACGCTCTCATTCCCCCGCGGTAACCATAGCACCCTGTAGACTGAAACTGAGCCAGCAGCCTGGGACCTGCTGCTGCCTTGTGGGAAAGACTACGAGTTAACCAAGACACACACATACACCACTGACAGTAGGAGCAAGTGGACTTTATTTGACTTTATGAGGGAAAAATACAGATTGCTGCTGTGGAGAGATGGATACACATTTGCCTATTCGAAGCAGAGGAATGTCAGTGTGTTGCTTGTTTTTTTATTTATAGATTTTTAGCTGAATACTCCAGGCTGTAGCCTCTTTTTGTGGATCTTCTGTCTTTTTTTGGGGGGACTTTGAGGTTTGCCTCAGTGAAGAAGTGCGACTGAGATACGGACTATGATCATTTACTGCCCTGCAACAACTCATTTATAATATTTATTTGCATCTTTATCAGTCAAAGCCAAAGGGACTGAGTTTGTTTTTGAAAGAATATCGTCATGAATCTGACACAGCGAATGAAACTATTGAAGCACTTCGGCTCTTTGCCCCCAGAGCCTCCTCCACCACTGCTGGTGGTGCCTGTAAGTGTTTGGATAGCACTGTTGCAACCAACCTGTATTCAGACTCTCCATGCTAGTCAGGCTGTCTGTTTTATTACAGTCCATGTTTGTGCATCTCAGTTTATTCGTATGCTTAGATTAGCTTGCAGTTACTTGACTTATACAAAATATGAAATTTGCATAAAATTTTGCATAAGACATGATGAGTTTTGCATTGTAAAATTTAGTATATTGTCAGCTGGGATACAGAATACTTTGAACTTTGTTTATTAGCTTGTATTTCTTTGTTTACAGTCTTGAGTGTCCAAAATCATTTTTTTTTTTATCATCTCGATTTTGTTATTATTGATCATTTTTGACTGATGCAGGACCGCAAAGCTCTCTGATTACAATATCCATCTCATTTTGGAAACTTCACTCCTCATATGTCTGTGTATGGAGGTTTGTGTAAGGCAGAGCAGCTCCACCCTTAATCCATATTTATTGACAGGCACTAGAGAGTGACTGTGAAAGTGGGCAAAGGCTGGATGTGGGAGGAGTGCTCCAGGTGAGGCCTCTCCTAGATGTTTTTTTTTTTTTTTAATTCGTTTCTCTCTCCCCGCTGAGAGGGAAACACGGTGGCTGATCACATTACGAATAATTTCAGAAAGGGGATCAGGTTTCCTTCATCCTGGCAGAGCTCATTCGAGTTGGATGACTGTGGGATCTGTGATTGTTTTTCTTTTTGCGTTGCCACATGGAATATAAAGAGCTGGCTGTTCGTTGAGCGCCGAAGGCCGCAGGTGTTGTGTTCAGCTTAGAGATCCCAGTGGGAAATGGAAGTAAGGTTCAAAGACCAACTGGTAAGTGGAGGGGGAGGAACGCAAAGCAGTAATGGTCTAATAGTATACATCAGCCTGAAAGTACCTTAAACAGGTATGTTAGAAATGATAAAAGGACATAAATTATTAGTAATATGTTTAAGCCACCTGATAAACAGTCCTTGGAGCTGGCAAGGTGAAAACTTCGAGTGAAGGTTGTGTTTTTATACTAATCGCCCATCGTTAAACAATAAATCATTGCTTTCTCGTGCATTTTATAAGTCTTTTGGCATAATTAAACTTGATAAACATCTGATTGGTACAGGGGATTTTGCAATGCAACTATATAGTCAGAGAACATTGTACGTAAGAGTCTGATTTATTGAAACATTAATTTGTGACCGAGATTATCGAGACGTTCAGTGCTCTCCTTCATTTAAAAAAAAAAAGCCTGATTTGTTTTTAGAAACGTCATCTATTTTCAGGAAATTTCCTGGACTGTGAACTGATAACGTGACACTTTGCATGTTTTCTCTGTGTGACTTCAGTGGTGGATCAGTTTTAAGCATATGGTGATTTTCCAATTTTCTGTTTAACATTTACAGCCAGAGTTAAAGGTTAACTGTCTGTATCACCAGTCTGCTGTGATTCGCTGCTGACCTTTTGAATATATGTCTGCTCAACACTCATGTGTTGTAACAGTTTTTTTTGTCATGTTAGCTCATCGTTCCGTCATCAACTCTGCTACTTCCGCTTTATTGTCCTTGTACTTTTGTACTCTGTTTTGATGTGACTAATTGCAGTAAATTGCAAATCAAACAGAAAATAACACCTATAGGTTCCCCCATTAGTTTAAATTAAAAGTATAGCTTGAAATGCATTTAGAGGAATCCACAGCCAGCTTTTATCGGAGCAATCAGTTCAGTGGCTGAGTTTTTTCACTCCCTGTTTTATGATTAACCTGTTCAAACAAATGGCCTACTGTTCACAGGTCAAACACTGTACACCTGTGCTCCCGGTAACCGCCACCAGCGAGTTTGAGATTTTTGTGGTGATTAAATGTAAGATTTCTACTCCTTAGTAATAAGCGTTTTTTGTTAGGTCAATATTAACTTATCGCAAAAGATACATTTGCAGGATCAGTGAATATGTATTGTATTTTTAGATATGTTTGGATGTTAAAGGACATGGGATACTTGGCTGATGTTTAAGCTCAACTAGTTCCATAAAGTTGCAAATGTAATCTGAATGTTAACAGCTGAACACTGATAACCCTCTATACATGTTTTTGAAGTTTCACAGGTCATTTGTAAAGTCAGGTGTACACATACTGCTTGGAATAAACAGCTTTGCGTTTCCAATTAATAAACTACGTGGTACTGGATCAATACATAGATAAGTGTGCTTGCCTAAAGTGCCTGAGGCAAAAACCGAACAACCCTACCCAGCTCCAAGTTGTATCAAAACTTACTCAGTCAAATAATGCCTGTATTCAGTCCTGTTGTGCCCAGAAAAGAAGTGTTTTTACAGTTTTGCTTGCAGCCTGCTTGCATCACCTCAGATGTTCTTCATATTAAGTTAATACATGATGGTCCCACAACTGCAACCCACACAGTCTGTGATGTTGTAGAGTTGAGCATATTAATGGAGATAAAACTCACATTTTTTTGTGTAAAAGTTATCCAGATTTGGAGAAGTAGAGGTGGCAATATATGGACCTTTATTTACATGAGCGTGATTGAATAAAATGGAAAAAATTCTAGTATTAGTACCACTTTAATGGAACCAGTATTGGTAGAAGTTGTATTTTTTTACATTTTAGTGTAGTGTAGTGTAGTGTAGTGTAGTGTAGTTTAGTTTAGTTTTTTCCCAGCCCAAGTGGCCCCCATATTTGAACAAACTCCAGGTTGTGTTAATCACTTAATGACAACAATCTTTGTGTCTTGACTAGAGTAGCTGGCTTTACTTGTTCTTACTGCAAATCAGCAGGTGTCTTTTTCGCTCTGTGAAGTAGAGTCCACGGTCACTGGCATGCCTATGCTCTTGTTTTTTTTGGTTTGGTTTAGAAAGTGGCTTGTATGTGGAATATGATGAACACAAGAGAAATTTTGTCAAGTTAGTGAAGAAGGAAAATGTCTGGTTTCGTTTGTTATTTTTTTAAAATCCAGTTATCAAAAAAGAACATTTGTTTGGACTTCAATGCCAAAAAATGGACTCAAGATGGATGAAGGAGTAAAAAGGAAGGTTTGTGTAACAGTGGGAGGGTTTACAACAAAGTCATGACGTCTTTTCTTTGGTGGTTTCATCCACTATAATTGTAAAAAGTCTTTAGCGACTCTCAAAAGACGGCAAGGATGAACCACACAGAGGTTCAAAACTCTGACATTTAGCAGCAAATCCACTCTTTTTAATGCACCTTTATACAGTGTCAAATAACTAAGATGGCCAAAGTGTTTTAATCCAAATAATCTTTTGGTTTTCAAAATGTTGACTGAGAACTTGACTGTCGAGAAATGTTTTGTCACCAGACTTCAGGGCTGAGTGACTGTGACTGTTTACACAGAGTCAAACATCCAAAGGTGGTGTGCACAAAAACATCATACAAAGACAAGAATGGCTGCAATTGACAGTTTATTACCGTATTGATTAACCCAATAGTTACTTTCTTGATAAATCTGATCAATAAACTGGCCTATGAAATGTTAAAAACTGTAAAAAAAAAAAAAAAACAGCCATTATAATTTATCTTTTCCAAGGGGACATATTCAAATGTCTGACTTTGAGTCCAAACCAAAAAATATTGCTGTCAAATATATCATATAAAAGCTGGAGCCATTCGATTTATGGTTTTATAAAAAAAAATTTTTGCTTTTTGGCTTTTTCTCATTTGACAATTGATTTCTTTTTAATCTCCTAGTCACAAATATATATGTTTTTTGATGTTTCATAAATGAACTTTGCCTGTCAGCAGGCATAGTAAAAAAGACCCAGGTGTTACATGCTGTCAACATAGCAGAGGCTTAAGCTTGTGTAAGCACATACATACACACACACACACACACACACACACAC
>JAQNCA010000025.1:20585374-20597344 GCA_029783725.1 Acanthurus tractus
CCCTCGCCGGGACTCTTCAGACAGCTCAAACTCCAACACAGCTAATCACAGACGCAGGTGAGAGACCCCATACTGTGTTCAGTCATAAGCTGACTGTCTGCAACAAATCAGGTGTCTGTTGGCAAGTTATTAGTATTCAATCAACTAATAGCATTAGGTGCCGAGAAAGAAGTTATTTTTTATTGTTAAGTGTCATAATTTGGTACTATCACGTATTTAGGATCTGTGAACCAGAGACCCAATTCTGAACTTACCTATAGTATCAACATTTAACCTCAGCCAGCACTGTTTACAGTAAAGAGGTTTATTGACAGTAACCTGAGCTGGTGTCCAATTAGAATAAGAGCAGATCATGTTATATGCCTACATGTAGATACATTTTTTTATTGAGAGTAAACTGAAAATTAATACCTTAGTTATTTTATTTATTTATTTTCATTTATTATTATTTCTTTTTTATTGTACTTGGTCAATAGTGTTAGAATTAAGTGTTACTCTGGGAGAGAAAATCAAGATAGTGAAGCTCTCTCTATCAGGACACACTGACACCAGTTATTGCATTGAAATTTTAAGACTTTTGAAAGAGCCACCTCACGTATGACGGTTAATACACTGAAGCTTGTTCTGTTTATTCTTTACAAGTGACAGTGTTATTGATTTAAGTTCATCAACCTGAGTGATCTTACACACTCTCTGCTTCTCACAGAGTACTGCCTGTAATAAAATCCTCTCCAGTCACAGTGAAGCAGGAGGTTCATCGTCACGTCCCATCGCCCACCAGGCCCCCACCTGACGGTCAGTCTACTCCTCTTTTCACACACTCTCCTCCTCTGCACTGTCATCTAAAGATTTAAATCCAAAAAGCAGATGTTAGTCCTGACAAAAGTCTCTGCTGTCTGTTTACTTTGTTCAGATTCATCAGGGTCAGACCAGCTGTCACATCTCAGGAGGTCTGGGAGCTCTGAGCGTGGGGACAACCGCCGCACGTATGTCTGACCATGAATTCACACAAAATCCAATCAATACTGTACTCAAGTGAAAACTGTTTTCAGTAATAGAAATGTGTTATTGCACAAATATCACAGACTAATATTTTGTCCAACTCACAGTGTTCCTCGTGCTGCTAACGGCAGTGGTACCCTCAAGTCTGGAATTTCAGCGAAGAGCAACCCACCACTCTACTGTAAGACTGAGTTTGATGGCTGATTCATGTTTTAATATCTAAAATTCAGTTGTTTAATTTTGGCTGTTTGCTGCTGCTTCTCACATGAGAAAAGATGCTTCCTTGTCATTTCAAGGCGACACTGAATGCTCTGGTGACTTGTGTTGCACTTTTGTGATATTTTATGGCATTTTATTGACTACATTAGATTAAATAAAGATTAAATCGTTGCTCTTTATTTCTGTATCTCTTCCAGCTAAGCCTGCAGAAGAGCCCATTTACTCCCTGCCTCCAGATTCTTACCCATCACCAAATCCAGGGTGAGTATCATTCAATTTTTAAATGGTTATCATTATGAATATGTATCTACATAATTTATCTCATTGCCAGTTGTTCTTCTCCCTCTCAGGTACAGCTCAGATGTCCACACGGTGTCGTTTGTGAAGGAGGGCAGCGTGGGTCTGAGGCTCGTGGGGGGGAACGATGTCGGCATATTTGTAGGTGGAGTCCAGCCGAACAGCCCTGCATATGATGAGGGAATGAAGGAGGGAGATCAGATCATGCAGGTGAGATCACGGCGCTCTGCTTTAGGTTAGACAACAGTATTGAGGTTAACATTTTATTTGAACATATTTTAAATTCTATTGTATTCTAAGAGATCCTAATTAGGTGTATCAGCTATTTCTTTGAATCTTGACCAGTTTTCATCAGGCTGCCAAAAATATAACAGGTCACCATGAATCAGCACAGTAGATCTTGTTATGTGTATGAGTTTGACAACAAATCTCCCCGCTGGTTGATCTCAGAGTGCTCGAATTTAAATAAAAGTGAATGCATTTAAGCTGTCTCTGATTGCAATCTGCAAAAGTCATAGATACAGATTTTTCAAATTAAAAGTCGATTTGCTTTTATTACTCCAATTTTATTAGAATTTTATAATTTATCAGTGCAATTTTTTGGCAGCAAGGTAACATGTATGCACATCAGCATGTGTACTTTTCCTGATTCACAGAAAAGCTTTAAAGCTTTTAAAACTTCCCACAGTATTAAACTTCCTCCTCCTCTTTCTCTCTCCTCCTGTCACTCATTATTCACATCATTAGGTTGATTGGCAGCCTAATAATACTAATAATGTTTATGATCAGTTATTTCTTAGTGAGCTCTTTGTGATACCCAAAAAATAAACACATCAGAAGCATTAAAGTGTTAAGGAAGCATTAATGCATAAACTTCTGATGATTTACTGTTGGCAACTGGTAAAACTGTCCAATCAACAAGCTCCCTGTCAGTCTGTGAAACTTCTCTCCTCTTTGCTCATTTAAAAGAAGTCAGAGTGAATAGGAACATCATCTCAGTCCATGAATCAGAACAAAGCCAACAAGCTAAATGTGTAAATACATCCGAAAAATAAAATGTCTTGTTCCTCTTCACTCAGGTGAATAAAGTTGATTTTGGTCATTTCACACGCGAAGAGGCAGCCAACTTCCTGATGAACATCAAGAGAGGAGAGGTGGTTGAAATCTGCACTCAGAACAAGATGGACCGTAAGTTTATCATTAAAACACAAGTTTGACCATCATATATAAAGCCTCTGTCAGTCAGTGATCTTAACTCTCCCCTCTCCGTAGTTTATAAAAAGATCATCAAGTCCAACCTAGCTGATAATTTCTACATCCGAACCCACTTCGACCATGAGGCAGAGGGCCCCCTTGGTCTAAGCTTCACCAGGGGGGAGGTGTTCAGGGTGCTGGACACGATGCACCGCGGGAAGCTGGGAAACTGGCTGGCCGTCCGCATGGGGAACGACCTGCACGAGATGGATAAAGGCACCATCCCAAACCAGGCCAGGTCAGGAACAGACCGAAATAAGTTTCATTCGTCTTTTGAAATTCAAAGTTTTATTGCTTTTACTTTGAACAGACCAGTGTAGTGTTTCACATCATGCTTGCTGCACGTAATATCAGATTGATTACCAAAATTCTCCATGATATGTTGTCTAATTAGGGTTCTTTCTTCTTGTCACACAAGTGGGGCGATAATGTTATTTTTCTTACCATCCATTTGCTGAAATATTTAAAAAATGTTTTGAGAGGGATAATGGAAGTTCCCAAACGGATTGTGTCAAGATTCCTGTGTCTGTCTGACTTTTTGACATAATTTTCTGTTTGTTAAACCAGTCTGTTGAGTCTCAGTGCTAGTAAGTAATATCTGTGTGTTATTTTTCTGCCAGGTAAATCTCTACTGTCAAATAAATCTCACAGACATTACTCTTCCTCCATTATATTACACAGAATCAAAATTTACTTTTCCAATTTGGCAAAGAGCCATAGATCTGTTTTAAAATCTGCTGTTATCTCCTGCAGGGCTGAGGGTTTGGCCAGCATGGAGAAGGCTCAGCGGGGCAGTGGGGAGAGGCAGGTGTCAGGACCCAGAGCAGAGTTCTGGAAACTAAGGGGGCTCAGAGGGAACAAAAAGAATGAAAAGAACTTCCGTCGGAGTCGTGACGACCTGCTGCAGCTCACCATTCAGGGCAAATTCCCGGCCTATGAGAGAGTCCTGCTCAGAGAAGGTTAGTTTCTCAAGGCATGTTTTCTTGTGTCTTTAACAATTCAAGCAAGTTTTTAAAAAATCCAAATTTTTTTTGTGTGTGTGTGTTTTCAGCTAATTTCAAACGACCCATCGTCATCATGGGTCCTCTTAATGACATTGCCATGGAGAAGCTGGCCAGAGAGATGCCTGATAAATATGAGGTGGCAGGTTGGTACTTTCTTCTTTTTGACACTTTCTTAACATTTGTTCAACAAAATAGATTCTGACCAACCTTTTTCTTAATTCTCTTGATCTGATGTTCATATTTAAGATTGTTTTATATCTCTAATGCAGACATGGTTCCTCGTGGTGGAGGAGACAGCGGTTCCACAGTTATTAAGCTGGACACTGTGAGGAGAATAGCAGAGCAGGTGAGCCACTCCACAATAAACCAGATTTAAAAAAAAAAAAAAGACCAATTAAATAATAAATGTGATCACTTTAACAACATAATTTTTTTTTCGTAAAGTGTTGCTCACTGCCCTCACACCCTTTTATTTGTTGTTCTCTTTTTCCAGGACAAGCACCCGCTTCTGGACATCACTCCTACGGCAGTGGAAAGGCTAAACTACATCCAGTACCACCCAATGGTCCTGTTTTTGGACCCTCACAGCCGCAAGGACGTCAAGGCCATGAGGCAGAGGTACAACCCCAAGTCCAACAAGAGCTCCAGACGTCTTTACTCGCAGGCCGTCAAGCTGAAGAAGCACTGCAGCCACCTGTTCTCGGGTAACGTCACATGACCAGAGTCTGTCACTGTAGTCTTTTATAGTTAAAAAACAGCTTTCCTTTTTTAGTCTGATTATTCTTTGTTTGCACTTCCTTCTTTACACTGTGTTTTTTATCTTACCTTTACCTGCAGCACGGATCGATCTGCAGCCGAGTTCCAATGTTTGGTACAATACTCTAAAGGATAAGATCCGCCACCAACAGTCCAAACCTGTCTGGGTATCTGAAGTGACGGTACGACTCACAGCTCCCCCTGACACATTCACACACACAAACAAACAAACTGCACTATTTCACATTTTTAAGAGATTAGGCATCTGTGTCTTCTTAGTTTGTTGAACAATTTTTTTGTCAGGCAGCAAACTTAGAGCTAATATGTCTGTATTTCCTGTGCAGTTGGAGAGCGGTGGAGAACAGGACTTGGATGCTCTGGACCAGACCCAGTCAGACTACCTGAGTGCTGCCAGTGATCTGGAGGACACTGATGGAGAGGCCTTCACTGACGGTGAAGCCTACACGGACAACGAGGACCTGGAAGAGGCTTACCCTGGTCAGAATGTTGCCAATCCCTCCAGAAGCTCCAGGGTGGCTGGAGCTGCTTTGGCCCGATCATCTGAGCCCGCATCTGGGCACCGCAGCCCAACCTCTGACACTGAGCCTTACACCGACACGTACTCTCTCAGAGAAATCCCACCACTGTTGCATGTACCTGAGCCCAGGGCCCCCCGCCATCAGGATTACAGTCCACCTCACAGCCCTGCTGAGGAGGAAGAACCCTCTCAACGCAGTTTCACAGACTCAGACTTTAGTGCTCTCGATGTAATTGCACCCACCACTCCATCAGACGGACCTCCAGACTTCATAGCCCCTGACCCTTCCACTGGGTACTCTGTGGACGAGCCGTCAAATGCGGAGGCAGAGGCCGAGCCTGAGAGCCCACAACAGGCCAGCCTGTCTCTTATTGAGCAGAAATTACAACAGGTGAAAAAGTTGTGCTATCATTTAAAATAGCCGTGTTTTTAGTAACTGAATCTACTCATTTTTACTATTTTAATAATCAGATAATCATTTCAGTCTTTTTTTTTTTTAAATACCAGACAGTTTCAGGTTTTAGCTCTTAAAATGTCCATATTTGCTATTTTTCCAAGTTTTTTGATGAGCCACTTAACAAGCACTTTGCACTTTGGAAAACTATGATTGCCCTTTTTTGGCAGTTTTCTGCTATTTTATAACAAAAAAAAAATTATTGCATGAGAAAAAAATGACAGATCAATTGATATGCAAAATAATAACTAGCTTCAGCCCTAATGCACATTATGTCACAGTAGCTGTACTGTGTATTATAAATGTTGGTGAAAAAACTTTAAAAGTTGTAAAAGTTGGCTAACAAATGATAATTTTTTAATACAAAAAGCAATATGTATTTTTTTTTAGTTATGTTAATGATGTATATATATGTGATTTGTAGTAAATGGCCTTAAAAACCCAGAAACATCAGCACACTTGAGTCTTGAGACCACCAAAGGTCATTCCTGAAACTAAAATTTGTGTTTGTAGTTTCATACATTCATGTAGTTTAAATCCATGTTTTTATTGTCAGAAATCATGAGAAAGGGGAATGTTGAGAAGTTCTTGTTTTGTCTTCTCTTGCAGGCACGTGCTGCAGCGCCACAGCCACAAGCACAAGCTGAGGAAAGAAAAGGCCCTCAGTTCATCGTGTAAGTAGTATTTTGCTGTTTTGGGGTTTCAGATTTAAATCAGACGGAAAGACTTGTGCTAATCTTGACCCTTGTATCCTGACAGGCTGGCACACCATCACCAAGCAGTCCAGTTCAGACGCACACAGATCCGAGGGAGCGACAGCTCAGACGATGATGATGATGAGGAGGTGGATGATATCGAATGGGGTCCTGCAACAGAACTGTAGAGTTTGCATCAAGAATTAGAGCTGGAGTCTACTGATCGAATGAGGACATTTCACTCTTCCGAGAAACTCTTTTGTCTTGGATCATTTTTGATATTTTTTCCTGCAAAAGCACAGTTCTGTAAGAAAACGTTTAACAGCCTACAGTGAGAGCCTTGCTCAGGTGTTGGATATTAGATATTTAAGATTTCTACAACCTTTTAATAGATAACTAAAAGTTTAAACATCTAAAGAAATAAAGGTTCTTTTGTGAATGTTTGGATCAAAGTGCCTGATTTTCTTTTCAGATTTCTTATTTAAACCTCAATCACTTGCCATTTGTTTCTGCTGCTGTATGTGACACATAAAACAAATCCTAGTTTTATTAATAATTATACTAAATGAGCCTTTTTTTCATGGAAATGTGTTTGAATGTGTATTAAATGTGTGGATGTCTATTTTTTTTCTACATTAAACTTTCTTAATTTTAAACGTGAGTTTGTTGAATCATTCAAAATGGCAAAGAGTCTGTGGCTGTCTAATACGTTCTTACATGTTTGCCAAGATTTACATGAGTGAACAGCACAACTCTGATAACTGATTAACAGATATTAATGATTAAGATAAAAAGTAACCTGTAGGCTTAGGCTGGATAACCAAGTGGAGGAAGGTCAGCCCTAGTTCATGTTGCAGTTTTTATGCTGAATTCTAAATTTGATTGACTAGCGTGCAAAGACATTTTTACCTTCTGGCCTTAAGGCCCAGTGTTGTAAAGGAGTTCTAGTTTTCTACCCTCTTGATATTAGATGATGTCGTGCTCACATTGTGCATATTTTGAGAATAAAGCATAATCACGTTATCACAAACTTGCACTAAAAGTGGGGGTCAAGAGGAAGGGTCCACTCATTTTTGCCCTTGAGGTCTCCAGGGGAATCCATTCACGTTAAACGACTGTCAAGTTTACCATTTTTCCTGCTATTTAATCTAATCAGACTTCATCGGGGGTTCCCCTCTGGTGGTCAGAGGAGATAAAAGTGTAGATACCAGCTTTCCACATCACAATGTCACGTTCTATTAGCCTAAATTTAAACGTGTTGTAAAGATCAAAGTAATTAAAAATGTTGATTTATTTTGAAAAACATCTTTATAGAGTGAGTTTGAATGCCTCTCATTGAAATTTCCAGCAAATTTAGGCGTCACTCATTTTCTAATCAAGATTTTTTTTTTCTATCTTTGCACAGCTTTACAGGTAATTATTTGGCCCGACTTACCTTAATGAGGACTAAAACCACCGAAATTAATATAGTTTAGTTTTTCCACTTTTAGTTTTTCTACGCCAATCACTTAAATGCTTTTATGTTTATATTAAACACGCATTAGGCAGTGACTGCAGTTCACAGTTACCTAGATATGCAGTTGCTCGTGTGATTCACATCTTTATGTATTTCATGGACAGCACCGAACAATTTAAAGGCTCGGCACGCGCAGGGTGTGATATTTTTTGATGGCTACCTTCCTCCCAACTAAAGTCAGATTGACGCAGTCTGAGCGTTTGGGGCTGCGTGATGCGAACATTTCGCCATTTTAATTTCGTTTGTGCAGCAGGTGCACGCGGAGGCGGAAGGTTGCCATGAAAAGCTTCACGTCACATGTTGGAAAAAGCACGTGCGTCAGGATGAACTTAATGATCACTGTGGATGTAAACCAGCGTTCAATTTGATGCTTTACGTCAAGACGCATATTATTTTCATTTTTAAGTTAGTTTGGATGAATGGGGAAGTTCAAGTTGTTGGACACAGTTTCTTAAATTGTAATTTAATTGTATTTTTTGTCCCCAAAACTTTGTGAAAAAGTTGCCTATCACCCGTGTGCCCCCCCTTCCTCCTCCTCCGCGTGAGGAAACTGAACCTACGCGCAGAGCGGATGCCGGGAGCGCACGCACAGTTTGCGGTGAGTTGTCTGTCTCTCTGTCAGTGAGCCTGCGCGGCTCGATGTGCGACAGCGGGAGGAGGAAGACAGACAGACAGTTACCGTGGCTGAAGGTCGGCCTCGATGGCACAGGGATCCCGCTGAGCACGAGCGGCAGAGCAACCAAGTGGCGAGTCGGGGGGTGGGTGGGGGGGCTGTACGTGAAACTTAAAGAGGTCGGGATGGACGGCAAAGGCACCCTGAAGATGTTCAGCAGGAAGAAACGGGAACTGATCAAGACGCCATCCATCTCGAAGAAGAGCCGAGCAGGAAGCCCCGGGCCTCAGAGCAGCGCCCAGTCTGTGAGTAGTGCATCACTTCTGGTTTCTGCCTCTCTGTGTGTGTGTGTGTGTGTGTGTGTGTGAGTGTGTTCGGTGTCAGATGACCTTCAACTAGAGGGGGACAGGCTGCAGAGAGGGCTCCGGACGAGGGGTGATTGTTTAATGAGTTTGTGTTTGACTCTGATGGGGGACTGAGAGCAGATACATGTTTAGTGAAGTCAAGTTTTGTTTGAAAGCCTTGTGACTGGTGAGTGATAAACTGTAGCCTGGCTGCTTGAAAAAATTAATTATGGAGCAGTGTCACTCAGATAAATGTTCAGATGCATGTCAAACTCCACACTGACTCATCTGGCTCTTGTGTCTAAGTTGAAAGGAGGGGAGTTTACCACTAAAGTAGTAACAGGCTACAGCTTACGTGAGAAAGCTCTTGCGAGATCAGTTTCAAAAGTTGACTTGTGCTTGATTAGTTAGAATGGGGACGAAGCAGTAGGGGGAAGCAGCATGCTGAAGCGTGGGGGCAAAAGTAGCTACAACCCTTATTCAACGGGTCAAAGAGTCAAGAGAGCCGAGTCAAAAGGCAAGGACAGACTGGAAATACTGCCCAACAAGCATGGCGTATGGCTTAAGCAGGTATGTTTGCGTGTATGCTTGTCAGCTTACAAATAGCAAATATGCAAGGATGCTTTTCTGTTTCTTGTAAAGGAATTGTCGTCTCTGTTAAAGTGAGTCAGGCTCCTTTTTACATTGTCAGGCCTAAAAAAACTGTGAGGCACTAACTTTTTGTTTGAGTCTGCTATAAGTTGGAGATGAGATGAAGAAGAAAACATTTTAGCTTTTCATGCCTTTTGTTGTAGGAAGACAAGAAGGTCATTTCTATCTCTGTAAATATCACTGCTCGTACTCCAAACAGTAAATGGCGTTGGTGTTTTTTTTTTTTAAACCTTGCTCAGTTTGCCACACCCGTCAACAGCTTGGAGTCAGGAAGTGTTGCACAACGCAACACAGGATCTTGTGAAAGTGTTCATACATGTGTTTACCAACAACAGCGTTGCTTGGTTTAAGGCCACAAAGGTGAAGAGGAGGCACACCGGTGCCCTCGTGCCTCACAGATCAAGCTGTAAATCATGGGATTGTCTTGACCTTTTCTCTTCTTCTGTCCTTTCTCTCAGCTGTCCATCCTCCAGGAGCAGCCTCGAAAAGATGCGGGCGACATCTCCCTCTCCTCTTCGCCCTCGTCTTCATCCTCTTCAACTCTCACCACGAACTCTGCCGGGCTTCAGGACCCTTCCCTGTCCTGCCCAGGCACCCCCAGCGTCCAGCACGGCAAGCTGGCAGCGATGCAAGGGGTGGGCTGCCCATCCCCTGTGGCCACCCTGAAGAGGCCGACTGCGCTGAGCAGACACGCCAGTGCTGCAGGTGTGGTTCAAAACATCCTCATCTGATCATTTCCTTGATGAAATAATGAAATATGGCCAAATATAGTTATGAATATAGTCATTTTTTGCTGTGTAGCACATCAGCACAGGAGCTGAAGCAGAAACACATTCTGTGGACCAAATATGAAAAGCACCTCCCAGCTACATGACATTTAACAAGCAAATGAACCAAAGAGCAGTTATCTTTTTGTAAATTCAAGTTTAAGAGAGCATGCAAAGTTGGATTTTAAAGCTATAATCAGACAATAAGCTTTGGGAAAGTGGCAGTCTCCATACTTTTTTCTCCCATTAGCATTATGTGGATGAGGCTTCATTAATGATTGATTTAATTATTTATGATTTTTCCTCTTAAATACATTTAATCTCTGAGATGTAAAGTGATCAAATGCCCATCTAAGTAATCTGGAACCTCAAATGACCTCTTGAAATAATTTGATTTGTCAGGCTCATGAAATGAAATATTTGATATTAAAGAATTATTGAATGTAAAATAAAGTGAAGAAGCACAACCTCACATTTAAGGGAATAGCTTGACATTTTGGGGAACATGCTTACTCACTTTTTTATTATATGAGAAGATCGATACCACTCTCGTGTGTGTTACCTGTGAAGCTTTCGCAACCAGCGTTACTTAGCTTTAAGACTGGAAACCAAAGGGGAGACAGCTAGCTTGGCTATGTGCAAAGCTAGCAAACAAAACTACCAATAAAGTTCACTAACAAACACATTATATCCGGTTTGTTTTATTGAAAGCTTTGCAAAAAGTTTTACCTAAAGTTATAAGCTCGTAGAAATATTTTACCTTCTGCACAAAACCAAGCTAGCTTTTTCTCAGCTCCCAGTCCTTATGCTAAACCAAGCTAACGTAGCCTTCTCCAGTAGTCAACAAATTTAACAGCGGGCATCCATCTTCTCACCTTTACTCCCTGATTAAAGTAATTTCAAATACAAAAAAACAAACAAATTTTATTTTTATTCTGTGTCTCTCCAGGATTCCCGCTCCAGTCTTGGGTGTTCACTAAAGGCCAGGGCAAAGGGGCTTTGACCCCCACTCCTCCATCTGAGGGTCCGGAGAGCACAGCCATCGAGGTGGAGGACATCCCAGCTCTGCTGAGGGATGTGGCACGCTTCGCTGAGGCTGTGGAGAAACTGAAGGATGTCGTGCTGGCTGAAGGTAAGCATGATGATAGATTAGCTTATTCTAAAGCTTTGTCTACAAACAGAACCATTAATTTAATTTATGGTTTATACAGCATCAAAATATTATTTCATGTCTGTGTTTTAAGTCAGTGTATTTTTGCCAGATTAGAGTATACGCGATTTTAAAATGTGATTTAGGTTGAGTTGGGTGTGAACCTTTTGAAATGGTGACGTGACCACACAGCTATAAAAAAAGAGAGGAAGAATGGTTGTATAACCATGATGACAAAACGTGTCTTTCTCTACATGTGTAGTCAGTTTAAAGATAAAACTATTTGGTCTCCTCCTCCTCTTTATATGTGCCAGACTATTTTGACTTACATTAGGTGGACATGAGGAGCTAACAATGGGTTTTTGTCAATCTTGCATCAGTCTTGTTCACAGACAAGTGTGTTACGTGTACTAGTGTGAAGGGAAGAAAGGGGGCGGAGCAACTCTGCATAAGCAAGCTACCAAATGGCTGTGAGCGTCCTATCTCCAAATGAACGGCTGCGTTTCCGCTGCGTTCTCAGAGTCAACCACACTTGTCTCCAGCAGGAAGCCTGCTTCTTGTTTACTGCAGCCTCATACGACACTCTTCCCCTCCTGCATGATGCAGTGAGGCTAACTATAGCAGAACACCTTTACTTTCCTCATGGAGTAGATGCAGGGTAGATCCCACCTGCTGAGCAAAGCAAAAGTTTGCCCTTGAACAAGCAGACA
>JAQNCA010000025.1:20621683-20641454 GCA_029783725.1 Acanthurus tractus
GCTGTGGCACGCTGAAATCTAAACCAGCGCTGCCGCAGATTCATTCCTTCCCCCCCTGCCCTCTCCCTCCTCTCCCCTCACGGCTCCAGGCCGAGCAGTTGGAGTTCAGCCTCAGTCGGGCACTTCGCGTCACGACCGCTCCTGCAAAACTTTCTGCTGTTTGTTGATTTAATTTTGCTCATATTAAAGAAGTTTCTCTGCTTTTGAAGCTAATCACTATTACGCTTGGTAATATATACAGAAAATCCCACATTTTCTAATATCTCTATTCATTAATTTGCCACTGACTGTAACCCTCAATTCAATGAAGCTGTAGTTCCAGTATTCCTGTGCTGTAGCAGAGTAAATAAACAGGCTACTACTGTACGTCTGTGGGCCGTCATTAGTTCTCATTAGTATTGGTCAGCATGCCTCCTTAAGTAAATTGCAGAACCAAACAACTAAGGTTGTCTTTATAACATGTGGATGTTTTGATTCATGTACAAATGCAAAATTAAAACATTACTACATTACTTGTTGAGTTTAGTTTAAAAATGTATCCTCAAAAGCCTCAAACATAGATGAATTGAAGGCTAATGAAGGTGAAAAGAACCTTAATTCTTTTCTTTTTTTTTTTATCACAAATATAATTTGGAGGTAATAGAGATGAACTGCACTTACATCTTATTGTCATAATTTTAATCTATGACACAGCAAGAAACGTGTGAACACGTCAGCTCTAAGATAGTGATATTATCATATGCTAACCCTATTTTTCATCACGCTTTGTATGAGTTTGCTGTACATTGTGTCCAGCATAGCAGGACATTCCACTATTTTCACTTGACATGGTTAAGGGGTCCATATATCGACTTTGTTTTTGTATGACTTATATCTTGGTTGGGTCAATCTCTCTCTAATGCACGGCTTTTGTAGTTTGAGCTAGTTTCTATGCTAAGCCCTGCAGCAGGGAGGGGTAGGTGTAAATCGCAATGTGAAACTCCTGTGCAACATCTGTCAGTGATGGGTATTAAAGAGATAGTCAATAAAAGGCTATTCAGCCAAAATGTGTTAAACATAGGGATTGTTTTCATTTCTATAGCAGTGTAATAACAGCATGGTGCTGGTCAATGGGAATAAAGGGAAGTGTCAGCTGGAGGTGTCTCCCTTGGTTCTCATTGACTCTCAGAGGTGCTTGGTGTTCATGTAACACGTCAATGTGAGAGCTTGGTTAATGTCAGATCTTGTGTATGTGTAATAGTAGGCTGCTGCACTGCTCAGCTCAGCTCAGCTGCTCTGAACATCTGAATACAACGTTGTGTGGATGTCACAGCTGGCTGTTAAATAGCTGTCTGAGCATTTAGTCCAATTCAAAGCTCCTCATCCTCAGGCGGTCGTAATTTGTCCCTATGGTCTCCTGTCAGCACGACAGCATTGATCTCACTTATCTTCACCCAGCACTCATACTCAACTCCTCTCACCTTCAACCTTGGCTGTAGTCTCCTCTCTCCTCTTCTCCTCTCCTCACTCCCGAGTGAGCTACAACTCATCTACCTCCTCCTTTGTGAGTGATTCCCTTGGCTCAGCCACTCATTTGTCACTATCCATCAGACCTCCCCCCTCTGTGTTTTCTCTGTTCTCTGCTTTAGGCAGGGCCTGTCAGAATTGCTGACAGAAGCACAAAGGGTGGTTGCCTTCTGTGAAATTTATCATCTCTTTGCTTCCCACTTATTCATTCTGCAAGGTCTCTCTCCTTCCCTCTCTCTTTCTTTCTCCCTCTTTGATTGTGTGTCCCTGTAGTAATTTCTACCCTGGTGGCCACTTCATGCTGTTTGTATAGGATTTTGACCCTCTGACAGGTTATTTGATGTCATTATTTAACGTAAATAATGACGCAGTGTAGTTACGTCTTCCGTGCTGCTGATTTTTTCTGTGCAAGAGGGGTATGTGTGTCACAGTAGCTATTTTAAACAGACACCACAGCGAGGCAGGAGTGTTGTGTTTGCTGCTGCCTGTCCTTGTGCTTTGCCAGGTCTATCAGTTTCTGAGTGATGGCTGCTTGGAGATGAGTGAGGAAAGAGAGTAAATAAAGGACACAGAGACATGAACAGGGTGGAGAGGCATTTAAAGAGTTACTGGCTGTATTTTGTTCTGTTGTGACAACTTTGCAGCTGTAAAGGTCTATATGTGTCACGAGATGAGGCTCTGGCTCAGTTTTAAACTTAGGTGACTGCAGTGTCATACAGCCCTGGCTTCCCTAAGGGGGGTAAAAGACAAAGACCTGCTGATTTCAATTAAGAGAGTTACTGCGCTCACTGTGCAGGCTATTATTATTTCATAATGAGCACCTGGAGCATGAGCGCAGTCAGACAGGAGCGTAAAGCTGTCAAACTTATCTGAACCACCCACACAAGATTAGTGGTGATTGTTTTCAACCAAGACAGAATTTGAGTGGTGCTTACTTTGCAATACTTCTGCAATAGTATACGTGTTGGTTTCCCCCAAACTTTCCTCCACAGTCCAAAAATCTGAATGTTAAGCAAAGTGGAAACTCTAAATTTTGCTGTGACTGTAAAAGTGTGTCAACTCTGTGATGGACTGGTGACCTGAACAGTGTGTGCCCTGCCTCTCATCCAGTGAATGCTGAGATAAACCCCAGATAATCTTTTTAGAAAATTGTTTGAATGATTCACTGCCATTAACCAACAACTAATTTTTTTTTTTAACCTAGTTAAAGCTTGTATTCACCTTCATCTATGTAAGCCATCAGCTTTCTACTCTTACATAATGTTTTTCTACATTAACTTTGTTATGTATCTTAAGTGTTGAGAGAGTAGAGCTGAAGCAGTATTTTAATTAATCAATTAGACAGTGATTCTTATAAGCACTTCATCATGTAAGTCACTTTAAAAAGCAAGTAAATAAAATCCAATTTCACAAACGTGAAGATTTGCAGCTTTCCCCAGTTTTCTATGGTGCTTTTTGGGGGTTACAACTTGTTGGCCCGACAAAGGAAGACATTTGAAGGCATATCCTTGCATTCTTGTAAATTATAATGGGCACCTTTTAATTTTTCTAATTAACAAATATTAATTCATCCAGGAAACTCTCTACAGCACAGTCAGTAGTAAAACTATGCTGCTGCTCTGTGATGTCAGTAAGTGTTAACATTGTGAAAACCTTATTTATTTGCTTTTTGCATTAACATCAGACTGATTGTTTTGTGGAAGGTTGTCATATTCTAGTTGATTGCTCTTTGTATTTAGTCTAATTAGTACTTGTAATTCAGTTTTGGGGTCAGTTAGTTGTTAGTTGAGACTGCAGCTATAACAGACAGAAGTGCAGTCTCAATTTGACTATTTTATCTAGAATAACTTGATCTTATGCATCTCACACTAGCTTTGAAATGAAATAGTTTATTTATTCATTATTTACAGGCTGATTCTGCCTGAAATTAGTTGCAAACTCTTGCCCATCAAGGAGGGAAATGCTGGAGGGTTTATATAATTTTATTGGTATCTGAGCAAATTTATTCATTCATTAAACAATGTAGGTCTAGTTGTCAAATTCAGTCCCCCTGACCCTGGTCTAATCAATACTCTATTTACATCTCATCTGATGGTACATCTGCATCAAACGCAGACAGTAGAGTAGTATGAAATAATTCCTGTTGTATTTTCAGTGTGGAACTGTAAAATTCACTGATCTGTCTGCTTAAACTTTCTGTGGTGGATTTACTGCTCTGACTGGTCAGATTTGTTTTGGGGAGGTTTACTGTGTTGCATCTCCATCCTGACGTACTCTGTACCTACAACTTTAGTGACGTGCATTTTATTTGATAAATAAACATGTTGACGTCAGAGTATAGCTCACTCAGCTTAACTGAGGCGGATGAGGAAAATAGTGGGAGAAAATACAGTCAGTGTGTGATTGTCTGTTGACCTTTGTTATATTTCAAACAAATGTAGAGATTCTCTGCCCCAGAAAACCAGGTGGAAAACTTGCACAGCAACTTTAAAGGAAGGCTGTGGTGCTCAGTATAGTTTTACTTATTCACTCCTCTTCTTTGCTTTTACAGACCTCCCCTAAAAACAAGCTTCATTATTAACAATCTCTAATAATAATTTATCAGAGATAATCTGTCATGAGTGTTTTCTTCATTATGTCGTTGCAGCCTTAGTCAGTGTTCTTTAATAAACATTACTGTTGCTGCTAAATAACTATTTTAATTTCAATGTACATATTCTTCTCTAAGCTTTTCAAGAATGTAATGAGCACAAACTGGAAGAAGATGTTTTCAAAATTTTCTTTTGCTTTTATGTCCATAATTCTGGCCACCTGCCACCCTCCCTTTTTCTTCAAGTTGTCACACTTATACAGTATGTGATTATTGTTTTTCTTGCAATGCAGGGGAATATACCTTTCTCACACCTCTTCAAGCTTTCTACACCAACAGCTCTGTGTTGTCTCCTCCATGTTTCTATATCCTTCACTTTATATACAGGTTTGAGCTGGATTGGTAGCTGCTGGCTGCATCTCGCTGCATTGTTTGTTACAACAGGCCAAGGCTGCTGTCTGTGTCAGTTTTTTTCCGTGGGTATTCATTTGAGCCTACAGTAGCTGTGGTAAGGACTTCTCTTTGAAACCGTAGGCAGTGCGGCTTCACACTGCGAATAAAAGATAGGGGCAGCTTAGTATTGGTATGAGCACACCTTGCTAAGTAATCAACCGTATACTTGAGGCTGCGACACAACAGTGGTGTCAGATCATGTGCACTCAACGTATGCATTTAGATGGCAGCCTGCAGAAGTGGTCTGTGTGGCGTGTCTAAGTTAAGCGTGTCTAAGCGGCATGCTGGGATAAATGCAATTCTCCAGAGCTTTTGGATGATGACAGGAGACAACTGTTATCCCCGTTAACACTGAAGTACATGGTTGAGTTGGAGCGTTTTAAGACGACATTTCTGCTTTTGTCGCTGAATTTAAGTAGGAATTTATTCCTAAAACCAGGCATTTGCTTCACATTTATATGACAGTTAGATAATATAACAGTAATGCATGGCACACACACACATATACACATATATATATGAAAAAAAGCTTTAAGTGTGGCTTCAGCTTTACACGGTCTCCCTTTGAGTTTTAATTTAAACATGGCTCTGTACTCTGCACTTAACTCCAGATGTCAAACTAAATCTGCGGATGGCTTTTGTAGGTTTTCCTTTACAGGTACAAGCAGTAGTTACCTACACTGTTGTGCAACTGTTGTCCTTCTGTAGTTAGAGCAGATTACCCTCCACTGAGTCACCAGTGGCAGAAGTTGCTGCTCTCAGCAATAACAGCAGCACACAGGAGTCAGGCTGATTGTCACCCTGTTTATTTGTATTATCCACTCCACCTCTATGACTCCCTCCATACCCAGCGTCCTCTTCTCTCCTCTCCTCTCCTCTTCTCTCCGTAAAAGGACCTTTTTCTCTTGTCTAAAGGCTTTGGCTGCATTTTTTAGGATCAGTAAGGACCACTGAGCTCATTTCTGATCTGGGAGCTCAGTAATGAAAAACATACTGAAATTGCATAATAGTTAGAACTCTTGTGTGTTGTGTGTGTGTGTGTGTGTGTGTGTGTGTGTGTCTGTGTCTGTGTGTGTGTGTGCATGTGTCATTTTGCCGTGAGGACTGAGCTGTTTTTAGCTTTGCCCAGGGTACATGAACAGGGTGCTGCTACTCAGCCCTGCCAGTCTCTTCAGGAGCAGAAAGAGCTCCCTGAGGGAGTAAAGGACACACATGCAAATTTGTCATATCAATCCAGTGGTATTAAAACAACATTCCCACCGGCAAATGTCCTGGAGAAAATGTTGTCTGAAATTTCGAATATAGAAATATCATTTATTTCAATTCTTCTCCTCAAGTGTGTTTCAGTGATTCATTCTACATGTTGACTCACACTGTGGACAGGCATCACATTCCCATAACACACAGGCAGATGTCTGCATAGCTGACAGTCAGGTGTAATTTTTTTATTGATTTCTGGATGTGTGTGTGCACGATTGTGTCCTTGTGGTGTGTAAAAAAAACAGCTACTATCACTGTGCCATTTTCTGTCAGGACTTGCCCTAGCAGCTAGTCTCCTTTTCAATAAAGTGTCTCTTTCTGCATATCCTCTCTTTGAATTCCCATTTCATAGTCCACTGGGCTTTCAGGCCTCTCCAAAAGAAAAAACTGTTATTTTCATACCCACCTGCTCCATTAGTGAGATCCATCATGTGAAATGGAGGTGGGACAAAATATCAATGCAGGAATATTTTGTCTTCTTCCAATCTTGTTAAGTTACTAATACTCTATTTGGACATCCTAAGCTATTTCCCTGGTCAGTTTAACATACCAGTTACAACTTTATAACACATCCTAATTTTTTTGCTTTTTGTTTTATGAGCGTGGAATTAAACATTGACAAAGTGCAATCAGTGTGTTTGCGTTAGAGAGGCACTAAGCTGAAGCTCCATGGACTTTTTTTTTACATTGGCTCATCTGGTTTGTCAAATACTGTGACAAACTGACACCACAATGCAGAGAGTGAACACATAATTTCTGATTTTGTTTTGTTTTTAGGGTTTTTTAAGTGTCTTATTGTCAGTTAGTTGATTCCTGGCCTTAGTTTAAAATGAAAATGTAATGTACTGTGTTGTATTGTACACTTATCATGTGAGACACCTCTCATTATCAATTTGAATGTTCAGAAGACTTTTGCAAACCTTTCACCATCAGCGAAATAATGCAAATTTGACTGCTTATTTCACAGAAATACAGTCATTCCCACAATCATCCATTGGTCTCATTCAAAATTGTTTGTAGATTATTATTAAATATTGCATTACAGAAAAGTTTTGTAAAGTCACTTCATTGTCCCTAATGCTGCAGCTGAGCAGAAACCACTAGCAACCCAGAAAAACAGACAGACGGTTACTTGACTTCCACCTGTCCTTGCATTGGAGCTATCTTATTCTGATAATCCAGACAGTTGGTCTAGTAGCCTGGAGAGAATGGGATTGGGATTAGGGATAGTAAAGTAGTAGTGACCGTGGCTTAACTGGCTTTGCTTGTAGGCTTCTGTTTGTGTCACAGAAGTTTACGATTTTTGTCTGAGCAAACCACAGTCAAGCCAACCGGAGTTATGGGAATGAGTACAGTATTCTGTGTGTAGTGTCTCCAACTTTGAGACTGGTGAAAAAAGCCTGAACTCAAAATGATAGGTGTCGACCTGTTTTGGAATGTGGTTTGTTGTTTTACAAGTCTGAAATTGTTTTTTTTTTTTGTTGGTTTTTTTTTTGTTCTGTCTCAAGATAATCACTGGTGCTTGCTTTATTTCTTCATTTATAGACAGCAAACAATATTAATACTGTGAATAAACGTTTCTTGAAAATGGCTGTTATCCTGTTATGTTAGCATATAATTTAAAATTTGTCATAATTCTCTTTTGTTTTTATTTTTTTGTATGTTTTTTTCTATAATGTCAATGCATTTTAGTTCCAAAAGTCTATGTTGCAATAATATTAATAAGCTAATAAATATTTAAATTTCAGTTAGCTTTATCTGGAAATTTTCTATGAGAAATGATTGATCATCCAATAACAACTCAAACTAAAACACAAACACATATTAAAAAAGGACATTAATCAGCCATTGTTTGAATAATCCAGTTTTTTAATTTGTTTTGATACAAAATGACCAAAATTCACTAAATTAATTTTACAGCTATAAGGATTACCTACTCTTATCTATTTTCTGCAATAGTTAACTGATCTCTTTGAGGTTTTTCTGTTGGTTGGACAGAACAAGCAAATTGCCTGTACACAGACTGTGTTGCATTGCTCATCGTCTAGCTCCAGCTCTAAGCATCTAGCTCTAAGCTAAATGTCTCAGAGGGGAGTTTTCTGAGCCAACAGAAGGCAGGAAGCTTTTTATTAAACCTGCTTGTTTGCCTGATTCCACTGATCCTAATGGATGACTTGGCATAGTGAAAAGCTGTTCTCTTCAGCCCCCACTTCTTCCACACATTCGCTGTTTTATACAAAGTGTATGATATGCACTGACAGCAGAGGACAGAGCAGCTTTCCTCCCTCTGAGCACACTGCTTTGTTCAGTAAAACAGATGAATGCTGGGCTGAAGTGTTTTCAGGAAGAAGGTTGTGGATGTGTGCTGGCACAACCATGCAAGCTTGAGACGTTCTAATGTATTTAGAGCTGAATTTAATTCAACCATACTTCTTGTGTAGCCTTTAAGTAGCTGTCATTAGTGTGTATGTGTTTCTCAGCCTCTGTCTATTGCTGCGTGTTTGCTTCTGTGCATGTTTGCTTATAGAGGCAGCACAGATAACCCCAGAGTGCTTTAATTGCAAGGAACGTTGAAAGCCTCTTTGAAAAGCTAAGCATTAGTAAATGGATTCTCTTTAATTATTACTTTGCCATCCAAATGGCTTTGTATTGATAAAGGAAGAATTGTTAATTAAGAAGAATTATTGATAAATTTAAATGAACACATAGATCTGTACATCTACATCTACACACAAGAAGAAAGAGTCACAGAGTTTGTTTACATGCACATTCGTGCCTGGCTTTGAAAATATCCTGTTAATGTGTTTGCATGCTAGCATTACATCCTAGTTACAGACACAAAGAGAAACTCTGTGGCTGTTTGGGTTGGGCTGGATTGTTGAGAAAGAAACCAGGATACTATTACGTGCAAACACATTATCTGTGGTTTTTCACTGTCTGCAATCAGGTGTGCTTATGAATTGCATTACATCAAGGGTGCTCTGAAGACTTAAATATGACTTGAAAAGAAAAGTTGAAAAGGTTTATCAGCTGTCTTGTAGAGAGTGGGATGGAAGGGTTGATATTTAATTCATTTAATTCCTAACAAAACAGAAATGTGCGTTGTTGGATGCATGACAGTATCATATTGACAACAACATTTTGTTTTTGTAAAGATTAGATTAGTTCTTTCAAAATGTGTTAATGAGTGAGCTTTAAAGGTTGTTATTGGTGGATTTTGTTACTCAAACAGAGTGAGGCTTGCTGTTTCATCCTGCTTCCAGGCTTTATTTCACGGCTAGGCTAATCATCTCTGTCTCTATATTAACTGTAAAGTCATTAAAGTGATATTGATCTTCTTATCTAATTGTAGTCAAGAAATCAATGATGCCTATATCTCAAAATGACTAAGTATTGAAAAGGTAGAATGTGTTGTTTTTCCATTACTCCTTGTAAGAAAACACAATCATAAGGTGTCTGAAAATAGAGTGTGCACAGACAACAAGGAGATTTAGTGGAAAGCTGTAGATCATTACCAATGTGGGTAGTTTACATCATATCCTGAAGACTGACTTAACAACTTAAGTGTGCATCCAAACATACTCAATTAGGCCTATTTACCGTCTCCACTTTTCCATTCTTAGCCATGGCCAGAGATGGAGGATGAGGACTAGACAGGTTGCCCGATGCACTTGTTGAAAAACACACAGCTTGCTGGCTACCCAGATCAAGGGCTCAAAGCTCAAATGACACTGATGAAGGATCAGTTTGCCTTACCCCTGTTTAAGCAGCAGCCATCACTGTTGCATAATTCCTGTGTGATCTAGGCTGAGGTGAACCATGAATTAACATATTCTAAAAAAGGAGGTCCTGGAGGCGACGCTGTCTGTCTGAACTTCAACAGCATCCTGAGAAAAAGAGAACAAATGATTTCCATAGCTCTTCTCATCCATGTCAGAGATAATATTACAACCCCACAGCATTGTTCACTATGTAAAGTACTGACAGATGAGCTGATAAGCTGCTTGTTTATTTCCATGTTTTGTATTGAGTAGGCTGCCTTGTTGATTCTCCTGCTCTTTGAAATTTGCCAGATTTATGGATTTCTGATTTCTATAAGTCAGGTCAGATGCACTTTAAAATGACAAGCAAGTGCTGTTCTATTATTGCATTAAAAATTAAGAATAACTCAATAGCTAGAGTGCCATCATTTAGCCTCTGCCAAGAAAACAAACACTCATTTCAAAGACTGCCTCTTACTTAGCCCATCATCAGGGAATCCCAGTATTGATCGCATTAGGGTCAGACACCACTGTCAGTGCTCCCTCCACTATATAATGTTAACAAGTATATGATACATCTGAGTCTCTTTGTTTAAGATTCATTTGGATGCTTTAGATCTGCTGCTGTTTTTGTTCGTGTACTTGAAATAAAACTTGTAAAGATTTAGTTTCGAAATTTTAAAAAACAAAGTCCAATGATCACAAATTAATTGTAAAACAGATTGTATTTACTTGATTGATGTCAACAGAATTAAAAGCCAGAAATGTAGTTTGAGAGGGAATGTGATGGTGTTTTGTTTCAGCACATAGTCAGTTCCTGTTTTATTTAGTTGTATTTAGTTTCTTTATCTGTCATGAATGCTTTTGTTCATTTGTAAGTTGATGGCTGTGGTCTGTATACATGTGTTGTGTCACATCACCTGTCTAGCTCTGCTGGTGGCCTGTTCATCATCTGTCTGTTGATTCTAGGCACACGTGCGTCAGTTGCAAAGATACTGGTTGACCTCAGTTGGGTCACTATGGAAACAAAAGGAAAGAAGAAGCAGAACGCACTCTGCAGACCATATCGCTTATTGTTCTGTTGTATCCACATGTGCAATGTCATCACCACCATTGCCACTTCTGTTTTGCAGCTGCTCTCTTAATTCTGTTTACTGCATTAGGAACAAAACTATTTACTAATTTTCATATGCATCTGAATTCCCCTGCTATTTTTTAATCTCATGTATTACCACTGTGGAGATAGATTTAGTAAACTGATGAAGCTATATACAGGGTCTGGCGTAGTTCTGTGGTAGCAGCAGTGTGTATGCGTAGTCTGATGAAAAATGACAACAAACAGTGCTTAAACTGTTACAGCAGTGTCATGAAGGGATCAAATGTTGCTCGATCACTGGATAACCTATCCTGAGTCAAACACAGGGTTTGTGTGTGAAAATGATATAAATAAGCCTGTTTCTCTCCTCAGCTCCTGTGGCTATCACCAGCTGATAAGGGACCACTCTCTCATAGGCTGTAAGAGTGAGCCATTAAACCAACACCTGCTAGGCAACAGTCTCAGCTCGAAGCTATTAATTTGGATGGGTCTATTTGTTGTTCCGTCCCCTGCAGAACTCTGATATGGGTGCATAATCTTATGCAACTATTTTACCTCATTTCCACAATCTGAAGCCTCTATATGTGATCAAAAATGGATTCCCTTTGGTTTTTGTAAGAGGTAAATGGAGGAATGCTTACATTGGTTCATGTTATCATCTCAGACTCTTGTGCTGTTGGTAAAGGCATGTTTCTGAAGACATTTTTTACACAGTAATGTGGTAAAACTAGTCTCCCACTAAGCAATTCATAGCCTACAACTAATAAAATTGATTTGTTAAATGCTAATGAGCAAGATGATTTCTGATTACCTTTAAACTCAACTCTATTTTGCAAACTGTAATAACCTTCTTTCTTTTGTTAGCAATCTACTTAGAACGAGTCATCATTGGTTTCGCATATGACTAGTTTTTTCACTTCCAACTTTATAAAATTTACCATTTCTGTCCCATCATGTTTCATACTCCTTTGTCTGTAATTCCTCCATACACTGTATTATACTCTCAGCATCATCTCTGTGTCTGTTTTATGCCAAAGAAATAGCAGCAGAGCATCATGTCACTTGCACTTATAATTGGTTTCTTGTTGTTGTTATATAATTATAATTCAGTCACGCATAAACATAATGTTTTTGGTTAAACTGTGTTTAACCCAAACCACTATGTTATTACAGTTGTTTCTGGTTAAACTGTCACGGGGGTGGTTCGCTCAGAGTTGAGCAGGGATAGATAGAGCACATGTTTGGACACACACAGCATGACTCAGGCTGACTTCACTGCACACACACACACAGTATGCCTTAAAATCTGTAGTCAGAGCTAGCAGTCACACACTCACACCCCCTCACATACCTACGCATGCATACAGACTCCTAAGGGCAGTTTTAACAGGTGCAGGCATGCGGAAAAGAAGACATACGGCTGGATGAGATTCATGATGTACATATATACAAATGCATCTGCACTAAGGAAAACTGGCATTTGGAAACATCAAGAGAGAAATGAAAGAGCCACATAAATTATATGCAATCATAGGCTCAGATGTACAAAAAAGATAAATAATTTGGCCCCGTAAAAACACAAGAGATTCCACCATTTATTTATCTACATTGCAAACATTCCTTCACCAGCGGCTTGTTTTTTTTTGGTGTTGTTGTTTTCTCTCAAATTTGATTCACTGGATGTTCCAGCTTGCAGGGAGCGTTGTTGGAATTGCATTGGCATGCTCTAGCTTGCTCATCCCTGTGTGAATATGTGTGTGTGTGTGTGTGTGACAGAGGGAGACAGATAGAGAGACGGAGCAGGAGGAAGGGTGGCATGCAGGCTATTCTGTGGCTCAGTCACATGGGCATGCACGAGAGGCAGGCAGGCAGGCAGAGACTAGAGAAGGCTGGCTATCAATTCAGCTGCAAACACAGAGTAAAGCTGTGAAGATGATTTCCCCCTCCTGCGTGACGCTGGATTATATACGTTAGCTGTTAGTATCTCAGCTGGTGAGCGAGACTGATTTATTGTATACTGGTTGAAGATTGAAGTGAGAAAGTCGTTTTTCATCTCTTTGCCTTTGTTTGACCTGAAAATATTAAATAATAACAAATATTTCAAAATTTGTTAGGGTCTCACCTGTAAACAATTTTGAGCTTCTGTTGAAAAGGGATCTCAATACAGAACATTGAAAATTATATTAAAAGACCCTTTTCACAGCGGACATTTTGACATGTCACAGTTGAAAAACTGAATAAATGATAAAATTAATGGGCTTTATTTTATGACCCTGGTATTGTGCATGCTGTTCAGTCTTTGTTTTCCTGCCAGGTACCTAGAGGTGAAAGAAAAATGTGAAGTAATCACAGAAATGTGTCCAATGTGTCTGCCTATTAGGAACATTTAATCTTGTTACTAATAGTTCTATCTTTAATAATCTATTCATAGCTGTCAGACAGTGTTGGTGCTGTTGTAAACATGTCTGCAATTTCTCTCTAAATTCCCCCACCTGAGCAGCTGAGTGTGATATTGGTTATGCTGATTGTGATGAACAGAGAGGCAATCACTCACCCTCACTCTTGTCCTGTCTGAAGCCCTGTCTGATCCCCTCTTTCTGCTTCTTACTACTCTTTCATTTACTCATCTTGCGTTCTCCTTCCTGCCCTCCTGATCTTTCTCTTCATTATTATGCAGAATGTTATACATCTATAATTATGCATCTATTTCGGGCCTTCTTGGCAAAAAGCATCCTATTATGGACAAAAGAAATATCACTACATAGCAGGATGTAAAACTGCCATACTACTGAGATTTGTTAGGTTATATGTTATGTGAACCATTTGCATTTGTTTCTTGATAAAGCAGATTCCAGTCTAGATTATATTAGCCCTGGAAAGCCTGCTAAAGAGTGAAAGAGCGCACTTTGCTCCCGCTCCAACAAACTCATTGTAGATTTAAACTTTGCAGAGTTGGTCTTTCTGTGTTAGTTTAGCTTGAAATGAGGGATCTCGTGATTAACTTGAATGAGACTGAGAAAAGTGTGTCGATCTAGTAATAAATTTAATATCTAATGTATATCTAATGTGTTTAATTCATGCATGTTTAACCCTTTGCTCTTTCTATTTGTTATTACATAATGTTGGACTGCTCCGTCCACCCTTTGGGATTCATGTTGTCACAGAGAGCACTAATGATGCTGAGTAATGGAGTCTCTTTGTCTCTAACACAGTCATCTCTGTCTCCCCTCTCTTTCTCTCTCTCTCTTAGATGCTGCTGCTAAGAAAGCCTACATCACAGAGGTGAGCCACCATCTGTCCCTGTGATTTTGTGCTTTGTTATACTTCCCTGTCTGGTCCTTTTTTGATCCACATCAATAGCTACCAGCCCTTTGGTTTAAGCCAGACACTAATGAAACCACTACAAAGATTTGAGCTGAGGAGGCCTGCCAATTAATAATAGGGTCAATTAGTATTTGTTGAATGTTATTTTCCTTGTTGGGTGCATGACAACTACAGAGTACCATAAAGTTTCAACAAACAAATGATTTAAATATCGCTACGGTATTCTTTGTTTTTGCTAGACAACTTGGCTCACATTCTGTTAATCCTCCTAATTTGGTAAATCCCATCCATCTGGCACTGCAGCCACTGTACTGTCTGTTAAAGCCAGCAGTCACAAGTATTTTACAATTTTTTTAATTTGAGCCTGCTGGGATATTAAATATTTATCAATAATGTATATTTTAACCAGAAAGCTTAATGAACATATGAACATTACAAACAAAAGCGCTAGAAATATTTACATTGGATGTCTAGAGATCTAAAATATCCGCCGTAGCTTCAACCATTTTAACAGATTCTAAATCAGATTAAATTACAATCTGTGCAATCAGGTCTCGTGCAATGCACAGACTGAGTTAGATTGATTAAGGAGTTACACTAATTAGAGCAGAGTGTTTTCCCAATAAACAATGAAAAGACTCACAAAAGTAATTGCTTCCAATCATCACTTATGTCCCACTGGAATTGTGTGGTGTTGTATAAATCTGCAAAGAACTTGACCTCAGCCTGTATTTTAAGGTAACATATCTCACATTTATGTGCACTTAAACATTTTATTGGCAAGTATCTCTTGAAAAACTTGTCTGAAGAATGCATGATGTTTATGCATTCTCACTGCATATTCCCTCTTTAATACCAGTTTACATGGGGGAAATTTGTATGTGCTGTTTTTGTGCATACACGTCATTTATACATCCATGCTCTGGTCTGCTCAGTGAAAACCAGTTCATAGGATCAAAGCTTGAACTCTGCTTTCATGTATTAATACTCATCAGTCTTTAATATTTAAATAATAGCTGTTAATGAACAGGTGCAAACCCTCCTGCTCCCATAATACTAGTCTCTCTCTCTTTTTCTCATCAGATGCCCTCATCCTCAGGCCAGCCTGGTCAGGGAAAGAAGATTGGCCACAGAGGGGTGGATGCATCAGGGGAAACTACCTATAAGAAGGTAAGGTAGACAACATGTACTCAACCACTATGTATCGTCTGGTTCAAAATATGTTAAGACATGGGACTTTTGCACAGAAAACAGAGTCCAGTGTGGATTTTTAGCCTGAATGCTGATGATTTTATCAGCTGAAAAAAGCATCATTCCGTAATAGCGAGGGTTAAAAAAGTGGGCAAGTATTTCAGTAGATATCTCTCTCTTACTAAATCACCTCCCCTTACAGACCACATCATCAGCCTTAAAAGGTGCCATCCAGCTGGGCATCGGTTACACAGTGGGCAACCTAAGCTCCAAACCTGAGAGAGATGTGCTGATGCAAGACTTCTACGTGGTGGAGAGCATCTTTTTCCCCAGGTCTCTACTTCAACTAAAAATTATCCAACATCAGAGTGTATATATGCAGTATACTACTAGTGTATCCATGCATAATATAATATTCATGTGTACTGCTGATATGATACATAAGAAAACATAAGTTTGATTACTGTCTTCTGATCTCATGTGCTTTAATGTCATCCCATAATTTAGTGAAGGCAGCAACCTCACCCCAGCCCATCATTTCCCGGACTTTCGCTTTAAAACATACGCTCCTGTGGCCTTCCGCTACTTCAGAGAACTGTTTGGCATCAGGCCAGATGACTACCTGGTAAGATGTGATGTGCTTGTAGCTGTATCATCTGTGTCTCTAAATTAATTAGACCATTAGAACTACAAGAAGTGATTAACAATAAGGCTGATGTGGTCATTTCTCGGAAGGTGCTGACTTGCAATTTTTAATTAACTAGAGATAGAGAAAACACAAAAGTTATTAACTTCAAACTTTCTGCATAATCACTCAGATAGTTCAGCTGCAAACGCATGCAACAAGGGCTCTATAACTTTTTTATTACTGACCCTTCATAAATGGTATGATGTGAAGAATGGGAGACAAGACCAGAAAAAGGAGTGAAACACTTAAAGTAAGCAAACAAACAAAGGAATTTGAAAGCAGAAAATTAGTCAGAACAATTAAAGATGAGAACTTGGCTCAGAAGTGGGAAGCTGAGAGGAGAAGAGTGAGGACGAGAAGCTGTCAAACAGCAGAGGATAGGCCAGAGAGGAGAAGAAAGGATAGCCGAAGAGAGGGAAGGAAGGTCTGCAGCTTGTCACTCTTCATCAACATGGAGAACCTGGAGGCTGCATGATTCATCGCTCTGCCCCTGAGCAGTCTAGCAGAATGTACATGAACTGCTTAGTCAGCATGTAAACTTGCTCCATGTATTTAATGCATCTGCTGTCCAAACCCATGGAAACAGTACAGTAATTTGCTACCACAGGACTTTAGCTCAACCATGCAAATTTATTTAATGGTGAACATTTTCATCTTTAACATTTTCAACTGAACATTGTCATGTTTAAGGTTGTTTTTTTTTTCTTCAAAATGATTTTTCTTTCCTCAATTAGCCTTCTTGGTGTGAAGTTAAAATCCATCTAAGTGACATTATGTACATATTACATTTCCTGTCAGCTATACTATTTCCCCATTTTTCCACAAACCTTCTTCCACCATGTTTTGACAGAAAAAAAAGGTCTGAAATTTAATATCAGCTTCTTCTGAGACAGATGTTTGAAAGATAGGTGAGGAAACTTTACCTTTTTTAAAAATAATGTCCGTGTTCACTTGCTTTAAAGCAGCTAAAGTAGATAGAAGAAGATTGGGCTATTAAGCCGAGCTAATCATCACATCAGTGGGTGTCTGATGTGTGTAATAATAAAGCTACAATTTCAAAGCAGTTATTATTTGACATTGAAGTGAGTCTAATTTATATGTCTGAACCTCATCTACATGCTTACCCACAATCTATATCTACTTCACATTATTTCTTTGTCATCCGTTCTATCACAATCTGTTGGCCTAATTATATGTGTGTGTCTGCATGTCTGTCTACATGTGTGTAAATTTACTTAATTGATCTTGGGTACTACTCTATTGTGTATGTGTCTCAACATGCTGTTGTTTGTGTTGGATCAGCGGTGTTTTTTTAAAAGGAGCTCATTGTCAGTACTGCAGGCGACGCCTAAGTCACTCTGTTATCTCTTTGGTTTGTGCTGAGATTGTAATGCTTCATTACATAGGAACTGGTGGCTGGGAGCTTCAAAAACCACTATGAGCAAAACAAAAACAAGTTTTCCAATTGAACTGTCGGTGGTGGTAATGTAGGCACGGGGTTATAGCAAAGATGAAGAATTTATAGAGTACTCCTCTCATGTGTTGTAAAAAGCTGGTAACGGTTTCGTCAAGGAGATTAGTTATTACTATTGAATAATTTGGTCTCCCATCCTTTATCACTGGCTTTATTTATGATGACTGCAATAATCTAAAATATTGATGTTATTCTACTGTACGTGGTTTGTTTACATAGACTACTCTAAAAACTGTTTAATTTATATTCTTGTTTACTTTCTATGCAGGAGAGTCACATTAACCATGACTACCCCCTCCCCCCAACATAAATCAATGAGCGTTTTTCTTCTACTTACTATCTTTCTGTCACATTGAAAGGACATTTAACAAAAAGTCGGTCAAAGACAGTTAAAGTCATTATTTGTTTCCTTGTTTCTTGAATTAAAAAAACTGTAACAGTTTGAAAACACAACATTCAAATTCCTTTGCTTGAAGACACAAAACCATCCAAGCATTAGATGCCGCTTATCATCTGGCACCTGGCTGCACACTGTTGATTGCTTGGGGCTACACACCCACTGCCCAAAGGCTGACACCCAAAAACATCCCCCACACATCAAAATTAAAAAAGAATTTTTGTTTCCTTGAAATTTATTTTTGGTGTCTTTAGAGTGCTTCTGCATGTTTTCGTTAATGCCAGAAAACTTGAGTATTCTGTGGATATAAGATTTATACTGGGCTAATCTGAGGCTATTCCACAATCAAAGATTGTTTTTGAAAACATTGATTGTTTCTGGTTTTCTTTGTTTTGATCAATAGTTCTCTGTTCCTGTGTGTGTATTTTTGTATCTCTGCAGTACTCCCTATGTAATGAGCCTTTGATCGAGCTGTCCAATCCTGGAGCGAGTGGCTCGGTCTTCTACCTTACAAAGGACGATGAGTTCATCATCAAGACTGTGATGCACAAGGAAGCTGAATTCTTACAAAAACTGCTGCCTGGATACTACATGGTAAGATTCTATTTAAAAAAAACTCCAGTGTCAAAGAGTAATGTCAGAGTTGTATGAAAACTATATAGGAAATTAAATAAGCCGCCACTGTACCTTAGCAATAACCGCCTAGTGAGGCTTTGCAGTTTCTTTCTTGTTCAGTAGCTTTGACTCTTTCTCTTCGTGGTTGGCCTCACTCTTGCAGGGAAATGCATGGTAAATATATATTGCTCACAAATATACATGCTCAAACAAAGCGTTAAGTCTGTCTTGATACGATCCAGTTATCAAGGCACGGGCACATATATTCATATACACATGACAAAAGGTGGTGAGGCCCCTGCACATATGCATTACTCACGCTTTCATTTACATGCTGACCTCCCTGATGTTCTTATTTTAAGTCGTATTTTTAGATCTCAGTTTATGTAAGACCCTGGAAATCTCCCCTCTGAGCGTGACATCCTTCTCGTATTAAAGCAGACATAACAGTTCTATGATCTCTGACTGAAACCTCCGGCCATGTTGTTTCATAACAGACTGGACGGTGTATTTCAACAGTATTCCCTCCCACCCTCTCCACACTCCGCAGGCTCATTCTGAATGAACTCAACCAGCAAAAGCTCCATGTATGTCCATGCTACCACTGCAGCCTCTTTAAGGTTCACAGCCTAAAGTTTTGTGTTTATTTATGCGCTCACAGCCGTGGCCAAAGACCACTGCAGGAATTCATTTAATCATTTAGGGACATTACAGGCTCAACAGATGTACTGTGACCTTTTCCATCATTTTGGTTGTGCTCTGAAGCGTTATAATTGGTCTAAGAAAGAGGTTTAATGAAGGTAGAAAGATTCAGACTCATGAAGGATGGCTGTAGCTCGAGGCCAGAGCAGGTGGAATGAGGAAAACAAACAGAATGGCACATGAAAACAGGCAAGTGAAACCCATGCGAAGATAAACACTGAGTTAAAACCACAAAAAATATTATGTAGATAAATATAATTTCATGTACCTACAGTGTAAATAATGTATGTAGTAAACGAAGCAGACAAGATGCAGGCAGTCATGGGTAGAGCTGCTCATGTTTTCCACAGCTGACTGGCTGTTGGTAGTGGCTGGCCGAAGGAGTCTGGCTCTGGGCAGCATACAGATCACAGTGATGTAACCGAATCCATTGCTGCCCCTCCTCTCCCGTCTGTGTGTTCACTCCTTCTGTAATACGCCTGGTCTTTCCATCCTCTCACGTTTTTATGTCTTATCGCTCCTGCTGCTGTTACAGTCTCAGTGTAATTTATTTTCCTTTATCTCTTGCCCTGCCCTATGTTTTAATCCGCTCCTTCTCTTCCTGCCTCTCTGTCATGCTCATATTTTCTCTCCATCCCTCCTCTCTCTCTCTCTCTCTCTCTCTCTCTCTCTCTCTCTCTCTCTCTCTCTCTCTCTCTCTCTCTCTCTCTCTCT
>JAQNCA010000025.1:20642113-20660822 GCA_029783725.1 Acanthurus tractus
CTCTCTCTCTCTCTCTCTCTCTCTCTCTCTCTCTCTCTCTCTCTCTCTCTCTCTCTCTCTCTCTCTCTCTCTCTTCTCCCTCACGTGTTGGCTTGTCGCTGATCTGCCCTCTTAACATTGACAGAAGGGTCATGAGCGGCTAAAGGCAGAGGATGCTCTTTCTCTCTTCACAACCTCTTACTATTGTTTTGGTGTTCTCTCCACCAGTTTCCATCTGAAGGTCATGCATGGATTGCCTAACGAGTGCTGGGTGTTTTATCCGTACTTTTGCATTCATCCCTAATCTTTCCTCTGTCTGTTTCTCTGTCCATTTCTCTTTTTATCTATTCTTAAATAAGACTGAAGTGTCCCAGGTCCCAAGGTCAGAGCTGGTTTTTAACTTAACAGCAGGGTCAGCCTTACCTCATTTGTTTGGATTGACTATTGAATGACATTTGCAGGAAAGACTGATTTGCTTGTTAAACTATTTGTTTAAGTTCTCTTTTTAAGTATTTTTACATTTTTAATTTATTTTGATAACACATTTGGATAAGAAGACATTTGTAGATGAGTCGACTGTTAATTTAACCAATAGAATGTTAAAAAATAAGTAAAACTGCCTGTCAAAATGATCTTAAATCTAAAGTAAGTCTTTAAATTTCTGTCAGTTGCTCCCAAATCATTACAAGTGTGTGACATGTTTTTTCATTGCTCCATGAGTCAGTTGGCTTGTGAAAGGTCGCTGATCAGCCAAAGAAAATTTGATTCAGAATTAATGCTTGGATGAGTAAGTTTCTACTACTTTCCCTTTAGTCCATGTAAATTCTTGAAAGATGCAGTGTGGCTGGATGTACCCAGATGGGACACAGTTATAATCACAGTTTGAGCCTGACACTTCCATGTTTCTTAGCACCATGAAAAAAAAAATCTCACCGTAGAACTATAGTCACAGTGTGTGCACATTGAGAATTGTGTTATTTTTGCTGATAACTATTTGCGGATCATGCATCCGCTGTCCTGCTGCTCATGTATATTATTCTAAATGGTTAAAAAATTATTCTGTTGCTGCATGTTTCCACAATGTGTTACTGTCAATCTTTGTACACTAAAAAAAGAACCTTTTCGCATAATTTATATTGAAGTGCCAACCTTTTCTCCACCTGTAAAATGAAAAACTGTCACTACAGACGGGAACCATTTGCTTGTGGTTATTTATTAAGATTCTGTTCTTTCAAACGAGATTTATCTCTTTGAGGTGACCCAGCTTGTTTTTCCCACATAAATATCAATCCAACTCCTCAAATCGATCCTTTCCATGTTAAGTCCTGCCTCAACATCCTGTAAAAGATCAACAGCAGAACACTTAATGACATTTTCAAATGCACTCTTTTCTTTCTCCCTTTCTCTTCCTCAGAACTTGAATCAGAACCCTCGCACTTTGCTGCCCAAGTTTTTTGGCCTCTACTGTGTCCAGTCAGGGGGGAAGAATATCCGCGTTGTGGTGATGAACAACGTCCTTCCCCGCGTAGTTCGCATGCACCTCAAATACGACCTGAAAGGCTCTACCTACAAGAGGCGAGCGTCCAAGAAGGAAAGAGAGAAAGCCAGGCCCACTTTCAAAGACCTTGATTTCATGCAAGACCTGCAGGACGGACTGATGCTGGACCAGGACACCTACAATGCACTGGTCAAGACTCTTCAAAGAGACTGCCTGGTGAGTTAGACAGGGAAGAGGCAGAAGATACACAATCACTGCTGTAAGGGCTCCTCTTCTGATTTTTTGTTGAGATAGACAGGTGAGAGGGATGGCAGGAAAGAGAGAGAATCAGCTTAGGGCGAAATGGCATGTGTGGTTTACTGACTCTGAATTGGGATCCAAATAACACCCTGATCAAGAGTCTCCAGAGAGATAGAGCAGTAAGCAGTAATGGTTGGAGGGAAGGATTAGAGGGATGATAGAAGGAAGGATAAAGTGATGCCATAATGCAGCATCTCAAGGGGTGAGAGGGAGTAGAAAATCCCAAAAGAGCAGAAGTTAGTAGAGTAAAACGTCCACAAAAGGATATGGATAAGAGGTGGAAAAACCAGGATACTCTTGGAGCCCTGATTAATAATAAAGGATTACGAATGGAGAGAGGCAGGAGTGAGGAAGGCAGAGAGAAAGGGCCATTTATGAGAGTGTTTGGTGTTCCCAGGATGTCTTGCTATAAATTAGAGCCTGTTACGAGCAAAGGTTTAACAGGGTGTCCGGTCTTGTTGCAGGCCTTTCCTTGTCTTGTAAATCACAACTGCACATTTATTTTTGCGGTGCACATGGTTTGAAAGGAGTATATGTGCACACACTGGCTATCTTATACATTGTTAATTAATGTCTCCATGCTTGTGCATCACTGTGTAAAGCTCAGTGTCTTCTGTATAGTGTTAACATCGGAATTGTTACAGTTCCCATTCCCTCTGGTGCTGACATTGTTATGCACTCTAGATGAAAGCTTTCCCTCTGATTTTAAAAGCCACATGACTGTTAATCACTGCACACTTACACTCGTTGGTATGTGTCCTTTTGATCAGGTGCTGGAAAGTTTTAAGATCATGGACTACAGTTTGCTGCTCGGGGTTCACAACATGGACCAGGCGGAGAGGGAGCGGCAGATGGAGGGTTCTCAGGGCGGCAGCGACGAGAAGAGGCCCGTGGCTCAGCAAAAGGCCCTGTACTCCACAGCCATGGAGTCCATCCAGGGAGGAGCAGCCTGCGGAGGATCCATAGACACCGACGACACGTGAGTTTAGCCAGCGAGACAATAATCGGCAAAGGAGCTCGGTGTTAAATGGGACTGCTGGCAGGAGAGACAAGCACTTTCCCGTCATATTAAGAGTAATAAACGATGTGGAATCTGAATTAACAGTAATATCTTTTTGTTTATTAGCACTTATTCGATTGCTTTTATCCGGATCCTTCTGCTGGAAGTTTAACTGCTCCTGGTACTTGAACTTTACACACGCTCTTGAGCTCTTTATTTTATCTCAAGCAGGCTTCTTCAAACTTCTTTAAACAGTTTTGGATTTTTACACATTTGGTGACACTCAGCTCTTTATAGCTACAACTTTATCTAGCACTTCAGACCCTTTCAGTGCTACAATTGCAACTGACAATTCAGCTGATTTTTGTGTTCAAACATTAACTGCGATTCTGATATTTTACAAGTAAACAGAAAGATTTTTTTTGACATTTTAACTTGTTTACAGTCTTAACCACTTCAGTTTTTCAGTGTGAGTGAACAAACATTCCCTGGAAGAAAAAAAATCTTCCTGTCTTAAGAAACAAGCTTCTACAACAAGACTCAATAAAAGATTTAAGCGGTCACACTGAGGCAGGCTGCTCCACTTTCAAGTGACCCTGAGGACAAACTTGAGATTTATCCATCACAGTCGGTAGGGTCATACCAGAGGATCTCAGGCTGTGCTCAGGTTCATGGTGGATTAAAAGGTTGGCCATGTGGCCAGAGGCCAAAACCTGTTAACTATGAAATTGAGACAGTTATGGTTTTGGCTAAAGCTGAAGTGAAGGAAAGTTGATTTAGTCTAAGTGAGATTACATGGCATTAATTAATAACTCAATTAAAAACTCAATTCTCTTTACAAATTTTATTGAAAAGTAATAGGTTCCATGGTTATCTGAGTAAGCTGCATTAAAAATAGCAAAGGGGCTTTCTTTCCCTCATTTGTTGTCCAGAAATATCTGGCCTTTGCCTTTAGATTCTCATATTTCAGATTGTAGGTAGACATAACATTTCAGTTTTAGAGGGCCAAATCAAAAAGAAGCAGTTTCAGTAACAGTGTATTAGCATCTTTACAGTGAAAATGAAGCCCCCATCTCCAAGCATTTAAGCTTAGATAACTGCTGACTTTGAATCTAGACATATTGATTGATCTTCAATATTCAATGGAATATTATTCAAATTGATTACTGTGAATTGTAAATTTTATCTTTTTTATACAATCAATTACTCACTCGAGAGGGAACCACATTTTAATCTCATTATACAACAAGTTGTATAATGACAAATAAACTTCCTTGTATCCTTGTGTTGCTTGCAATAAGTGTTGCATGTTCATTAATAGAATTCAAATGCACACACCTCATGGCAAACTTGTAATGTCAGATTCATTTTGCTTGTCATTTTAGGATGGGTGGTATTCCAGCTGTGAATGGAAAAGGAGAAAGGCTTCTTCTCTACATCGGAATCATCGACATCCTGCAGTCCTACAGGTAAATATCACAACAGTCATGACTGGACAAGGTCACCAAAAGCTATCGGCTATGTATTTTACAGTGTGATGCAGGGTGGAGATGGAAATTAAAAAACTGTGTGTAAGTACTGTTTACTTATGCCCTGAAGTAACTTAATCGATTCGAACAACACATTCGAGGTCCCCAGCCTGCTGGCATCTTGCTTGTATCTACTTGCCTATAACCATGATGTATGACATGTTTAATATCACTGTTATAATGTGCTTCCTTTTGTTTCCTCAGGCTAATCAAGAAACTGGAGCATACGTGGAAGGCTTTGGTTCATGATGGGGTGAGTTTTGAATTTCTTTTTACACAGAGACACAGCCAGTCAGATGCATAACCATAATGTAAACATAAACACACTAAAACCTAGGGTTCAATTCATGTGTCAGCAAAACATGCTAACAAAAGACATAAATTAGTATTTATGTCCATTCTATTAACCTTATGTAGTTTTTTTACATTAACTGGACACATGACTGGTTTTGTTTGCATAAAGTCTCGAAGGTGAGTACACAAATGATCAACAATTGCCACTTAGAGAGCATCAGACTCTGCAATCAAAAGCCTCAAGCTTTTTGTTTTTTAAGGACTTTATTTGCAAACTTAATTGTTCTAAAGAAAAACTTTTCTGACATTTGCATTTTCTGTCTGCTTTTTTTATTCTGAGCTTTTGATTCTCTTGCAACCTCTACAGCTAAATATGCATATGGCTGTATAATACCTTCTTGGTCGAGTAGCTCTGTGCTTTCAGTTCTGCATGGAATTATTGAAAAGCTATAACATGAAGGTTTTTTGACACATTAATATCTGTGGATGTGTTTTTTTTTATAATGAGGCTCATAAGAGGTTAGCAGAGCCTCGGTTCCCTCAATTCCTTATCACCAGTCACAGATGCCTTTATTTAGGGAGATATTAATCTAGATGTTTACTTCATACACATTCAGTCTCATGGTTTTCTCACCTTTATGAACAGTCAGTCTTATAGAATGAGTAACAGAGAAAGAGACACAGTGCTGTGTGAACCACACTTTGCTGATGAAAACTAAAATTGTTAGCTACTTAATTTGAATTGCAAATGTGCACTTGGTTTATGGCACAAATCCCCTTGTACATTTTGAAAAATGTCATTATGTCTACATTTTTAGAATAGACCTAAGACATGAAGAGTGGCAGCTAATGCCAGCCTACGCAACATTATACAAGGGGTTATTGATTAGTTCATGCCCTGTGGTAGAGGGATGATGACTTATACTGATGTAGCTGCATGCACTCTTTGAGTAACTGTTAAAAGTTTAAAGTTAATAACTTTCGTGTTGTTTCTGTTTTGGTTAACTGGAATTTGCAAGTCATCAGTGTGTAAGAAAATGGACAACATTAAAATGGATGCAGCTGCTATGGCTGCCATCCAAGAATGCGGACTTAAAATCGTCCAACATCTGCCAGTTCACCTGATTTGGCTCTCTCCAACTGCTACCTCTTCCCCAAGATGAAGAAGGAACTCAGTGGTTGCCATTTTGACAGCGATGATGATTATCACCGCTATGAACCACCTTCAATGTTATAGAAAATGTGCTGGGGGTTTTAAATTGATTCCCTCTACGTGAAGCCATGAACTTATCAATCAACCTTTGTATCAAATATCAAGCTGTAACTGGTGTCAGAAATGGAGGGCCACCATCTTTGTTGCATAAATGTAACTAAAGCTTGCAAAGAATCCCAGAATTCCCTGGGTAGAGTGCGCAAATGGATAAAGGAAAAATAAATCTCCACCTGCTAACACACATTTCACATAATAATTTGCTTAATTGGTCAGAAATGTGACTTTTTTGTAGATATATACATTACTTCAGACAACATGCTGCTTACGGTGACTGATGTATGAGTCCACTCACTCTCTCAGCTCTGAAGCACGTCACATGTCTTCATCTGCTCCAGGGTAGTTCACTGTACATCATCACCAGGTTGCTCTCAAGACACAGCAAGTCCTATCAATAATCTCTCTCCTTACTCACTCCATTCTCCCACTCCAACACACTCATGTGTGAAGATGAATGTGGGGGAGCAAGCAGCCCTGTGACAGCCTCCTGTGCGTCACTGTTGCTGATGATAATGGATGTGTCTCACTCTCTGTTTGTGACACACAGTTGGGTCTGTTAGGTGAATGTCTTCAAAGATGTTACTCATAGTGAAGTCCAGTGATGCGGAGGCAAAATGCTAATAATAACTGAGCTGCTGTTCTTTCGCTTTCTCAGTCTCCTTCATCCCTCTATCAGTCTAAACCAAACACCGAGAGTCATCTGTCAGTCTGCTGGCAGTGATCTGAGTCTGCTGCAGCATAAATAATGAAAAGATGTGTGTGTAGCTTGTCTGACTGTGTTTGTCTGTCATTTGTCTTTTTTTTATGTGTTGTTCTTTGTGGGGGTTTGACCCAGAGAAAAAGAATTACAGAATTGGGACACTAAAGGGACTAGGAGAGGTTTAATCTACCATACACGCATGTTTTGATCATTTTATTTATGCACTGTTTGACTTATTAATCTCCCTGTCTCTTCATCAGGACACCGTGTCAGTCCACCGGCCAGGTTTCTACGCTGATCGGTTCTTCAAGTTCATGAGCAGCACTGTTTTCAAGAAGAGTTCATGTGAGTTCAATTTACATGAATCGCTTCCTTACATAGAGCTGTGCTGGAAGAGCCACAAAAGCCAATGTCAGATGCCAGCATTTTTTTCTCTTTTACTGCCGACCCCTGACAGGAAGATCAGATACAGTAGCTAACGGCCTTATTAGGTGCTGCTCCGTGTCTGTGTGAGTGTTTAACATAACTTTGATCCTGCGGTTTTTGCTTTCATCCCTCTCAAGGAAATTTCTTTTAAAAAGAAATAACTACTTTTAATGGAGCAGGACAAATCTTTTTTTTTTTTATTTGCTTATACTTTTACATGCTTATTTAAGTTCAATCTTTTTATTCACTGCACTGCATGCCATTCCACACATCCATGTTTTCTGTAATTTGGTAATATGCATTGTTGTTCAGCTCTGAAGTCATCTCCATCCAAGAAGGGTCGCGTGTCGTTGACAGTGCCCAAGTGTGTTGGCCCCGGTGCAGCCTGGTCAGCCAGTCAGCTGCCCTCCGAGAGAGACGAGAATATCTACGACCTGAGAGGCGCTCGCAGTTTCCCAACGCTGGAGGATGAAGGTAAAACACACCTGCATACTGTGCCACAATGCGGTGACAAAACCCAGGATAACCAGACACAAGTGATAGGAATAGAGGCCACTCACAGTTTCAGATTTTACCAGAAACACCAGGGGTATTGTCTTTGTGTCTTTGCCTGCAGGCAGCTTCTGTCCACATGACATGAAAATGTTTTACAGTCTCCTTTTGTAAACAGTAAGGCTACTGATCGTTACAACCCTTGATAAACAACAGGCTTGTAGCTGCTGCCATGGGAAAACAAAAGACCACACAGGCACAACAGCACTTCAGCTGAAGTTAAATAAGTGTTAAAAAATGGAAACTTGTAGAGAGGTGTCAGCACTCAAATATAAATGCAAGAAATTACATGTTTTTGTTTGTGCCTGTGTGTGTGTCTCTACCCGTCTCTCCTTCAGGACGACCAGATCTTCTTCCATGTACTCCTCCATCATTTGAGGAGGCCACCACAGCATCAATCGCGACCACTCTCTCTTCCACCACTTCTCTGTCTATCCCAGAAAGGTCCCCCTCCGACACAGCAGAGCACCCCCGCTACAGGTTCTTACCCACACACATCCGTCTCTTTGAAACACCAGAGTCACACATTGCCATCTTAAACTTGCTTTCACCAAATAGTGTCACATATAATTCAAAGTTCTAACAGTGTTATGTGGTCTCAAGTTTTTTTTTCCAAGACAGCGCTTTTTTTTTGGTTTAACCTGACTAAAAGACTTAAATTACAGTTTAAATGTGCATAATGGCGTCTGCAGTTGCTTGACAATGTTTTGGTGGCCGTACCAGTGTGTTGCGTGATAGCTAATTGCTGCAGTTTTCATGTACAGTTTGTACTGACACTGTGTGCTCTGTCTCCAGGAGGCACACCCAGTCTCTCAGCCATGATGGGAGGTGAGTCAGAAGCATGAATGCTACTTTCATTTTATAAATGTTTTCCTGCAGGATTGACTGTGCTGGGTTTTTTTTCTGAGCTTTAAGTGTTGCTAGCTCCATGTTTTTACAGGGTTAGACATTTCTGGGTGTGGTGGGCGGGTAGAGGAGAAAGTGTGAGGTCAGCCTGTTCGTCTCGATGTTTATGAGAAGGCTCATTCTTCCTGTTGCTAAGATGTGGCTGTGTTTGTTTTTCACAAGTGTTTCATGTCCTCTGTGCTTGTTATTTTATGTGTGTAATGTTTTTGCTCAGGACCCAGGAGGAGCTGCGTGTGCGTGAGGAGGATCACCAGACCATCACAGTGGAGGTGGAGTTGAAAAGACATGACAGTGAGCCGACCATCTCAGTTCCACAGCCTTCACCTGAAACCAGGTAAATCAAGAGCACAGTTGCATACTCTATGTGTAAGAGAATTAATCATTTCTATCTAATATATTAAAACTTAATGGTAAAGAGCATCAAAACATTTCAATAATGCATTTACAACAGCTCTGAAGCACTTGTACTTGTTTGAAACAGTTATCAGTGTTTCACAAAATAAGGTAGATCCCAAAACTCTGAGAGTGTTCATTGATTTGTATGGATTTTTACTGTTCATTGTGACTCCATTTTCTTAAAGAAGTGCAAAGTCAAAGGAGTTCTCTCTCAGGACTCAATACTTTGATTTAAGTTGTGTCAGTTTTCTTTATGAAAAAATGACTTTACTGACCCAAAGTATCAGTATAACCTCATGTAATATCTTTTGGATGGTTTATTTACTTGTTGAAGAATTTTTTGGTTCAAGACAGTATGAGTCTAATTGGCTTAAAAATATATATTCAAGATTTCTGCTGTACATGTGATGTATTGTTATGGTGTGAAATCCTTCACAACATGTTACAAAATCCAAATAACCAATAATACTCAAATAAGAACTAAAAGATTAACAAAAAATGAACTTTGGATACAGAGAAATTATTTTATTTTATACGCACCAGAGGCCTTGCCACACATGTCTTTCCTTTTCATTGTAAATAATGACAAAAAGAGCTCTGTCATAAGCTCTGTGACCCCAATACAGAGTAGAAAAGCTGCAGCGCTATAATGAGTCCTTCATGACCCCAATCATCAATATGACTCAGTTTGACGCTGCTCTATAAATAACCTGCTGCCAGCATCTCACCTGGGCACAGCCAGCTGTTAGATTAGTTCACCTCACCTTCCTCACACACATACACACAGTTTTTAACATGGAACAAAGATAAACCCTGAAAGCAGCTTGACCCATTTGTTTATAGGACTCTGGGGTCTTCTGTTAAGGACGGTGAAATGCTGGAGGCACTGTGTCAGGCAAACATCTACTTTACAGTAATCAGGTTATGAGAGAGTGTGCACATGCATGTAAATTATGCTGCGTGTATGAGCAGTGTGTGCTTTTTTTAATGGGTGACATTGTGATGTAGACATGGGGCCAAAGGAGCGCGGACATGGGGTAACCAAACAATAGAAGTAGGTCAGTGGGGCAGAAAGCCTGCAGGCCTGGGGCTGCCCCAATAAAGCTGGAATGGTCTGACATTATTTTTAATTAAGGTTAATTGGTCTGGTTAGCTCTATCTGAAAGGTTGACCAGCATAAAAAAATAGAAATCAGCAGGGAGACATAACTCAAACGTCACATACAAATACACTTGGTGGCAACAGGGCTCTCATTTATACTTTTGTTAGGTCAGTGAGGATGAGGGTGCTATAGCTGAGAAGAACCAACTGAGTAATTGGGTCTGAAGCTGAGAAGGCGGTGGCTAGACATATGGCCTTGGGGGTTTGGAAGGAGCTGGCGGGGAAGAGAGGAAGGGGCTGATGAAAGCAGCTGAGACAGCGACAGGCGCCTGAATTAACCATCTGACTGAGCCCACGCCACCATCCACCTCCAACTCTATAACTCACCTGCAGCTGGAGAACTGGTTTGATGGGTGTGAGAGGAGAGAGATGGAGCAGAGAAAAGGGAATTGGAGGACTGATTGGAGGAGAAAGACACAAATACAGAATGAGTAGAAAGAATAATGTGTGAAACAAAGACTATGCAAACAGAAAAACAAGAGAGAGAGAGAACAGAAGCAAATAAAATACAGAGAGACAATGACGCAGTGTAAGATCTTTTTAAATTAACTTAGAGAGGGGGTGATGAATAAACTTTCTGCATGGCAACCCCTATCCTCCCCCCCCTTTATATTCAGCCAATCAGATCCTTCTGTAGGATGCCAACTTGGCTTTTTTGCTCAGCGGCCAATTGCTGGGCTTTTCCTCTGGTGGAGCTCAGCTCAAACACAGAAGCTGAGAAGGCGATGTGGATGCGCCTAAATCCTTCCTAATAGTTTATGATCTGGCCAGGAACAATAAAGGATTGTGGTAGCACATAGCCAGCTGGCAAATCTTAGAGCTTAAGCAGATAAAAACCCACACACACAGCTGTTGAGTTTTAGCTGGAGCAAATCAATGGCTCCTAATGTCAGCAACTGCTGTGTGTGTCTCTGTATGTGTGTAACTAGGTTGTTTATTTTGTCCTTAAACTACATGGAGACCATTTTGTTTTAATGACTTTTAGTATTATATTAATTTAAAAATCTTGTAAATCATTTATGATCATTAGCCATTTTTTTACACCAGAGGTTTTCAAAATGTGAGATAAGATGCATGGGGGCAAATAAGGGAGAGGTAAAGATGAGAGGTAAATATTTGAAGGGAAGTCAAAGGATCAGATGCAATCTGGTGCTGTTAAAATAACAGGAACAGCTAGTTTCTGTTGTCTGGTTCACTGGTTTGGTGTATTTATTAACATGTGGCTGTGACACACAGCTCATGGAAGCAATTACGGTTGTTGAAAAGTAGATGTTAAACAGCATATCTTAAGGGGGGCCCCTTCAGATATTGAATCAAATTGAAACCCTCAGGTCAAAATTAACTCTACATGCGCTATCAATCCCATATATTCCCTTTCCTATAGTGCGGTTCAGGAATTAGCTGGTGCCGAGGCTCCCGATGCCGCTGCAGCAGCACCTTCCAGCCCTTCATCAGTACTTGAAGCAGCCTCAGCCTCCGCATCTGCCTCAGCTGCTCCCTCTTCACCTGGAGAAGCCAAGGAAGCACCATCCAGTCCCAAGGTGGTGGTAGAGCCAGACAGGGCTAGCCAGATGTCAGGCTCAGGGTGCACCAGCCAGGCTTCAGTCGATGATGAGGATGACGTGCCAATCACAGATATCTACTTCGTAAGTAATCTCTACACACACACTCCCAAACACACACACACCCACACACGCATGTACACTCATTTTAGATTCTTTTTGATGATGTTAATCAAAGAAAGTGCATCTCAGACTAAGACTAGTTCCCATCACTTCTCATCTCTTTGGGTTTGACATTTTTATTTAGCCATCAAGTCATCTTTAATATTTAATCAGCATCATTGTGCATTAGCGAATAGGAGATACATGTGTTATAATTAGTGTCTATGCTATTATGAAGTCAAGGACTGAGCTATGTATGTGATGCTCTTCTACAGAGACGTTGACAGAAGGACATAATGAATCAGGCTGGTATGGGAAGAAGAGTGTGTTAAGTAATTGTTTGCAGAGTGTGTGTGCATTCAACTGAAGGAATGGTTCAACATTGACATTCCAGTCTTAACGCTAAGCTAAGCTGACCACCTGCTGACTTCATATTTAGTGTACAGACATGAAAGTGGTATCAATCTTCTCATCAAATTTGCAAGAAAGCAAATAAACATAAATCCCAAAATGTTGAACTGTTTCTTTAAACACAGTTAAATTCAGTGTGCCGTTCCTTTTTGAGTGTGTGCAGAGTAATAACAGCATGTCAACATTACTTTGCCGTAATTGTCCAATAAGATCCTTACCAAGGCTGCAGACTTGTCAGCAGCCAAATGTGTATGACTATCAAATTAAGTTTTTGCAGTTTGCGTGTGTTCAGTCTGCAAGATTGTCCTACTTAAAAGCAATCAACTATCATTTGATAGTGTTGTGTTGGCAGCTCTAAATGTTCCCAAAAGCACAGCTATAAATGAATGCATGAGTGTCAGGTGGAGGATGGGGAGTGGAGCCAGTGATCGCAGTTACAGATAGAAACGTTTCCACATGGCCTGCACTCCTGCAGGGTGTCACCTGTCAGGAATCAAACACCTTCTAATGTGGCATTAGAAATCCTAATGGCCAACAGGTTAGTCAGTGAACTCCCTCAGTTATTTAACATCCCTCTCATCTGACCAGCTGTGGCTGATGCCAAGGTCATGCTTCAGAAGAAGTGGGTCCACTCTCTGTACACAGCAGCAGGGCATCAGTAGTACTGCTTGAAGTGACACTGTACACATGCTGAAGTGTAGCTAGAGAGAAGCATGCTGGGAGTGGCCAAGTGAAAGTGAGTCTTTTTATCTGCTCTTAACACACTGCCATATAGTTCAACTGAAATACAAAAGCTCCTCATGTCTTGTATACTACATAAGGATCTATGCCACTTAAGTCGGTTTGGCCATTCAGCAGCTCAGTCAGCCAACATGCCATCTGAACGTCCTTTGTGCTCCCTGTCTTTTTCCACTATTTTCATCACCAAGATCATCACTTCTCCCCTCTGACATCCCACACAAATCAGGTTTCTGCATGGCTGCTCAACCTGCTTTTTCCATTGATAAATGTTTCAGATGGTAGTCAACACCATTTGAACAGAAAGAGCAAGAACCAGGTTTAGTCTTGTTGCTCCTGTATCAGTGAACTAACAGAAGCTTTCTCTGAGTTAGAAAGAAAAAAATCTTTAATTGTGTGTATTGTGGAGCAGTTACAGCATTTTCTAAGGCGAAAATCAATTACTTACATAAATTCTGCTTGTAATTCAAGTCTGTTATGACACACATGCAAAAACAAACAAATCGTGCCAGTGCTGCAAACACCAGAATAAAGAGTGAATTTAATTGAACAAAGTCCTTTTAACATTTATCACTTGCACTTCCTTAAGAGAATCTTTTTTAAATAGCAAATAAATTATAAGTGTACAGACAGACTGCGGGAGCATCCAGTTGGGGTTAAAGGGACATCTTTGCCAAAGCTTTAAAATTAAACAGTAGCCTATGTGTTAAAGGAAGAGGCAGGAAATATGTTTTGAGTTTTGATGCAAGAGCATTTGTGATCATGTGGCTACTTTGGGAAACACAACATGTCATTTCACTGACAGATTTGAGTGATTGATGGAAGCGCATAGGGAGACAGGTGTGTGTGTGTCAGTGTGAGTTCTGTTCCCAATTCGCGGGTTTCTCAGAATGACTCATGACTACATTATTTATCTCCTATCGAAATTCTCTACATTTAGTTTTCATGAATCTCGTTCTGCTCGCCTTCACCGCTGTCCTCCACCTCTGATTATTCCTCTCCTCTTGACTGCTCTCCTTTCATCTTCACATCTTCACCTCCACCCTCCTCTGCTCTGTTCGCCCATTCTGTTTTGTAATTTTCACCTTCCTCTGTTCCATCTATTCCTGAATCTTTTCTTCTTCTCCAATTCTCACGCTTTCTGTAACCTTTCTCTTTTTCTCCGCTTTTTTCTCAGTCATGTGAATGCCCTCATCAGTCATGATATAAGTGGTGAGATAGCAGCATGTTGTAAGGAAGGGAGCACTAAAACAGAACGAATGCCAGACTTGTGAATTTATCTGTCACCACTGACTCATCTGCTGTGTCTCTGCTGCGCTACACACGGGCTAACTTTTTCATTTTCACCTCAGCATGCTTCTTTTTTCATCCTGTATTTCCACCTCTGTCCTTCCACACGCTACTTCATCTTTTCACAACTCTTTTTGTTTGTCCCTGTGCCATGTTTCCCCTGTTGTTAACAGTTTCCTGATGGAAGGACCTGGGTGGTCTCTCCTCTCCGACAGAGGAGGAAAAGCCAGGGCAGTTGGCCAGTAAGTGAGAAGGGAGTTAGATGATACTAGCTTTGTAAGTGGTCCCTGTCCTTGTATTAGGCTAGTTTAGTGCCAAGTAAATTGCTGGTGGTTTTATGAAATATTTAGTTTCAGTGTTAAGAGGAAGCAGGAGTTTCTGAAGCTTTAGGGTGACAATGTAGCTCTGGAGATTGCCTGCGTGAGGCCGTGACCTCCTCTACCCGAAACAAAGACACATGTTGAAGGACAAAAGACTTTTTGTTTGACAGTCTTTCTGTTATTCTTGTAATCATCTTCTTTTCAATCTCAACTCTTTCCTCGCTCATTGACTGCTTTCCTCATCCCTCTCTCCACCTTGAGGATAGCTTCCTGGTGCGGAGCTTCGTGTGTTTGTGTGTGTATATATGTGTGTGTGACATTTAAACCCACACCAACTCCTCCTCCATCACCATCGCCAACAACCAACTGCTGCAGCTGTTTTGCTCCTTTAAAGGCTGGTACCTTCATTAACAAAGAACTGACCAAAGCTTTTAAAAACATTGTGTAAAAAGCGCTTCTGCTTGTTGGAAAGTAAGCTTTTAAAAACATTGTGTAAAAAGCGCTTCTGCTTGTTGGAAATTAAAAGGGTCATTCTGTCTTGTGTTTTGCTTTGACTGAGGATGCTTTCTGCGTCTGACTGTCCCTGCATCCTGGCTTTCCTCCCATTCCCACCTCCTTCCTCCCACTCCTCATCCTCCCCATTTGGCTGATGTGGCCGCTCATCCTTCGCTCTGTACACTTCACTTTGCATCCCAGGAACTAGTCCAAATGGGGCAAAAGACTAAGAAATATGATTTCATCACACATCAGTAGGACCCATCATAAGATTTAACAGATCCAATGTAACTTTTTAAGTCTTAACACTTATACATTTTCACACTAATTTGATTTGTCCAATTCACACTTTCCAATGTCTCTCAGCAACATTTCCTTCTATATGCATCCCTAATTTTCATTTCCTGTCTTGTCTCTTCTTCTCCTGTGATCTCCTGTGTCTTTCTCCTGCCTGCCCCTGCTGCTTGTCTCTGTGCCTCTGGCCTTTCCTCTGTCCCCCTCTGCTGTGGTGGGTGTGTAAAAACAGCCTCCAGAGGACAGGACCTGGGTGTACTCTCCGCTACACTATGGCTCAGAGTCAAAGGCCCTGCCAGATGGGGATTGGGAAAGAGAGACAGTAAGTGAGAAGCACTAAAATACTGAGTACAGGAAAATCCTTTTGACAAGGAATCAAATCAGTTCTGTTTGGGGTGAAAGGTTTTTTTGAGATAGTAAGAATGTCAAGGGTTCATTTACCCTTGTAAAAACCTTCTACAGTAAATGTAGAACAAGCTTCTCAGGTTCAAAAGTCCATTGTGGCACTGAGCGTAGGCTTGCTCTGTCTCCAGAAACCCCAACACATTACAGCATTCATTTCCTCATTGATAAGCGGGTGGAAATGGTCACTTGCAGTTTGCGTGACCATTGAGTCCACGACCAGCCATTGTGTGTCCCTCCAACAACAAGCTGTTCAGCACTAACCACACCACGTTACTGACTGCATCAGCCTGCCTGAAGCCTCATACATCCCCAGGCTCCCACAGCTGATGCTGCTTGATGGTCACACTGAAGATACATACATGAAACTCAGCAGAGGTGCCACTTTATACAGAACATGGACATCATTTTGGTTGATCTTGGGCCATGTCTGTGGCTTTACTCAACCAATTCTGAGTTAAGATTTCATTTTCAGTGTTAAAAAAATTGTGTAAAATGTCCTTCGCCTACATAAAGCTATTTGTTAAATCTAGAAATCAAAGGTTTTAAAAATGCAGCTAAATAAAAATTGACCTCACTTGGCTCTGACTGTTTCCTGTTAGAGGTTTTAAGTGAGGCCAAATGTCTACTTTGTTCAATGAGGCAGCATTAGCCCACATTCTGCTGTTTGCCGTGCTCTAATGAAATGTCATCAACCAGTGGTTCGTTTTTCCTACTCATTTTACTTTTCATCTACTCAGACACATCTTTACTCCAGTAATGTCCCAAATCAAGTTTTGTGAAGACATTCCTGATTAAATAATTTAATAATAAGTTTAATTTTGGCAGATAGTTTGAAAAAGAGTGTAAAAAATGATTAAAATTTGTTCTTCTTTACTTAACTGTTCCATCTAACTTACCAGCCCCTGATCCATATTTCTGATGCCTAATCATATTGTCCATATTGGCTGGCTCTTCCTTCATCTTCCCATTTAAAAACTGTACATGGCAGACAAATGCTTGTCTTTTGAAACACTTGCCTTCATACTACAAGTTAAAAGTCTGTTAAAAACACACATTATAAGAGCTGGAAAAGAGGAAGTCCAGTGTACTAAAATAAACCAGAGGCAAGTATTTTGATTCAAATAATGTAGCTGATGCTTCATTACAATATTTCATACTAGCTCTAGAAATTTCTGATTTGCAGCATTAGATATTCCATTAAACTTCAACAGATATTTGTTAGATGTGCCTCTGTCAGACTGGTGTAGACCCCAGGAAACTCAAACTGCAGGATGTGGCAAAACCTTATACTCCACTACCACTTCAGTCTTTAATACATTAAAAAACATCAACCCCTTTCCTGATTTCCAGTGGCTCTTGGGTGTCTGTTTATGAGATTTCTGCTGACCTTATCTATTCTTATTTTCCTTCGCTCACTTCATTGTATGAAAGCTTTTTATTAGCTGGCTGGCTGTTTCACTATCATTAGCAAGTAATGCATGAGAAGATACACATTTCACACCCCGGGGAAATAAAAAATGTGTGTGCTGTGTACACTCTGCCTAATACATTCACTGTTTCTGCCTGTCTGTCTCCAACAGTAAACCCTGTGATCTGGCAGAGAGAAATGAACATCTCCGTAGAGGACTCATCAGTCTGAAGTTCAGACCTCAGCGGTAGCGGCGGGATCTCTGAGTGAAAAAGGATTTTAAACATGCATTCAAAAACTGAAAACACTGAGGGAGAAAAAGTGACCTGAGTACCAGAGAGGGGGAAAAAAAATCCTGACAGTGACGACATCACTGATTTCCAACCATCCCTGCCTTTCACCCTTGACAAATGAAAAATAATAAGAATTTAAAAATAATGTGTATGTGTGACATACAGTAGTGCGTATATGGCTGTAATCTTTATATGTTCAACATACATGAAAGACCACAGAAACTCACAGTGCCAATGAAAAATATTCACCCCCTCTCCCCTGCGGAAGTTTTAAAGTTTTATTATAACTTTTGATCAAAGTAGACTTAATGTGGGCTTTTTAGCACTAATTACCAGAAGAAAACCCCTTAAAGAGGCCACATGTTTATTTGCTGGTTAATAATTTTACATGGCGGATCTACTAGAATACTGCAAGGTTTACACCATTTATTTTTTGGAAAATATTGTTTTCTCATACTGTATATCTCTGCAGCTCTTTCAGTTCCACTTCTTTTCTGAAATGCTTGAAATGCTGCACAAATCTGCACACAGGAAGTTCAGTAGCCTAACTTACAAAACAAGCAGTCAAATAACATAAAACATGGCAAAAACTGCAGCTTCCAAGTTTGAAGTCAGGTCACGAACAGTAGGTATTGATCAATCCTTGGACTTAAACTGTTAACGACCCTCATTGATAACTGTCTGGTAGTGAAGCGCAGCTCTGCTCTGATGTCATTTGAATCTGCATTGACCATAAATTATGCATCCCACACCCACTCGAACAAATTGTTTTCTCTGATTCTGAGACCCACACCAGCATTTACATTTCACTCGGTCCTTGTAGGCTCTATTACTGATGGATTTACAGCGTGAACATAATTTTAATTGTAGTGTTCAACAATTTACCTTATTGATTAAAGAGACTGCCTTCTTTCAGTTTAGGAGTGTTGTTTTATCGAAAAGAGAAAATTCCCTTCAACTTGGACTTTAGGCTTTGTAACTTCACAGATGTTTTTAAAATTAGAGGAAACCCAAAAAGCATGTGGCCTCTTAAATTTCAGTAAACATGAAATAAAACATGAAAACTTCCAAACAGTCTGAATATTTTTTAAAGGCTTTGTTCAGTATGTTCTCGTTCACACAAGCAAAACCTTCTAACAGGCTCTTTAGGCTCTTTCACTCTGCCATTTAGAGTAGCACACTGAAGTCTAAATAATAAGGATAAGCCCACTAACCCTCATTGTCACTGTTGTTTTGTTAATGTTGTGCCCTCCTCACCTAGCATCTAGCTTTCTGTCAACAGCTGGAAGAGCTGGTGCCGTCCACCTGGAAGCAGCACATGAGGCCAAATTTAGATTTCAGTGTGATGAATAAGGGGTCACGCCTGCGGTGTTGGAGGGC
>JAQNCA010000025.1:20667428-20680603 GCA_029783725.1 Acanthurus tractus
GAGCGACCTTCGTCACCTCAGGGCAGTGCCCACTGATGAGGCTCGAGCCTTCGCAGGTATATTTTATTCATTGTCAACAGGGAAACAGAGCTGCATTTCAAAAAGGGAAGTTAATAATGTAGAATTCTGTAAACCACTTCTCCTAAACCGCTTATTTTATGAATTTACAGATTATTATCCTAGCCCTGTCATTGGTTAACTTACATTTAAGGTGCTTTAAGGTGTCAAACATTCTCTATCCCTTCTTTCTCAGAAAAGAACACTCTCTCATTTATTGAAACATCTGCCTTGGACTCCACTAATGTAGAAGAGGCCTTTAAAAACATTCTCACGGGTAGGAAAAGTGTTAAACTGCTGAATATAATGTGTGTCTTACTGAAAATACAATATTAAATGTTACAGCATTAACACCCATTGTTTTTTTTGTTTGTTTGTTTTTTCACAGAAATCTACCGTATTGTATCTCAGAAGCAAATATCAGACAGATCTGGACATGATGAGTCTCCAGGCAACAATGTAGTGGACATAAGCCTCCCCCCGACTACAGATGGGCAGAGAGGCAGCAAAGTCCCCTGCTGCCAAAACCCGTGAAGTTCATGTTTTCTTTTCCTGTTTGACTTTCTGTCAGTCTTTCCTCTTTTCACCTCTGGTTTGCTTCAACTGTCATACTGCTGTCAGCATGACAACCTCATGGATTCAGAAGTCTCTGACACCAAGACTCTTGTATTTGACATTCCTTTTTTGCTGGTTTCTTTGTTTTTCCTTGAGTTGTTTTACTCTGATTTTCAAAAGAGCCTATGTAAAAAAAACTGTCTTATAATAGCCTGGCAAGGTAGAAAGTGTTTGCTATCATTATGTTGATCTTGAAACTGTAGTAAACCCTAATTTCTTTTTAACAAACTAGCTGTTATGGTCCTATTGAACCACCCCTGTTTAGGGAATGGTGAGGGATCAGTAAAACTATGTATCAGGGCTTCAGGTGGTTTCAGCTTGCCTCCTTTTCTCAGCTTGCAATGTTGACTTGCAACAGTGGAATCCCAATTTCATGTCTGGTTGACCTGATTCTGCCTGTCATGCAATACGGGTGTAGAAGAGGAGATGAGAAGAAGGTACCACTGGAGTATTGATGTATACTCAGTCTGGAGTTTCTATTTGCCTCCTTAATTTTAATTTTCCTCTTTGAGCCCTGTGCCTGCTGTGGCATGAAATTAGCATGAGCCAGGGACCAGACTGGCTATGACTGTCTGACTCGATGTGGGCAAGTGTGAAAAAAAAAAAGAAGTGTTTTTTTTGTGTGCGTGTGTGTGTGCGTCAGTGTGTGTGTGTGTTAATCAAAGACACCAAAGGAAACAGATGCAATCACTGACAGTTTTAGGTTTTCTCATTGAAGCTTGTTCAAGGCTGCTAAGATTGCATTTCATTGCTGTATTTGGCAAAACAATCTGGGCTGATTGCATAAAATGTGTAATGCTAAATATCAAAAATAATGTAAAAAATAGTATCAGTCTGGATGAAAGCTTGTGTTCCCCTCTCAAGTAGGCTCAGGTCAAACTCTTTTAACGCATGCTGTCCTGAAATGAAAATCTTTTTTTGCACTTACTGATATGTCCAGTCATTTCAGAATAATAAATCACTATTCAATTAAAAATTTATTCCACATCTTAATCTAGTAACTTGTTGAAAAGAGAGTCAGTATGTTTTTTTTTTGTCATAAAAAAATACTCTCATGTACTCCATCACCTTCGCTATCATTTGAATGTGAATCTGTAAAAGGGAAATGGATAAAGGTGTGTATGTAATCTGGAATTCTCTTTGTTCAACACTATCTCTCAACCACGTCAATGGTTACTGTTTAGGAGAGTGGAACTGAAAATCAAAAATGCAAATTGTTTAAATGGTTGACTGAAATGTCCTCTTGTCACTTATCTAACTGCTGTCTGTCACATGATTGATTCAGTTTATTTATGTCTCCTGTGATACTTCACATTTCTTCAAAAACATGTCAGGGTAGCAACTATAAACATGAAATGCTACTTTTGCATCACACAAAAAATGCTGAAGCATAAATATAGCAGCTATAGCATATAGCAGACAGACTTATCTTTGGAAACATCACTCAGTGTCAGTTTAAAGGTGTTTCCCCCGAGTTTAGCAATTGAGGTGTCAACAGACAGGAGGTTGTAATGTTAGTGGAAATGTTTTTACAAAGTGTACACAGGCCTTAGTGGCACTGAACTTAATTTCACCTTTTAAATATACACCCATTAAGCTTGCCCTTAAAGGTAGTTAACCTAATGTCAAAATGAATGTATTTTAACAAAATCTTAGAGACTGTGAAATTTTGTGGAACAGTTCATAAAAACAAATTGTATACTACGTGTCCAATTTAACATGCCCGGCATTTTTTAAAGAGTTAATAGCTTTATGACTATAAAACATTACCATGAGAACGATTAAATATCCATTATGCAGTTTATAGACCTGTCATTTTTTAAGACAGCAAAATAAAATACATGGAAATTTTCTATTTTGTATAGCTAATCGTATATTTTCTTGAAGTGTCTTTATAAAGTGTGAAGAATCTTTTCTTCCTAATAGTTGTATTTTCAACGCATTTTAGAAATCATGTGATTCTCGATCTGTTTATTTCTCCTGTTATTTCCGCGTTAAGCGTGTGATGTTATGGTGGACGCCCCTCCGTCTGGCAGGCTGTTGTTATTCCCAGTTTCATGTGGAGTCGTCCGGACTGTGTTTTGCACTCGTCTGGTCTGACTTCACAGCAGAGGCAGACAGATGATGATGATGAGCCTCTAGGGTGTATTTAAAGCCCTGGGAAAGCGGAAGCGTGGTTCGCTGTGCGTTATCAGCTGAGAGTTGTTAGCTAGCACAGCGCTGAATAGCATAACAGTAAATAGCTAGCTAGCGCCACTGCACTGTAACTAATGCTAATTCACTTAGTGTTAGCTCACAAACAGAAATGAAACGAGAGTGTAATACGAGGTTTTTGTGGCGGTAATGCCCACAGCCGTGAAACATCTTTGAAAAGAAGACACGGGGTGAGTTAACGTTTTAACTTTCATTTTTACAGGCTGATGGCTAGCATCTTACTGCAGCTACTGACAGCTGGCAGCTAGCAAAACTGCACAGCTGTAACGGGTACCGCTTATTTGCCGCAAAAGGATGTTGATGACACATGACACTAGAAGAAATTGGACATTTGGACTCTGGACTATATCCAGAGTAGCTATTAACAGCTGATTAATGCCAGCACGTTGTCATAAGGCATTGGTGTTATGACATAGGTTAATACAACTGTTCAAGACAATAGTCTGAATCAAAGCTATAACAGCTGGATGCAGTTACCAGTTATGTTACGTCAGCCATCAGACAGGCCTACAGTGAGAACCAAAGTATTTCATTTGTTTCATTTGATCTGTGTCTTTTTTTTCTATTGCATAATGTGTCTAACACGTTATCTGATAAGTGTTCATCACGTCTCTGAAATTTAAACCAGTCACCATCACAGTCACATGTTTACTTGCAGAATTGCATTTAAATTGGCATGGATTTGTTTTTTTTCCCAATTGATCAGCTTTGAAAAATGCATTGACTTGTTTTATTACATCCAGTATACTTTAATGTAATACAAGACTCAGAAAACAGCAACTTAATAGATTTTGTTATTGTCTCAGTTTTGGGGCCATCCTTTTGTTTATCTGGGTCAGGGATTGAGCCTCTTAATCGTGCCCCCACGTTGTGTTGGTATGCATAAATAATAACACCAGCAGCATTCTAACTGTTACAGTTTCCCATTGATTTAAATGAGTGACGAGGTCATCCAAACAGGGACTTGTGCCATGAAGTTTAAGGTCATGTCCTAAGGCTTCAAGAAACATTTGTAGTCCAGGAAATCTCTTACAAAATTGTCTATTAAGACATATGAGAAGATTTGATCAAGACTGTATGATGAAAAGGTTTGCTACAGCTAATGTCACATCTACAGTTTTCAGGCCTGCATATTTAACACATATTTAACCCACTGTGTGGGTATTAAATCATTGTAGCTGCAAAAAATAAAATGTAGCAAATTAGAAGATATAGAAAGCAAGCATGTAATGTCATAATATGATAAAACGTAGAATTTTTGGAATTTTTTATTCAGTTGAGACATCTTTGTTCTGACCAAGTATCAGCAGAGATAAATTATTTCCTTCCTTTACAAGCAGTAGAAGTACATACTGCAGGCCCATTTTTATAATAGTGAATCGAAGTAAACCAGATGTTATTTTTTTTCCAACTTCTGTAATTACTTCTCTTTAATTTTTTTTTACAATTTCTCTATAGTCTCAACATGATTGTAAGTGAATTACTGTATTTTTCATTAGAAGAAACAGTCGAAACAAAAATAACATAAATTAATATGAGAATTTCTGCATTACCTGTCAATTTTGTTTGTTAACAACACACAAGACATATCAGCATTTATCATCCATATATCAGACATTTATTTTGGAGTACAAAGTGCCTCACAGTAACTCTCACTGTTGCTATAACTGTCTGTTATCTTTTGAAAATGAAACTACTTCACTTGTGATTAATGTGTTGCTGTACAGGATCATTTGCAAACAGCAAGACAGTCTGTAGCACATTCGACTGTCAGCCGCTTATCTTTTGCAAGGGGTTGTCTGAGGGGAGACAGCTGGTTATCAGTTTGCTGAACATCACACTTTCTGACGAATACACTTGCTTTTATAATGAATTAGCAGCTGCTGTGGGAACATTAGCCCATCTCCAAACTGACTTTCTTATAAAAGACAATATATCTCTGTAGATAACTTAAGTTATTCTCACATGCCTGGAAATTAATAGTACATTAAACACTGTTTATGACAGACTAGACTATTGATAAAACCATAATATTTTTTATAATACTGTAGATGATTTGACAGTTGGGTACAACTGTTGTTGCTTTCATTTGATATCTTCTTTTTAATTATTTCCAAAAGCTAACAAAATATTATTAAATTTAGCTGTAATGCAGCCTTAAGGACAGAAAAGACAACAAAGCTAAGTCACTCACAGTGTTATCATTATTCTAATGGCAATCAATATTTAGTTTAATTCCACAATTTGAGTATATAAATATGTGTCTTTAGTCTCTGTATCATAGTATCTTTTTGAGGCAACATATTTTTTCTTGCTGCAGCTTCTGCACGACGTAATGTTGTTACATCGTTATTCATATATCATTGAATGTTGTTTTTTTATTGTGTTAAGTATTACTATGTTGCTATTTAAGTTTAAGAAATTTAATAGTTCTGCATTTCAATTTTTTAAAGTCAAAATACAAAGACTTAAAATAAAAAATTACCAATGGTAAAAGTACTCATTATGAGGAGATAACCAATACGCAGTAATATATTTCAGTTAATGATAATCACTGATACATAAGTGTGTAAATAAAGCTTAAATGTAGTAGCTGGTAATGCCAGGGCTACCTTTAACTACTCAATTACTTACATTTAGTAAAGATACTTGCTCACTTCCCACATTGATGTTGACTTTATTTAATTGCCGATAATTTTCTGTCTGTCTTCCTCTTTCTGTAGAAACTAATATATTCCAACCTGTGGAGAGCAGTTTGTGCTTCCTGCTCCCCAAGTCAGGCTTTACCTGTGACCTTATACAACCCCCCCAAACCACCTCTGCGGTCACTGTTACTATGACGACAGGGGGCTGTTGCCACCTGCCCGGTTCTCTGTGTGACTGTGCGAGCAGCACTGGCCTGTGGAAGAGCGTAGAGGAAGCTGGTGGTGAAGGGCGCCAGGCGCTCTACGTCACCCAGGTCACAGCCATAGATGGACGGCTGCTCTCTTCTGTGCTGAAGCCAATGGGCGCACAAAGGTAAAACTTCCTAAAACTTATGTGTTAGGGAGGAAGTCCTGTGGGGTGATAACTAACCAGAAGCCATCATATATTTAATTATTAACACCTTTTCCTGCACTCACATCTTAAAATGTCCTCTGTGAAAAAGGCAGTGTCTTTGATGTGCTCCAAGCTCCTTCTGAGTCAGTACTATAACTGTATTTAAATCAAAAAAGCCCTTTAAAGTTGATTTAGCTTTTAAATGGATTTTCTTTTGCCTCAGTGATGGTCCCATCTGCCGAATTTGCCACGAAGGAGGCAACAGTGAGGGTCTCCTGTCTCCATGTGACTGCACAGGCACCCTGGGCACCGTGCACAAGAGCTGCCTGGAGAAGTGGCTGTCATCTTCCAACACCAGCTACTGTGAGCTCTGCCACACAGAGTTCAGCATCGAGCGCCGGCCGAGGCCTCTCACAGAGGTAAAAAAGGTCAATGCCCTTTGCCTTGTCTGCACCAATCTTTCTGCTTTTTGTTTTGTGTGGCTGGGCTGTGATCTGTGATGGATTGTGCATGAATGACTAAATGTGTGAAGCTGAAGTACCTTTTTTGCATCTCATCTTTCTGCTTGCTTGCCTATTATAGTGTCTCACTTCTTTTTTTGGTTGACTTAAGATTTCTCTTCACCTGTCTGACCCTCCTTTGTCTTTCTTTCACTGGCACATATTCTCCTCCCTCTCTATTTTTCTGTCTTTAATCTTTATTCCACAGTGGTTGCGGGACCCTGGCCCTCGTAATGAGAAGAGGACGCTCTTCTGTGACATGGTGTGCTTCCTGTTTATCACGCCCCTTGCAGCCATTTCAGGCTGGCTGTGCCTGAGGGGTGCTCAGGACCATCTTCAGCTGGGGAGCTGGCTGCAGGCCGTGGGCCTCATTGCCCTCACCATTGCCCTCTTCACCATCTATGTCCTGTGGACGCTGGTAAAAATTCATAAAAAGATTAGATTTTAGCACACTCGTTGCACACCTCAAATTTTTAAGTTGTCTGCTAATTTGCCATAAACATGATCTGGGTGGTCTGTCAGTGGATTTGTAACTTAATAACCCAAATAATCAGCTAAACGATAACATATAGAATTGACCTCCTTTTTCCATCCCCTCCACCTGGTTGTCTCCACAGGTATCTTTCCGCTACCACTGTCAGCTGTACTCTGAGTGGAGAAGGACAAATCAGAAAGTACGTCTGCTCATTCCTGAAGCCAAGGAGTCTAACTCTTCCCAGCGTTCTTTGCTCTCTACCAAACTGATGAAGAAGTCTGCTAATGAGAGCATAGTATGAGACCAAATGGAGATGGTAGATGATAATGGTGTCTTTTTTGGGTGAGGGTTGATTGTTGACACATCAAGCCTGCCAGCTGGCCTTTACAGAAGCACTTGTGGGCATTTTTACATTCTTTTTGCCCCATCAGTACTTAATTCACATCCCTTTTTTGAATCTGTCCTTGTGCGGCTGCAGAAAAGAGCACATTTAAGTGGAGTCTGTCAGTCTTCATGCTTGGTGTTGACGATGTGTACACAGGTCACTGAAGAGTGGAACAGCACATGAGAACTGTCTCATCATCTTGGATACAATGAAAAACTTCAGATAACATTGACCGTAGAATAGGAAATGGCAAAAATTACTTTTTAATCTGACTATGAAATGTTCTAATGATTGTTCTGCTTAGTTTCAACCTTCCATCAGTGGTCCACAGTCGACTGCAGTGTGTAGCAGGTCCATTCATTGTTCTGCAATGCCTTGAACTCTCTGCAAAACAAAACAATGCCAGTGGAGGAGCTCTTTCAAGCAGTCAATGTATGATCCAATGTTGATCTTTAAAGGAAAAATAATAATCTTAGATCCTTGATTTATTTACATTTTATAATCCAGATGCCAATATTCTGTCTGAGATGAAACTTTTCATTTTACACAAGCCAAAAGGACTCAGTTCTGTTTTTACAGCTGATGATGAGATTTGATTGCAGCATAGCATTAGTTAAGTCAGAGAATTGTGCAATAAAACACCGTGGACATGAAGGTACATGAGAAGACCTCTACCAACATGCACAGTTATGCATGCAAGCACTGTTAAAAACTTTTTGGGGATTTTGTTTTTGCTTTAGTGTTAGTGTATTTACAAAATATGTTGTTTAAAAATACCAAACCAATTTACTATTCCTGCTGAAGGGTTTAGGGTTTAACATAGTCCTCATAGAGGTTCCTGCTTGATCAGCACTTAGCAAGTTTATCTTGTATTTGTAGATAGGAAACTATCAAAATGACTTTCAAAGGAACATTTCCACAAGTATTGTGTGGGTGGCTGATACAGTGCCCTAAAGCATCCGCAGCAGAACTTAATTCTTTTTATTTATTTTTTATTTTTTTTAAACAATGCACAGTACATTGTTTACATGCTGAACATGCTGTACATTGTGCATTTAAACAATACACAATGTACAGCATTATGTGTGCAGTTCCCATATTTACTCCAAAATTCAGGGAAAAGAAACTTCCTGTAAGCTCAAATCACTTATGGCCAAGCATGGTTTCTCTCATCTCAAAGTGCTTTTGCCAGGCTAACATTAACTAAAATAACTTTCATGGTCTTTACATTATGCAAGCACGACTAAGGGTTAATGTGATTTTAGCTTGTTTGATGGATGTCCTCCCTCTATTGGGGCAGCAAACTTGCCCTCATCCTGTGGCGTTATTACTGATTTGGCTCATTTGGGGGTGGATACTGGTTGTTGGGGGGAGTAGAATTTTTTTTTTCTTCTCATGTAAATAGTTTGGTGCTGTTTATAATTAAGTCACTTTCAGTGGCTGCTAGTCAGCCACTCAGAAAACAGGACACATAGACTGCTGGGTTTATTACTTCTTCATTCCACTTCATTTAGGTTAATCGGGAGACGGTTAATTGTCACTTGAACTCACTGTGGCCTCACTGTGGCCTGCTCACAGCAAGGTGAGCCTGAAGACGAAATGTCAAACGCAGAAGTAGTATTAATAATAAATTAGTAGTGCAACCAAGGTGATCAAGCCTATGTTAAGCCTATAGTTTAGTTTTATTGTGTAGCTACAGCAGTTCGTAAGTGTTGCATTGAAAACTGCAATTTTGTAGGCTGCAATTTACAATGTACTTTTTCTGTACTGCAGAGGAAGCATTGAAAGCAATAAGGAAGGCTTAAAAGCCAGACTTGTTGATTATTAATAAGTTGTGGACCAAATTTTGTTTAACAATCATTGCAGCGAAAACAGAAGTTCTTATTTGTTCATCAGCCATTCTTATTACCTTCTGAATTAGTTTATTTTTTATTCAGTGGAAAGGTAGTTAGATTTCTTAAATGAAAGATCATACTTATGATTTTAATACTTTTTGGTTTGGTCTTCCTTTGTTCCTTTTGTTGACCAGTCATGAGTTTATTTGGTAGAGGCATTCAGTATACCATTAGAAACACTTACAGTATATTACCTATGATGTGAAGAGGCCAAAATTCTGGATTTTATGCACAAGTGTGTGATTAATGCTTTTTTCAAATTTAAAATACATGTATATTATCGTTTTTAACAATCAGGATTGAATAATGTTTGACTTAAACTGGTGTGTGGTTGTTTGGCAAAGTCAGAAGGAGTCAGTGTAGATGGTCAACTTTTCAGAGCAGATTTTGCTCCTTTCTCATCAGGAAGCATAAGTAAAAATCTATTTTCTCCCTCCTGAATCCTGTGAATTTTCACACTATACAAACCTTGTTATCTGCAATGACATTACAAGTGCAGCAGCTCCTTGAGGTTATTGTAAAAAAGTCATAGGAACAGGATGCACCTCAGAAGTCACCAGCTATTTATGTGTTGACCAGCCATCTTAGTTGATATTTGTATGTTTGTCCGCTGACACTGGCTGTAGTACTTAAAGGCTTTTTTCTACACCAGCATCACACTTTGGTCCTGTTAGCTGCTGCTTGGTTGTCCCACATACTGCCCCAGTTAATCTTCTGTTTGTGTTTTTAACTGATCTCAGAACAAAGGATTATATCCTGCAGTTCTGCAATGCACCCGAGGGCCCTGACAAGCTTATGAGTCATTTGATCATCCATGTGTTTACTGTTTGTTAACAAGGCTGATTTGAACCAATGTAGAGATCTGAGGTGCAGTTATCCCACACTCCTTACTTTTTAGTGACATCTGAATTTGTAGAAGCCACTTGACCACTGTGATAGTTCATTTTACAGTATTAGAGGTCTGTTCAAAGTTGCTTACAAAGTATGCAACCCTGCTCCTTCTTTGGCTACCTGTCTGTTCATGTCAGAGTTATCAGAGCTCCATGATACAGATTCTCATGTCTCCAAAGAGATTTACACTTAGAGTGTAATGTAATATTTTATATAGCCTTCACAAATCAAATCCAGAGAAGGATTTTAAATCATTGTGTTCTTTCTTGTCTTTTACACAAATAAACATGTAAATGTTAATGTTTCTTTTGTTGTATAACATTTTTGTAATCTTTTGATCATATATGTCTTTTTGAGTATGTTAGTATGTATCATTCATAAGTTATGTTGAATTCTTCAGTACTCACATTTTGAAATACTGCAGTGTTAAAGGTGTGTTGTCAAAAAGAAAGATGTCTTCGCCAAAATACTGGTACCTTTTAATCAGCCAAGAATTTTGCAAAGCAAATAAAACATGAGGATAAACTATGGGTGGACTATAATTCAGCTGATTTGTTTTCCTGTTTTGATAACTGTGTTAATGATCATCACTGTTTTTGTCTTGATATGGCTGTTTACAGATCATCCTCTTGGTGTAGCATGGATGAGATTTCATTAATTCAAGTCTGTTTTTTTTACCACAGCTATATGTGGCCTTTAATCCTGATGAAAAACAAATGCTGATGTCAGGTTTTGCTGCTGTGGAGAGTGACAGAATCTCCTTGTCCCCCATCCGCTGCATTTGGAAAATATAAGCAGCTTAGACAGAAAAACACCGGTTCAAAACATTTACCACACAGCCTTGGTAAAAAGTCAGTCAGTGCTCTCCAGGATGGAAACAAAAATCTTTAGAAATGATTAAATGATTAAATGTTCATAGTTGGTGTTGATTAGTTATCAAAATGATAAGAGTTATTTTATCTGTATACACACCTCCTGTGCCTTTCGTCTGCAGATATAGATACTGATTAGTTGCCATAAATGTAAACTCTCTGTATGCTGTTCCACAGCTTTAAAAGTGGAACCCTGATAGCACTGAATTTACTCATTCATGTTCCAAATTTTAGGACATTTTACTCAGAAAAGTCACCTCACTTTAAAAAAAAAAAGACGCAGACTTTTCCTCATTTAACAAAACTCGTAACAAATTGATAGCTGTAGAAGGACTGAGATTTTATCTCATTACAAGAGCCACAACCTCAGCGTAATGTGTGTAAAGTTTGTTCAAATGTTAAGTTGGTAGAAGTCAAAATTATTGTAAGCAAAAGTTACTCAAATATCAAAAGTTAAAAAATGTGTAAAATGGCCTTACACTAAATTTAATTCTTTCTACATTTTTAAATTATTGTATTTTTATTACGCATTATCAAGTAATAATGTGTAAGCAGCATTTTAATGGTTTCAAAGTGGAGTTAAACCTACCTTTCTAAATAAACTGGAGTAGAAACATAGAGTACCATAACACTGAGGCACTGAGGTACATTTACCTCAAGGTCAAGCTGCACTTGAGTGAATGTATTTAAATACGTTCTAGCAACATGATGAAACATGAATCAGATCTGCTCTTTAAACCAAACCAGAGAATAACAAAATTTGGGGAAGAATATGTAAACACATGCTATTTTTATCAAGAATTTTATTGTAAATTTATACAGTTCTTAGATTTAAGGTAAAACAATGACACCGTAAGCCAAATATTCTTCAATAAATACATAATGAGGACATTTTTGGCATGATAACTTATCTGATGTAAGAAGAAAGAAGAACCACACTGTCAGTCGAATAATACTGCTTCACCATGTTGGAGTAACTGCCTGTAGTTTATTTACACAGCACCATCTAGTGGTAACCATTGAAATGTATTTCACAACCTTCCTGCAAATGACAGGTTTCAACACTTCACAGGCTTCTAAAGGCTTCATTCAGACCAGAACAGGCATTGCAGCAAGGACACATGTTTTTCTATTTATTTTAACATGACTAGTTTGATGAAGTGGGAGTTCTAAAACAAAATTTAAAACAAAACCATAAAACACAGCAGCTCAGCAGCAGAGCGATGATGCAAAGTCAACTTCTGCAGAAAATGCAACCCAATGTCAAGCTGCAGCGGCCAAACAGCTTATCGGCCCATCAGGCGAAACAAAGTTGATCTGAAAAGGAGAAGACACTCCCATACAGATGCACAAACTGCATAAACAAGTTGTAATCACCACAATGCCTGATTCAGTCTAAAAACGGCCTGAGACAGCAACCACTGCTTTGCAGGAACCTTTACATTGACTAAATGAACATCTCAACTGACCAAGTGACATAATGGCTTCTTGAAGTTTTCTTTTAATGGCAGAAGGGCACGAGTGAGTTCCAAAGTCCTATTTTAAACAGGATGAAAGGCAGATAGAAAAGTAAAGGATAGAGTGAGAGAGGTGTTGGCCGTGAGCAGAGCAACAGGAACAAAAAAGTGCACAGGTGACGTGGAGAGTTGGAGGATGAAATGTCATGAAGCGTCACAGGCTCTGGCAGCATTGGAGTTTGTTGCCCTTCTGCCCGTCAGTGGTTGGAGGGACACTTATGTCCACTACATTGTTTCCCGGAGACTCGTCGTGTGCAGATCTGTCTGCTATCTGCTTCTGTGACACGATGCGGTAGATTTCTGCACGAAAAATGTAACAAAAAAATTACAGTGATGCTTCCTGTAAGTGGTGTTATTTCTTTGTACAAGCAGCTGTGCTACATTTTTATACTGCAAAAGATAGACAAGGGACATTGACATCCACAAATCAGGCAATACACAAGACACTGAACTTGCTCTTGTTTTTCTTACCTGTTAAAATATTCTTGAATGCCTCTTCTACATTTGTGGAGTCCAATGCTGATGTCTCAATAAATGACAGCGTGTTCTTTTCTAATGCAAGAAGAGAAGGAAATGCATTTCAAATGTAAAAAGTTAAGTGTTTACAGATAGAAAAGCTACTTTGGTTTGCATCATTACCACAGCACTTATTGCTTTACCTGCGAAGGCTCTGGCCTCATCTGTAGGCACTGCCCTGAGGTGACGAAGGTCACTT
>JAQNCA010000025.1:20696089-20707135 GCA_029783725.1 Acanthurus tractus
TTTTCATTTTGTTTAAAATAAAGATAATGACATATAATTATGTAAAAATAACAACGAATTTCTATTACAAGAGTCAAGATGTCTTCAGGTTGCTCTTCTGCTACATCAACAGTCAAAACCCAAATATATTTTAATTAACTGTGTGAAAAACACAGAACAGCTGCATATTGATGTTTTGTCTTTGGCCTGAATTTATATTGTTGTTTCTGTACCATTTTTACTTTATAGTCTTCCACTGAAAGGAGATTTCTTACTTTAAGGAGATGCATTAGGAAAAGTGAAGTTTAAATAAAAAAATAAATTACATAAAATCCTCACATCTTTGGAGATGACATAACATATTATTGTTGGTGTTTTCCTTGAAAGCAAAAAACTATTTTCCAAACAGTACATTTTTTTCTTTAAAGCAATCAATGAATCGACTCACTGATTTACATTAAAACAAACTACAGCTAAAGAAATCATATCTATTGAATACATACAATCAGTTTAAAATTCAAAACAGATTTTTTCATGCCAGCGTTTAATTTGTGGGGGAGAAATTCTCAACTTATCAACTTAGATTCTGTTTTTGATCACCTGATCATTGACTCTATGTGTTTTGATTATTGTACCTTCATCATAGTTGACGTAGACTCCTATACTGTTGGGGATGGGACAGTCCAGTGTCCGGGCCTTGTTGTTGTGCTTGGCTGTGAGGCTCTGCTGCAGCCAGTTGTTCAGGTGGATGCACCAGGAAGCGTTGCTTTTCCCCAACTGGTCAAACCGTCCAAGGCTCCGCAGGGCAACACCCACAGCGAAGGCCTTGCTCTCCTTGTCAAACCGCACCTCCCAGTACTGCTGGCCAGCGTCGATCATGGTGTCGGCTGTCATGAGACAGTAAACATCTAGAGTTACAGTGTCAGTAAAGGCAGCAGTGCAAGCAGCAGTGCGTCATTTGTTTGTGAGAGTTTTGGTTAAATAACAACTGATGTGGTTAGTGCAACAGTTCTGTCATAAATACACGTTTAAGGTCCATGGTAAAATCACAAACACACAAGTACCAGCAAACACAAAAAACATGTATAGCTAATGTGCTGACGATGATCAAGAGATGAAACTCTGAAATTTGAACTTCTTACATGCACAAAACTGTGCGGGGCTCCGTTAATGCAAAACAGGAACAATCTAGGAAAGTTTGGATCAAAACTCATATGACACTGTATTTATTCAGAAGCAGAACATTCACCTTGGAAGATCAGAAGGCTAGCTAATAAGCCAACCTGAGCAACTACAGGCTAGCCCTCAGACTCAGTAATGCTACATGTTTTTTCATGCTTTGCCAATGGCCAGGACTTCTCGGCATCCACAGTATGAGGTGCGTCTTGTTTTTTCCAGAACAGCTAGGTCTCTAACTCCAATATGATGTCAAAAAACATTGGATATACTTTGCTTGGTGTGTGTTTTTTTACCCAGAACTGTGTAGGACTCTGCTGTAAACCGATCTCTGCCAGGTCGGGCTGTTGGAGCTCTCTTAGGGGACATCAGGGCAGACCTGGTTACAAATGGTGGACAAAGACATTTGGATTAGTTTTTAGACTTACTTTAAGAGACAGTAAGTACATGGCCACAGGCCTCAAGACGGCTTTTTGCACAGTCAAAGTGCTGGTTAAGGACACTGCAAGTACACATTTAAATTGTACAAACCTGGCTGGAGAGTGCATTGGTGAGTTGGTGCGGTTCTTTTCCTTGCGCATGTCCTGAATTTTTCCTCCACTGCTGTCCCACTCAACGCTCAAGTCCTCCACCTTCAGGTTCTGGTGGGATGAAGTGGAGTCCAGCTTGAAGGTGAAGGCTGCAAATAGAAATGAAGTCAGATTTTTATTAAAACACAGAAACACAAATCCAGTATTTACATACCCATCCACAAAGACCCAGCAGGCTTTTCATGCACTTTAAAAATGAAATAAAAGCAGCAGTGCAGTCTAATAAACCTAGATTGTTTTCTTCATTCTCACCGTGGGTTTCGAGTGTTATCGGCTCAGAAAACTCTCCTGCCACGGCTTTGTTACACGCTTTCACTCTGAATGTCATGTACCGCGTGTCAAAGCGCAAACCTGAGAATAAAAACACAGAAAAGGATTCTCTATGAATCAACTTCATCAAAGTTCACTAAACAAGAATCCCCATGCAGGCTTCCTCCAACCTGTGAGCATGTGCTCCATCTCTCGTATCCCCTCCACCACCATCCAGGGGTAATCCTCTCTGATGCGTGGCGGGCCCTCGTGGTTCGTGCGTCGATGCTCCAGTATGTAGTGGTCTATCTTATTGTCAGGCTCTGGCAAGGTCCAAGCTATACAAATGGTGTTGTCGCACACCTGGCACTCAGAGACCTGGATTTCTGGTGTGGCAGGAACTGGAGATAAGAAACAGATTGTCTGTTAGAGGGAATATTTAAAAAAAAAAAAATCAATCACTCTTACTCTACAATGTTTATTATTATGTGAGATTTTCAATAACCAGATATGAGCAGTTAAAAACATCAAAACCCTTTTTTTCTTAACTGTGATAAAAGTTTACAATTCATTATGAACTGAGCTGCCACGATGTTGCATTAAGTGACTTTCACCACTAGAGGGCAGAATTGTTCCCCCCAAAAACTGACAGATGAACATTCTAGTTTGACATGAAGACTAGAAAACACTACTACATTTACATATTCATTGGACACAGGAAACATTATTATCGTTTAGAGTTCTCTTTGTGTTCATCTGAAAAATTTGGTCAAATTTGGTCATAAATATATATACATAAATATAATATATATATAATATATATCTTAATTTGGTCTCTAGAGGTAAATCACTGGCTCTCAAACTATTTAACTGCTGCACTATCAACAGCTAGCCGCTAACCTCTGTCTGTTTGCTGTTTACAGCTAAATAGGGGATATATAGTGGTTTGATCAGAGAACACTGACACTGAGCTCTTCACCTACGACATGCTCTGTAAAACCACACAGTGCACAGAGAGGCTGAGAAGCCTCACACAGCTGCAGAGTCGACAGATTGTTCTGCGGTTACATTGTTGCAAACGACCCCTTTCTCACACTTACATGACATTTTTGATTTGACGCTAGTACAGTTATCAATAAGTACAAACAGTATATTCCTAACCGAAACACAAATATCTGTTTTCTGCTGTTAAGAGTTCTCTTGATTAAAACAAACTTAAAGACTTAGTCTGATGTCCTGCAGTATCCTGGGATCATGAGATTTGTTTAATTCACTGTTTAACAGGCACCGCTGGAGATTAAAATCCATCTGACTCACTCAGACAGAAATGTTCACAGATGAAGTCACATATTAAAGTTTAATTTACATTACTTTAAATCACATATTCAGCCTTTCCCCCTCACTCTGACCGGTGCTAAGCTGAGAAGTCAGCAACAGTCGAAAAAATGAAATACACCATCAAGTAAAACGACTGATTTCTATGAGTTTGAATATTGTTGGAAACATTTGGGATAAAATAAATACAATCTCAACAGATTATAAAACAAAGACTAAGTCATTTTTAAGACATTTAATGTGGAAATGTTACCTATAGTGTGTTTAATTAAAAAACAAAACAACAATTTAAAATTAAGTAAAAGTCCTGCATTAATATCTACTAGGCAGTAGTTAAATTTATTTTTAGTATTGATAGTGAAAGTTAGTTAGAATGTCTAGTTTCATAGTGTTAAATGACTGTATTATTATTTAAGTTGTAACTAGTTGAGGCTGCTTTAAATTAAACTGCATTATTAATTGTTGGGCAGTTAAACTGTAACAGAGCAAAAGCAACAAACTTATTGAATATATTCTGGCAACAGTTTGGTCCTAAAAGTACCATTTTCTGAAAAAAAAAATCTGCTGCTTTAAGAACAGTTAAGACTGTTTTAAACCAATTAAAAAAAGACTGATTTATCTTGAAAAAGGAGCTTTCGTGGGGACTCCTTAAACCTTAACTTTGAAAAATGAGCCATGATTGAAGAAAAATAAATTTATTTGCATTGAAAGCAGGCTAAATGATGAATAATTTCATGTTTTAAGAAGGTTAGGATGCTACTGGAATAAAGACTTTTGATGTTTTTTGTATGAATGAAAGTTAAAGTATACACAACTGTTAATGACTGCAGCTCTACATAAACTACAAGAAGTTCTTGTAAAGGTGGTAAGTGGAGTATGAGAACAAAGTGGCTCTCAATTAAGTCAAGTTAAGTACAAGTACAATACTGGCCTCAGTGCACTTGACATAGTCACTGTCCTTCGTCATTGCAGTAAAAGTGGTGCAGACCTGGGAGGAATTTGAGGCCCTGTAACATCGTCCTCTCCTGGCTGAAATCCACCATCAGGTGACTCATGTTGTCGCTGGTTTTCGCCTTCAGGGAGAGGCGAAAGGCTGGAGCCATTGTCACGCTGCAGACAAAAGAGAGAGACACACGGAAAAACACACAAACACACGGAGTGGAAACAAGCGGGGTCCATTATTCAACTGAGTCAAAAACAACAGAGAAAAAGAAGAGGGGCTTCTAATATTGCTAACTAAGAAAAGACCACTAACTAGTCTTCTGTCACTACCACTGAACTCATCACCCTGATTGGAATTTAAAAAAAAAAAAGCAGAGCTAAAGAGGGAGCAGAAGTCATCCAGGGAGGGGCTGACACAGGCTGGCACAGACAGCGGGAAACACAGAGACAAAAGGCTCTGGAGAGGAAAGTCTTCCATAGTGCTTATTGTCTACAACATGGGTGTGGTGGCTAGATAGATTCAATGCATGCATGCTACATTATGAGATGGCTCAGTGGTTACAGGAAGCTATGACAAAAGGGAAGCAATGGATGGCTGAGTACTATACCTATCCTTAATGTCTTTGGCCGCCTGGAGAGGAGAAGCAGAGAGGGGAAGGAAAAAAAAAAAGGAGAGATACGGAGCGAAGAGAAAACTGAGTTGTAGCCCATCATGTTGTCATTTAACACACAAAGTCGCTGGTTGCTGTGTTAAAGTAACTGGTAGTATGACACCACGAGAAGGAAAAGATTATTCATATATATTTATGGACACTGAAATTCATCATCAGTCATTAAATAATGAGGTTACAAACAGCCAGCAGAGGGAACAGTGAGGCAGCATGACATCAGCAGCAGAGCCGCTCGGATACCTGAGTAAAGCCGTCCGTCCCGGAGGAGCAAAGCGTCTGATTGGCCAGCTCCAGCAGCTCCTCTGAACTCTCCAGGGCTTTGGAACCGGCGCTCAGCTGACTCTGAAAAAAAACAGTCAAAATAAGAGTCACATCTACTGGCTTTCACACTTTTCTGCTCGGTATAATAAGACCACTGTGTTTCCTGCGGGGGCAGTGGAGGTAGCTGCATCATTTGAGAGTCATTTCTTGTCCCTGAGGCTGCTGAAGTTTCAATGCATGTACAGAAAAACATAACTGAGAACTCTGCAAAGTACAAAATCGATAGTATTATTTTAGAGCAAGTTTGCTGAAATAATTGCTGCAAAAAAAGAGGAAAATTAAATTGGTATCAGAAGCTTAAAAGCAACAACGGGAAAGTTGAAAAACCTGAGTTTTCAAGAGTGTGTTTGATAAAAAACAATCACAGCATCATGAGGTCATTTGCAGGTACTTAAATATCTCTTTGAATGACCTCACATGTAAATGGTCATTTTGTTAATTTAAAAATTAGCTTTTTTTGCTTTAAATAATTAAAATGTGTGTTCTTTAAATTCTTACTGGTTAAAGTCTTTTATTGCCTTTCATAACCCTTCCTTTATGTAAGAGTAAATGACATACTGGCTGTTTTACACATAAATGCATTCAGTTTTTGTCATAATTTTATTCTATCTCTCTGTTTTTAAGTGTTTTTTGTGTTTTGTCTGGTAATGTTCAGAACTCAAATCACAGTGGTTGACATTTTAAGTTTCATGATCGGAGCCAGGTTTGTTGTCAGTGCTTTCCAGCGCAACTTTTCAGTTTTTAGTCAGACACTAAAAGGTCATGCTGGGCTTTTTGCGTGTTAACTTTAGAGCAGAAAGATCATATGTCTGGTGGGCGAGACACGGAAAGATACACAAAACAGAGAGGAAAGGTCACAAAATGTACATTTTGATGTCTTTGACTAAAAACAGCAAATTTTTCTTAAACTCGAATTTTCTCATCATTTGAAACAAACCTTTAGTCATTAAATTTGCAATGTAGCAGATGCAGTTTCAGGTGTCTAATTTTGCCTAAAATGCCGGTTCAAATATCAGCAAGAACACAAGTCTATGCATTGATCCGATACCACGTGATTTATTTATTAGAAACAGGATCCTGTAACCTCCCAGCAGCATCACATACACGTGAACACAACTTAAGCAGATTCTTTGCTGCACAAGTAGCTCATATCCATAAACAGTAAGTCACTTGTGAAAATTCAAGCACAGCTGTACAGGGTTAGTGTGTCCAGCCATTAAGAATATGAATATTTATAGTGCACAAGTATTGTATCTGTTCTTTGGCCGATACACAAAGTTCAGGTACGGGAATCAGAAAATATTATATTGGAGGATCTCTACAATAAATTTTAAAAAAGGCTTTTTCTAGTATTTTTTTGAGGTTGGAAGTTACCTGCAGCTCGTATGTGCGGCTGGCTCTCTCCTGTTTGATGCGTGTCAACATGCTTTCCTTCATCTCGTCCAGAACAGAGTGGAGGGAGGCGAACTCAGACTCCAGGTCTCCCTGCACCCTGTTGGAGTTCGCCTGATGTCACAGCAAAAAAACAAACAAAAACATGAATGAACAAAGGAGGAAACCTGAACAGATGGACAGAGGAAGAGCTCCAAAAAGCCAGGATCATATTTCACTCCAGCCATGCATGTTTCTATACCTCCAAGTTTTCCAGGCTCTGCTTGAGAGTGCAGACGAAGTTTGAGATCTCCTCATTCTTCAGGGCCAGAGTGTGAGTGATCTTGCGCAGAGATTCCTAAAAAAAAAAAAAAAAAAGGAGACAAATTCCAACGTTTGGATTTTAACATTTCCCTCACTGTGCCTATAAAAGCCTGAATCAGATCCTGTCAGACGACAAGCTCAAAGCTTATCCAATTGAATGTTCTCCATCAGAGCCTGCAGCAATGAATGAATGCAAGCTTCTCCTCCAAGCATAACCTCCACGAGCTCGTTTCACTGGCTCGTGCATACTGGTTGATTGAAGTTGTGCTCATCGGGGGTTTATTTGAAGAAGAAACACAGAGCTTTACGCTTTGAGCTCCCTTTCAAACGTGATTAAACATTTCATCTCCAGAATGGATCAGAGTAGGACATGGGCTCACAGCACAGGAAGGGAGGACACTTGACGGGCGGAAGGATGCGCATTCATAATTGAATAATGCAGCTTCGCAACCACTGAACAGCCGCCTTAAAAAGGGACTGAAACCACCACCGGGTCAATTATTCCACGGATCACAGCTTTGATATGTAACCACACTCGTTTTATTGTTCCTCAAGCAGGCTGTCCCACGATGAACAAGCCCATTCATACTGAGGGACTGTGTAATGTTTGTTGATGCGAGAGGAGCTGCGCAAAGGCCCCCATGTCCCTGAATTTAGCGCCGATACATCGATTACAAATGTATCGATGGCGTGCACGAGATAAAGCAACCGAGCAAACGCTAAATCAGATATGAAACGTCTCCGAGGAAGAAACGACTCCGTACCGCATCCACAAACTCCCTAATTCCGCAGCTCGTCCCCCTCCTTCCTTTGTACACTACGCCCTGAACGGCTTCCCCCCATCAGAGACACCTGTTCCTCCGGCTCCGGCTCACCTTCTGGTCTCCCATCTCGCCGCTCCGATGCACCGGCGCCGCTGGAGCCGCAAACACCGCCGGTAATTCTCCTCCGTTCCCCCGGGTTTTTTGGTTTATTAGCACGGCAGAGCTGGTACTGATGCTGCCGGAGTGCAACGCATCTTCGTGCGGACACCAACCACCAACGCCTTTGGGCCGTAGTGCGTAGTGCGCATGCGGCAGAGGAGAACTCTGGGTACTAGTGTTTCTGTTGTGTTGGTGAGTGGCGCTGCCTTCAGGGACCGTCGGGGAAGAGTAAAGGCGAATATCGTAAATGGGATTTCATTTAGTTGTTCAAACGTGGTTCATTAGTCGAATTTATTTCAAACAGACACGGAGAACGAGACATGTAAAACAAAAATGGAGCACCGGAAAAGCAAACAAGTTTTACAAAGAGGTTTACGTAATTAAAGCAAGATTAAAAGACCATGTGTGCAAAATTCAATAAATAAAAACAAAAAAAAAACAAGTTAAAACATAATACAATTGAGTACGTACATATCTCCTGACAGCAGGCGTCTGGGAACTTATTTTAATGAATACTGAATAAAAGTATGAATAGAAAGCCTCATTACATGAGTGATTCTGTAATTTAGGGCATCTTTGCCATCAACCAAAGGTGATATTTTTAACCAATTAATCTCGTTTTTTACATAATATTTCCCTGTAAGATGCTGAATTCATCAATTTTTTAGCCTTTACGAATATGAAACAGGCTGTAACATTATTTCCTCTAATTTAAACCAACACTGATGATGACTGTAGTTTCTCTCACATGACCTGACCAGTCAGGCATAGCACATTCAGCACACTGAGGATGGTGTTTTTTAAAAGGCTCCCAGGACACTACCAATTCTAACACTAAAATATCACATTGCCTCAGATTTCATTTGTCATTTTTGGGTAATTGAATGAAGCATAAATATATATTTTTTAATTTAGGGGGACAGAGCACAACACATTCCAAGAGCACAAAATAAGAAATCAAGAAAGGTCAATTGTATTAACAAGACTTCTTAGTGTAATACATTAGTACATAATAATGCAGAGCTCAGCTGATAGTGTATCACAGTACAGTATAATTATATATAATTACCAAGAAAGTAACTAACACCAAACCTTAATTCTTTATAATTGCTGGGCGCTGGTGCATTTGTCAGCTTTGTCTGTTTTTGTTTCTCATCTATTCTACCAGAATAATTTAATTGTTTAATTTAAAAGAAAATTAGCTAGCAATTGTTCTAATGCATCATATTCAAAAAGGAGCTAAAGGAAATTTTTAAATAGGAGCTTTAGGGCAGTTTTCATTCAGCTCCTCTTGACCAACTCTCACATTACCTATAAAAGCACCTGCATGACACAAACACCAAACAGTTTCTCAGAGCCTTTTCTATCCATGTGGCTGTTAGTAAAATGGCTTAAAATGTACACAATGACTTCATCCTTTGGCTTTATTTAGTAACATAACAAAACAAAGAGCAAAGTGGAAAAAAAATATTTATCAGATGCAACAAGGGCAACAGTATTTAAAGATGTACATTTTAGTTTTTTACTGTAAACTTTACAATGAACTCTTGACTAAAACTGTATTTATAGAAAATAATATTATAGCCTGTAAAAGTATGTTAAAAGAGTATCATCATCAAAAACTATATTTGCTTCGGAGACATGTTTTTGTTTGTTTGTTTGTTTGTTTCCAATCACAAAATACTGAAGAGAGCAACAAAATATATGTACACACACATACAGATTCATACAGGATGTAACATATTTTTGTTGAATGGTGAGTTCAGAAGAGCTATATTCATCTTACCTTTGCAAGCGACTGTTGTGCTAAACAAATACCTTGAGCTCATTTCTCTGCATTACCTTACGGGCAGGCCAACTTTCAGTCTCTTTGTAAATATGAGGCTCTTAAGGTTGTGGTTTCAGAAGTAATGTGAGTACAATGAACCTGAGATGCTTCTTCTCAAGGCCTTTTCTTCGCTACCGTTCACTCACATGATCACTTCACACATTGTAAATTACTATTCATGGAAAATCTTTTAACTTGAGGTGATTAAAGACGAGTTCACACCGGACATTGGGGTAAATCTACGCTACATGGATTTCACATTTTAAACTGATGAGTGTTGCAGTCAGAGGTTTTGCTTTTACAGTATCTCTATAAACATTGAATCCCCTTTGTATGAAACTCTTATTTCTTAAAAAGATAATCTTATCACTTACTAATTGTTGTCTCTCCTACATTTAATTGTTGGTTGTGGTTAGAGGCTGGATCACAAGGTTCATCTACCCAATTGTGTCTTCTCACAGGAAGCCATTTGTTTCTTTTCTAGTAAGAAGCTGTGGGGACAACGTGAGATGTGTTTTAGCACCCTTGCACCAAAACCCACAGGGGTTTCAGAAACCCCTGGTGTCATTGTGCCTGCGTCTGTGTGCCCTGTTTTTATATAAGGGCATTCAGCAAGGCAGCACATGCACACCAATCTCACTGATTGACTCACTTTGTGCCACCAATATTTAGAACAAACTCTGATGTCTCTTGTAAAAAAAGGAAATGAAACTATCATGCATTAGGGATCTTTTTTGAAAGCCTACACCATTTTCCACCCTTAGTTGTTGCTTTGTGCAACCTCCACAACTCAGAGAAAGCAACTTATTCTCTTCTCAGTAAAACACAGAAACTCCTCCTCCCACCCACGCACAGGCTTTCGTGTCTCACTCTGTGATATGTGCAGACAGGCAAGCAGCACAGACAGGATGAGTCTGAGAGGAAGACCACCTTTCACATGATAAGATGGAGACGTGGGGGAAACTGTTGACTGCGGTGCTCCTCACAGGTAAGACTACTGACACGATGTTTCATAGATCAAAACAGACAATTCTCTACAAAGGCAAAGCATTGAAGAAACAACATGAGACTGTTTAGTAGAATAATGAATGAATGAAAAAGATTTAAATTTCACCTGTTGGAGTAGACACCTTTGCCTGTTTTTAGTTTTTAGTTTTTTGATGCTGAAAAATTATTTCAGTATTTCAGTATGTGATATTTGTTTTCATGATGTAAAAAAAATAATAATGATGTTTACCTACAACTCCAACTTCTGTTTGCATGTCTATCTATCTATCTATCTATCTATCTATCTATCTATCTATCTATCTATCTATCTATCTATCTATCTATCTATC
>JAQNCA010000025.1:20729289-20740295 GCA_029783725.1 Acanthurus tractus
CTCTCTCTCTCTCTCTCTCTCTCTGTCCTCCTCTTTGTTTCCGGCAGACGTTTGTTAATGGACAGCTGAGGCTTGAGGGAAAGCAGGAGGAGGGAAAAGGGAAGTGTCCTTTTGATCCCTTCCAAAGATACTCCTCCCTCATGGTTGGTGAGTGTCTGAGTCAGGTTTGCTGCCAAAGGTAACAAAGCTAAAAACACTGATGAGAGTTCAAAGTGCGCCAACAGAAAAGATCAGTGTACTTGGGGTAACTGCATGCAAATTCCACTCATCACAAGAGCAGCAAATGCATTTCAAATATCAACAAATATCTTTACTAGTTCTACCTGTTCAATGCACTAACTAGTCAGAGCAAGCTAGTTGGATCAGTCCATTAGTAGGCATGTGAATGAATATCATAATTATTGACCGCCATTAATTTTTCCCCCATCTCTTGTTCCTGTCAAACAGGAAATGACCTGTATTCTGCTACATCCATCAACTTCTTGGGCTCTGAGCCTGTGGTTCTGCGCAGCTCAGACTTGGCTCTCCGCACAGAGTTCAAGAGCTCCTGGCTCAGTGGTGAGTTCCTTTCCTGCAAAAAAAAAATGGCCATGTAAAGTTTTATGTAATGCTGTGTGTAATTTAGAGAGAAATGATTGCAGCTGTAGCCACACTACTTGCGTATGATGCAGTGGATGATATTTGTAGATTTACTTCAACATAATGGAGGCACATCAAAACTTTTTAAATTTTTTTTGCACATTTTTCACCTAAGCTATAATAATTTTTTTTTTTTGTGATTTCAGAGCCAAACTTTGTCTACATGGACTTTGTGGGTGAAAGTTTTGATAGTCCCGACGGTGATGATGATAAGGTGTACTTGTTCTTCAGTGAAAACGCCATGGAGTACGACTTCTACAGCAAAGTTGCAGTGTCTCGAGTGGCCCGCGTCTGCAAGGTATAAATAAGCACAGGGTGAAAAATTCAGTGTCTGCAAGAACTCTGTCACCTCCAGAAATGTAAATGAGTGTCATGTGCATTTGGTAAGAGAATGTGCAAACTTGTGTTGGGCCTCACACTCCCTGTCTGACACTGCTCTGGTTGTTGTGGTTAAGTGAAATATCTGCAGACTTGCGCCTGACAGAGGGCTGCATCCTTGTGTTTAGGGGGATATGGGCGGCCAGCGGACACTACAGAGGAAATGGACGTCGTTCCTGAAAGCTCGTCTGGATTGTTCCCTGCCTGAACCCAGCCTGCCCCCCATTGTCCAGGATGTCTTCCTGCTGAAGCATGATGACTGGAGGAAGAGTGTCTTCTACGCTGTCTTCACACCCCAGTCGTGAGTAGTAACAGTCAGTTCCTGTGATTTCATGGCGTAGGGTGGGTGTTGATGTGTGGCAAGATAAAAAATGAACAGTCATTATGGAGGAATAAATAAGCAGTATATACTCACACAATAACAAGTAAAAACTGTTTGACCTTTGGATTTTATTTAATTTGTTTGATTCAATATACTTGATGAATTGTAATATATGGTGTATATGTAAGTTGATATTTTTATTTAACAGTGGAGAAACTTACTAAAGATTCTGAAAATATTCTCCAAAAAACTAAAACAACAATCTGGCATTTTGCTTGACTAAATCTGTTTGTTTTGGTGTTTTCAGGGGCTTGTCCCAGGCGTCTGCAGTGTGTTCATACAGTGTGTCCGCCATTCGAAATATTTTTAACGAGGGCAAGTTTAAGACACCTGTTGCTGTGGAAACCTCTCATGTCAAGTGGGTGATGTACACTGGAGAGCTGCCGGTTCCCAGACCAGGAGCGGTGAGTGTGAAGCCTTTGTTGTAGCCAGAGGTCATAGTGAATATCGAGGCTTGTAAGACAAATGTGAAAAACCCACAGTTCTTTACCGGAGTTTTGTTTTGCAGTGCATCAATAATGTGGCACGTAAACTGGGAATGAATCGCTCTCTGGACCTACCTGACAAAACCCTCCAGTTCATCAGGGACCGCCCCCTTATGGACGAGGCTGTTCACCCTGAGACAGGAGGGCCCCTGCTGGTCAAGAAGGGACCTCTGCTGACTCGGATTGTAGTGGACAGTGTGTTGGCGCTGGATGGAAGGAGACATGCCGTCATGTTCATTGGCACAGGTAAACTATTTGATATCTGTAACTATATAGGCACATACTAACTCAGATTTAAGTAGAATAGAACTGATGTAGAGGCTGTTAAATAATTAGCTTAAAACTGTGGTTTGGGTCTTGAATTAATTTTTTGTTGAAGCGTTTGTCAAACCAATTCACTCTTATGTGCTTATGAAGCTTATTATCACCGGGTAAATCTCTCTATATTTCACATAACACCACAGTTTTAAAATTTCTAGTCCGTAGTGACTTTTGCCATGTTTGTGCATCAGCAATGATGAGTAATTCATCAACCAGCAGAAAATTGATTTGTCAGAGCTGATGGGGGAAGCAACAGTATTCTTCTATTATATTATACTCTCTATTAAAATTTTGCAAAACTCATAATTTGAAACTGAGGAGAAGCAAGGACATAAACTAGAAATACACTGGAAAACCCCAAACTGTTACAAATTGTGTTTACATGTACCAGCACATTGTTCATGGTAAGTATCTGATTAAATAAATGTGTTTTCAGTATCTTGTAATGGTTAACCTTCAAAGCAACCACACCATTTATTTATTCACCATTACACAATTAATATGAGTGCTGAGAGAGAATGTCAAAGCCAGGATACTGGTTAATATGTGGGTTTGTGCAATGCACTCATAATAATAGGTATTAAATTGTGCTTTTTTTTTACTCCCAATAGAAAATGGTTATGTACAGAAGGCAGTCAACTACGATGGAGAGATGTTCATCATTGAAGAGATTCAGCTGTATGAAAACCCTGTGCCTATCAGCACTCTGCGCCTCTCATCCAACAAGGTGATTATTAACAGGTTCATTGCAGTTGTAATATGGTTTGTCAGCTCATCATCATTAGAGGTTGTAGTCATTTACTGGTGTTTTTCTTTGCAAATTTTGTACGATAAGCTTCAGTGTGACTTTATGTCTCAATTTAGATATGTTGTTACATAATGCCACTAAAAACACAGTTGAGTCTTCAGTGGTAATAAAAATTAAATGCTATTGGTTTGTTAATCTGTGTTCGTGTGAACATAGGGCCAACTGTATGCAGGTTCAGAGCTCGGTGCTGTCCAGATGCCGGTCAGTAATTGCAGCAGCTACAACGCATGTGTGGACTGCATCCTGGCCAGGGATCCCTACTGTGTTTGGGATTTCACCAACAAGCAGTGCTCCTCAGTCCACAGCCCATCCATCTCCTCCAACACTGCAGTACAGAGTCTGATGGAGGGAGACGTCTCACAGTGTCCTCAGTCAGGTACGTCTTTTTGCAGGGTGTTGTTTGCATACATTAGCAGGCATACAAGCAGTCTTACTCATTGGTATGCAGTAGGAACAACCTTTTGTGTGTGCGTGTGTGTGTGTGTGTGTGTGTGTGTGTGTGTTTTTTAGATCCAGTGGCAGCCGTGGACTTTACCCTAGTTCCAGAGAACAACATCCAGCTGCCTTGCCAGATCCACTCCAACTTGGCGCAGGTCCTGTGGCGATTCTTTGACCAAACGCTTCACTCCAACAACAAATACTACATCTACAGTGGGGGCCTCCTCATCATGAGTGCCTCTGAATTGGACGCTGGCCTGTACACCTGCTTCTCAGTGGAGCAGGTCAATGGCAGAACGTACAACCGGACTGTGGCGGTTTATCACTTACAGCTTCACACTGGCCTGGGAGTGGGGGACACCTCTACTCCCAGCAATGAGGTGAGGAATTCCTCGGACTCTTTTCATGGTCTGAATACGGCTGCACCAAAGCTGGAGGAAGACCCGTTGGCCCCCGAGAATCAAAGTGACACAAGCAGAGTGACTTGTTTAGAGGTGGCTGTGGCTCTGCTGTCGCTGCTTTGTCTCTCCCTGATGGGGGTCATATTTTGGACCTGGAGTAAAGGACATTGGGGATGTTTCAGGTTTGCACAGGGGAAAACCAGAGAGAGTGAGGGGAAAAGGCAGTCAGCTGAATACATGCACATCCAGAACAGAACTTCAGAGATAAAGCTCTTGGGACATGAGACTGGAAGACCTTGTAGTGCCAATAATAATCACTCTACTGTTGACTTCAAAGGTAACGGGGAGCACCACTTCACACCTATGGCCAACATTTCAAGCCTGGACGGGCTGGGATATATAAATGATGAGTCAGAGATTTGACTCTGCTGAGGTAGAGAATTATCTGCCTATAGAAGCACTACTTCGGAAAAGGTTTTCACATAATAAATTCCTTTGATTGGTGTCCTGTTTCTTCTTGCCAATTTTCGCACTGTCAATCATTTCCTTACTTGGACTGGGCAGCTGATGTTCATTTAAGAAACTTCAGGATTTTTCTGGAGTTTTGATTCCACGAAATTGGAAAAAATATTTTTTGTGAATGTTTTTTTTTGTTGTTGTTGTTGTATAAAGATAAATTGTGAATACACATTGTGTAATATGTATAGCAAAGACCTTTGTTTCAATTATTTATTTGTTGTTATGAAGTTTTTATTTCAACAATTAAAATACTTGTCATCCCAATTCTGTAAATAGAGCCAAAAGCAATGCTTTTCACATTTCGTATTATGGATAGTACTCTTTATTTAAATAACATTCATTAGTTGGAGAGCCTCCTGTTTAGTCTTGGTTATATTAATGACTAGCTTGTACTGCTCTTTTATTTCCAGGTGGCTGTTTGAAAAAAAATAGACCACAGATTTACCTCTGCATTTAAGCTTTTAAATGACAAAAGAATGAGATTATTTCACTTCAGTTAATATTATACCAGTGATAAGTGATCAAACGTGTCATTGAGTTGTAGAAGTGTGGGTGCACATTTCTGTCAGTAAATCAGCATTTTGCATTGCAGACACAGTCAGGATAAACATTTGATTTATGGTGTCAAACTTTGGAAAGTGCATCCTTTGTTGGGAATAAAAAAAAACTTTATTGGGAGCTTGACGTGTGTCGAGCTGTCAGAAATGATTACCATCTCTTTCCCAGAAATGTATTTGAGAGTTTTAACTGACACGCTCGCTGCCTTGATGTTTTGGTGCAGATACTCCTGTGGGTTGTACAGCAGGATAATATCAACAAAAACACAGACTGTGCACTAACCTCAGACTTGTTTGTTTTTGTCAGATAAGTCTGAGAATGAACAAAATTACAGGATTGTAACCTGAATCTGCTGTTTTTCACACTCTGTCATTAACAACGGCGCTCAGAGCTGCATTAGGTGTCAACTCAACCAACGACTGTAGATATGAAAGGGGCTGAAATGGGTCTCTGCTTAATTATTTAACACCCCCTGCATTCGAAAGCTGTCATGAATACAATTAAGGTTATACATTGGTCAAAAAATTTACATTTAATAAAACATTGCCAAAGTGTAGGTGCACAGATTTTCCATTTTTTTAAAAAAAAGGTGTTTTTATGCCTTGCAGGGGCCTATTTCCAACAGAGAATTCAGGGAAACCACTCTTGAACAATTGTTTTCAGTTTCTTTATTCTAAAAAAAGCCAGTGGGCTTGTTGTTTTTAAGTTTAAGAAACGCTTTTTTTTTCAGCTGCCCACTCTCCTGCTCATCAGCTCTACTTTTCCTCCCAAGATTTAATGAGGTTTCTTTGCTTGCTTTTAGTTCAGGCTGTCTTGTACGTTTTTCTGTGATGCTCACAGGGCTTTTATCACACCCTCACTTTCTTCGAACTGTTCTGAATAAATCAATACGACAGCAGCATCTCTTTTCCAGGGTGAAAGATTTAGCACAGAGTACCAGGCATACAGGAAAATACAGCTGAAGAGGGCAACCACGTCGCTATGCACTTACACAACTCCTCTCCACCAACCCCCCCTCCACCCCCCATATTTGTATTATTTATATTACTATTACTACTATAATAATATATTACTATATTACTATTACTACTATAATATCTTATATTATTTTTGTATCATTTTCTCTCTTATCTGCACCATTCTTTTATTAATTCTAACCATTAAAGTTAATACATCAAGCTAAGAACAAGTTTACTTTGTTAAATTATTTATGAAGCATATACATAAAGCTGAAAACTAGAACTTGTGGCCCAGGGCAACAGATATAATTGACAGCTGTGTTTCCTTTGATTTATTAGTTTTAAAAGTGTTTTTAAAAAAAAGGAAAAAAAGGCTTATCCAGTGACATAGAAAACCATCTTTCAGTTGATTGTGATAACATAAAAAATCAGGAAGACTTAAAATATGACTTATTAAATGCTTGACTGCTCGTGGATGGATAACAGTTATGACTTATGAAAAGAAAAACAGAACTGACTGGCCAGCACAAATTTCAAACATTTAAATGACTTCCACATTTACTAAGGACAGACAAACACAGTGGGAATAAAATATTTATTGAAATGTTGCAATATTTCAAGGTTACTTGAACATATGTGTTTCATTTTCTTACTTATCAAATTACAGAGAAAAATCAAAATACTAATTTTGGCAGCTGGCCATGAAGGTCACTTTTTTGTTGGAAGAAAAGAAAAATAAATATTCAACCCAAGACAGGAACCTTTCACTTCCAGCCAATGCTTACACTTCAAAAAGGCTTTGACTGGATTGTTTGGCCAAATTAAAAGTAAAAGAACTGTTAAATTATCTGCATAAAATCCACATTCATTGGGTTTAATCAGATTCTTTACAGGGTTTGCTGGAATGAAGCAAATTAGTCCACACTGAAAAGTTATACTGCAAAAATAAGACAATGACATGCAAGAATTCACTTTACTCCTGATCTATGTTTTACTCAGCCAGACAAGTTGTTTGTGTTTGGTTACATGAGGTCAGTTGTCTGAAATAAGAGGCTCCTGTTCAATCCCTCTCCCACGAAAGTCTGCATGCAAGCACAACGCAGTCACCAAGCACAAAAATTCAGTCTATCTGAGGGAAAGTGAAAGTGACTTGGACGTTGACAACAGCTGATAAGGTGCTTTCATGGCAGGGAGCTGACCTCGTAAAAGTAAACAGTGTAGCTTTGGAAATACACAGACTGAGAAATACTGAGTACAAAATATCAACATCTACTTTGGGTGTGGCTTTTTTTTCCCCCAGTATCAAAATAATGAATAGAGGCAAATGTTTTGGCACATCTGTCCTCAGTAAGAAATCACAGAGGATGAAAGTGCACCAACAACTTTCGGAAATGTTTGCACACTTGGTTTCACTGAAGCATAAGTCCAGTTTCACAAGAAAATGCAGCACTTGTTAAGGCAAAGGTCAAGCAAGATATGGTTCACATGCAAAATCTGCACGTAATATTAAGGCGCATTTCAAGAAATCACAGCCAAAGCAGGCAAGCGTGGAGATATGAAGCACAACGTATCAAAAATAAACTGAACTCTTGCCAAAATACACATATTACATGGATAAAGTATCATGCGGTTGTTGCAAAAGGAAAAAACCCTGTACAATTTCTAGCATGCAGAGTGGCAATACATAAAACAATGCTATCATAAAAGGTCCATAAGGCACACATCCAGTCACAAACTGCAACCCTGAAACAGTTCACACATTTTTTGAGTGTGCAATTTCTCGTGTTAAATTTGTTTTTTTTTCTCCATTCATTTTAATAAACTATATGTAAACAAAGTTGAAATGGAATGGTATATTTTTGAAGATAACCCGTCACTACAAGGGTGGGGCTTTAATGAGCTTTGGTGACAAGACTCTTCCTGTCTTTTCCACTTATTCAAAAAAAATACATCTATGCATTTTACTATGTAAAGTTAAAATGGTATGGCGGTTTGAAGTGCTTGCTTGTGCACCACAGACACGGCCAGCTCTCTGTCTCCATCTAGAGGTGACTTTCAGTCATCACCAGTGACTGTTGTCGGGATAGCTTGGCACTGCAGCAGGGTACTCGGGTAAGGTCGGGCCTTGGGCTGTCTGAGCGACAGCATTGAACCCTGCTTCCCTCACCGGCGCACTCTTCCACATCCCGGTGCTCCATTCCTCCTGAGCACGCTCCAAACTACCGCCACCACCACGGTACAATCTGTGCACCTGCAAAGAGAGGGAAAAAAAAAGTTTTTAATGAGTCCTTGCTTTTGTTTTCATGCCTTGGTGTGGGATTACATACAAAAACTCAATAAAAGTTGGTGTGTTTTCAGCATACGTGGTCACTCACCTTAATGAGAACCAGTGCCATTAAAGCAGTCACCACAGTGAAGAGAAGAGTTGTGATAAGCATCACTATAGCGGAGCCCACATTTTGACTGAAAAACATCACTGTTGCAATCCAGCCGCTTTGAGGTGTTGGTAAGAGTGAGATGGAGTAGCACGGGTTAGTGTATCGCACATAAAGCAGTAAGCAGAGTGGATTTTTTACAAATATCCAAAGTTACTACCAAGCCATTAAAGCAGTGAGAAAACAGATGCAATGACAAAAAAGCATTATGATTATCAGTGTAACATTTGGCTTTTCGTGACTTATTGTATCATGAGCAAACTGTGATATTATCCCAAAGCAAATGATCAGTTAATGAACATAAATATCCCTGAATTCCTCAAGAAATCATTTCCAAGAAAACATATATTACTAAAAGAAAAGAGAAAGCAAGGATATGGTCTCTAAAAAAGATCAATGTGGGAAATTTGAGTATAAGATAAAGATTTTGATTAACCGACCAATAAAGGTTTTATAATAAAAAATGGAAATTGTGTGTTTTAATATAATTAAATTCCTACAGTGTAATAGGCCACAACTACAGTATATATTCTTAATTAGCTGCATTTTTTAAAATTATGATGATTATCTGCATCTATTTTGTACCATTGTAAATATCTTGAATTGCTTAAGATGAATTAAAAACTATTTACTTAACACAAGTTTGACACATTGAGCTGACATCATGATTTTCTGCAACCCAAGTTTACTATTTTTACAATTAAAAGACAAAAACAAAAAAAAAAATCAAAAAGTCGACATACTATTCACTCTCTTTACATTTAACATCATAAGGTTGATGAATCGACCTGCTCCAAACAGCAACTCAGAAACCCACTTTAAACTGTTCACTCATAAAAATGAAAATGCAAAAAGCTGCAGATGATCTATAATTACCAAGCTCTGCTAACAACCTTCTCATCTTTATCATGTGATTTTTTTTAAGTGCCAACACTATCCTGGCATCACAATTTGAGTGAAGATGTAAAAATTCAAGTATCTGGTGGAAAGCATTTTTTCTAGCTGCCTTGATCTTTTTATATATCAGCACTTATGACCCACTGGTAGAAAACTGGCAGGCAACATTTGTGCACAGTCTTCAAAGCTGGTGTGGTTCAACTCACCAAGTTCCCCAGCCAGAGAGGCCCAAAGTCTGGATGAGAGCCAACACACACTGGAGGAAGAAGATGAAGAAGAAGGCCATGAAGTTGAAAGAGCTATCGGCCCTGTGAACAACAGGGAAATAAGAGAGAACATAAGATGGTCCAACAGGAAGCAAAAAAGTCAAAAGTTGCTCTATTTTGGTTGCAAAATTGCGTCTTCCAACTACTTATCAAGACACGGTGGGTTTTTTTTTACTTCCACATAGAATAAAACTACATTATTCCACTACACAGCACTACATAATAAAAATTATTATAATTCAATGGATTAAAACAGCCTTGATCTAGCTGGCTGCAAGAAATGAATTAATGGATCATTAAAACTGACACCTGATCTCTTAAAGCAATTGGAACTGCTGCCTAACTATCTCATTTTGGTTGAGATCTCATTCTATGTGTCAGAGGCTTCATGCAAAGCACAATGAAATAAAAAACACTTCATAACTCACTTTATTACTTACAGCAGGCAGGGCTGTCATGACAAATATTAACTACATAATAAATCAAGTGAAATCGTGGCCTCAAGAATTTCTTTTAAAAATACCTGGTAATTTATTCATTCTTGTGCAACACAGAGTTGATGGTTTGTAGTCCTTCATATGACACAATAGAAAAGGATAAACAGTAAGAGTAACATACACCAAGTCATGGAAACTATTAGAAAATAGTTGTCTGTCAGAAGTCCATGCTGGTTATGTTTTAGTTCAAAATCAGTATTTTTTCCAAAACAAAAAAATAATTTCATATCGGAGCTTATGACTCGTGTTGATTGAATTTTTCTCAGCTTTTCTTTGAGGCCACATATTGACATTCTTCCCCGCAGTTGGCTTTCTGTTGTATCCTTCATTCAGTTTTTAACACTCAATCCCTCTCTGCTACTTTCATGAGTTCATAATAACTTATATTCTGAGGTTACATAATGCTAAAAAAGATATCATAATAAATTATGTAAATTTTTAAAAAAGCTACATGGCTTTCTTGTTTTACAGTCCAGGATATTTTACATTTTTTAACTGACTCGATTTGAGCTTATTAATGTAGCTATCTCTCCCATCAGTTTCTGTTTCAAGAGAATGTGATCTTTGCAAATTTTGAATGCTTAGAAAGACAAAAACGTTCTCTGTTCGTCCAGTCACACAAAGATCCATTTTCATGGATTATGAAATAAAATCCTCATGGCAGGCAGCTCATTTCATTTGAGTCATACAGTTTCCGAACCCTCACTTATTTTTGAGACACTTATTAAGTATGTAAAAAACTGTCTTTTCTAAACAAGGTCAAGCTGCGCCCAATTTTTTCCAATTCAGACACAAAACACAGTATACATTTTGACTAAGAATGATCTAAGAAGTCTGATCTTGTAACCCTGACCTGATCGCTCTGTATTGTCTGTCAATACAAAAATGAGGGTACATCAGTCATGTTTCCTTATTTTAATATAAAAGCAGATACTTTTGAGATTCTTTCAGATCTATTCTTTAAAAGCATCTTTTCCTGTGCTATGCTGCCTTCAAGTTTTCGCTTCAACTAAGTGATAAACA
>JAQNCA010000025.1:20740395-20765555 GCA_029783725.1 Acanthurus tractus
TTCAGTGGGGATAGATGGATAGATAGATAGTTAGATAGATAGATCGCTAGATAGATAGATAGATAGATAGATAGATAGATAGATAGATAGATAGATAGATAAGAAAACGTCTTAAAAGTGACAAACCTGACATTGTGAAATTCCAATTCTTTCCTGGATAAAAGGGATACATAGAAACAGAAATAAGCAGTTCACACTCATACCGTTTACTTTCATACCACTCCAGACAAGTAACATTTAATTAATTTTCAGTTGCTTTTACTACGTGCAACCTCCTAACTTCTTTTTTTGTTTGGATTTTTTATTTGCTAAAGAGGAGGCTAAAGAGCTTTGCTAACACTGACGGCACTTTCCATGCTAACGTTAACCTTTAGAAAGTAACAGTAGTGACTCGACCCAGTCGCTTTCCCAGATGCAAATTACAACTTTCGTCAAACTATGAAGACTCTCACACCCCTAGGTCATGGTTACCCATACAGGGTTGAATCCAGGACAACTGAACTTGTATTCTCAACAGTCACGCTAACTAATTAAAAAGAAAGACTTACAACCCCTCCAGTTTCTTTTAATCTACAAAGATATAAAGTCATCGTGTGTGTACTTCGTGTGTAATCATAAACAGCAGATAGCAGCTAAAGCGTGTTGTTAGGCGGCTCAGCAGTCCAGAGAACAGAGTGCAGTATTTCTTTATCTCAAGCCGCAGCTTCATTTGACTACCCGGTTGGCGGTTGACAAAGAGTTAGAAGCCCGTTACCGTTAACAAGTCGACAAAAACCGTTGCAAATATGTGCCAAAATTACCGGTACGAAGATAATCCCTTCACGTTTCCGTCGACAGCTGCAGGGGTTTGGGTCTCATTCAGGATGCGCCTTTTCGACCCCATCAAACATACAGCGCCTGCGCACCACTGTAGCACTTGTAGTCCCTATCTGTTTATTTCTAACACGCTACAGGGTCTTACGGACTACAAGTCCCACAAGTTATGTGAGTGGCAAAAGGAAAACGCGTGACTCCAACATGATACCCCCTCATACGCATCCCACCCATACAGTAACAGGCAGGAGAATATGTGTATTCCACTTTTAAGCGGATAGATGACTTGACGTGTCCAAATACGTTATAGCACTTTATATGAACTTATGTATTCTTAAACATATGAAGGTTTCATTTTTTCTCGTAGCCTAATTAAACCTTAGAAAAGCTCCATGTGAAAGTTCATTTTTCATGGACTATTAGCCTACTCTTATGGTGGTTTCTCCTCAAAATAGCCGATTACGTTTGGATAATATAATAAGATAAGATAATAATAAGATAATAAATATGTGTTTTCAACACAAATCTTTTTTTTTTTATAAAAAGGTTGATTTGTAGCGTCATACATGTCTTGTCTTTCGGCCGTTAAAACAAAATGGGTCATATGTCTAATCTTACTGGATTCTAATCAGAAAGTAATTAGCTTGTCCCTCGGGTATTTAATTATGCTATTTTCTCTAACCAATATATAATCTCTCCCATCAAACTACTTCACCAAAATTAAACACGGGGAAGATCCTTTTGGGGCATAAAAATGTAACTAAACTGGACTAATTTGTTTATCAAAATCAACCTGTTATATTTTTCGAACAATACTTTTATTTAGACATTTGGATAATGACCTTAATCATTTTTTTCGTAAGAAAGCTGATACAAGCAGTAATTCAGTTATTATTTCATATGTTTTTCCTTTAATTTCTTGATGTATCTTTATGCATAAGGATTTGTGAGCTATCTTGATCATATGTGAAGCAAACTCTCATCTTTTTAGAGCCGAAGCTTGGATTCCTGTCGATGTGTCAAGCGGTTTACAAGTTTACAAGTTTCACAAGTTTCCCAGTTTAACTGACAAGACTGTGGATGTGAAAGTGGATGACAATTATGTTTAAGTCTTTAGATAATGTGTAAAAACAAAAGCTAAACTGACATAATTTCAAATTCTCTGTTAGGTTATCATGTGCTTTGCCGAATTCGAGGTAAATATTGTAAAAAAAGAAAAAAAAAGCTATTCCAGTCTCATCGGTCTCTATTCTGCACATTTGTTTTATTTAACCATCAACCATTTATTTTCATTTCATGACAACCCTAACTTCAGTCAAACTTCACGGCCAATTACTAAGGTAAAACAGAGACAGGGTGCGTTTCTTGTGAGTTAGGGGCCATTCATAGCACAGAGCGTCCCGGACGTGAATTTTTTCTTTTTGGTGGCAAAGATACATGAGCCAGCCCTATAAACTTATCCTGAAATTCTCATGTCCGCTTTGACGAAACAACCCAACCACTTAAGGACACCAGACCTAGCCAATCAGAGGCAGAGTAGGGCGGGTTAAGACTTCGTCATACAAGAAAAAAATGGCCGATTGCATTTGTCATTCAGGAAAAAAAGAGAAAAAAACAATACTTTAAAACAAAATAATACTAAATGTAACAATCCCACTATTTTACACGATGAAAAACGAGAATCATCTAAAATCTGAAGTCATGGATAACGCACATGTTGCAAATGCGTTCCTGCGTAGCACCGAGGAAACGGGCAACGCGCTTATACAAAACAAACCTCTTTCACCGGTTATCAGTTACGTGTTTTTGACCAATCAGGGGCGGTTATTGATGCAAGTGACACACTCCCGCCAATTCCGACATAGGAGCGCGAGGCAGGCAGCGGGTTAAACTGAGGGAGAATGTGGGAGATGCAGAAAGAGAATGCACTATGTTTAATGTAAAGTAAAATAAATTACAGTATTTGGTTCGTTGTCGGCGGCATTCTCGGTTGTTTACGAAATCTGTTACGTTGTACCAAAGTCGATTTGCTGGAGAATATCGCTACCAAGTGGAGCCCCGGGTTAGTGGTTGGGATGTTGGCGGCGGAAACTCCATCTGTGGACGGACATTTGGCAGCATCGACTCCCCGCAGAATAGGTAATACTAATGTCATGTCCAGCGAGAATACAAACAGTTTTATCAAGTTGCCAGTATTTCTGCTTTTAGGTTAATAATGTGGATAGAGGGTGACGAACTATGATTAGATGTTTAACGTCACGTCAAGTTAATTAAAGTTACTGCGGGCAACCTCGTATAACCCAACGACACCAGTTAACTCGTGTTAAAGTAGGCCAGGCTTTAAACTATCAATATTTTCATTTATTAAACAGCGACTTTATTATTACAAAGTATCAAGCTTGTTATCCTAGTGGCAAACATGACCAGACGGGTTCGTGTCATTGCTTTGCTAGGCCACAGCTCTGTCTGAGGTAGCGCTACTTAAGTTAGCTAGTCGTTAGCAAATTAGCTGTTTTGTTGGGTTGGCAGACAAGCTAAACGTATTAGCATCGGTAAGTTGATAAACGATAGTACCTAATGTAAGGTCTTTCCATCAGTGAAAATCAAGGACTGCTCGTGGTCTAAGCTCTTTCACTGACCCAAGTTTGCTGTGACATTAGTGACTCAATTACATGCAATAATTCTCACTTACTGAGCCGCGAACTTGTCAGTATGGTAGTCGGGCATTCAATGCATCCTTTGCCTGACAGCCCAATGGTGCTTATCCTGCAAACTCGATCGGGCCTGCAACACTAGGTGATACACCGGTTGGCGGGAGAGCAACACTAACACAACTGTTTACTACATTATTAAATTGCAGGATCAGTACAGCGACGTCGCAAACTAATGTGACATTTAATGCAACACTGCTGTCGAGGTGTTTTTGCTATTCGATGCGTAGGATCTGAAGACCCTAAGTAACATTACATTAGATACAGAGGCATGTGTGTATTACAGTGACATACTAATCTCATGTTGCTGCGACTGAACTAGCAGTGGTTGTCATTCTAAGTTAATGCAGAGTTTAAATTTACTCACAAAAGCTTCACAACTATCGCTGTTGTCGAATCTGGTCCTAAATCAACCTTTGGTACCAATTTATCGGTCCTAATTACATTTTTTTAAGTAAATTGTTTCTGTCTGATGTGCCTTTGTTGTTGTCCTCTCCAGGTATGGATTGCAAGTCAAGAAACAATGTCAACAAGAAACTTATCCAAGGTAAGTATAACATATAAATTTTTATCAAATTAGAATTTTTCAGCTATTGAAGAATATTTTCAGATGACAATGGTTCTCTATCATGGGAGGCAGTTAATTTAATAGTCTGTCTTTCAGTAGCTCACTTTGAAAGTGTCTGTAATGATTTGATGCACCTCTTTACGCATTGCTTTTTTCATGTTGATTTTTCTCTACATACATTATATTTAAATATAAAAAAATGATTAGCAAATTTGATTCACAGCAGACATAGTGGCAGTGCAGTCAGAGAACAGGGACAGAGTTGTGACAGTTTGATGTGTGAAGTGTGTGACTGATCAGTAAGAGATTAAAAATGTAGCTAACAGCATTCAGTTGCCAAGTCAAAAGGAAAAAAAAGTGTCTTAAAATATCCAGTGCCACATCTGCTCTGCATTTTGGGGAAAAAAATACCACACAACAGAAATAATGAAAACATTTTTTGTCTGTTACCCCCTTCCCTGCAGCTCGTCTTCCATTCAAACGTCTTAACCCTGAACCTAAAGAAAACCAGCCACCCAAACGCCCCTGTGCACATGCCTGTCCTCAACCAGAAGACTTGGACAGGGAGAATGAGTCCTCTGCACTCCCTGTGCAAAGTGGACCACCTTTGGTAAATGGTCGTGGGCCGCTTGATGGCTTTTTGAGTCGTAGGCGCCCTGCACCCTCAAATGAGAATGTGGTAGTAGATCTGACCTCGGAAAACAGTGGGTCTCCTGTAAAGTGCCTTGTTTCACCTGCTCCTGCCTCTATCTGCCTCCCGACAAAAGAAAAGCATCAGGATAAGGACAAAACTGCCTCCTCTGGGAAACACAGCAATGTTGATCACACTCCTGAACCACATACTTTAGACTGCACAGCAGCCAAAAAAGTTGAAGCAGAAGAGGTGGATGAGCTAGATGGGAATCAGACTGCATCCACCTCACAGCTTGAAACGACACAAGATTCTGAAAGTGAGTCAGAGGAGAAGAATGAGTCAGGAAATGTATCCAGTTTGGGAAACAAATCCATGCTGTCCAGTTCATCAGTGAGCTCACTATCTGAAAGCTCACCTGAGAAGACTGTTGATTCTACACCCAGTGCCACACCTACAGTATGTATATCCCTCCTTGCTTGTTTTATTCGATCCAACTTATTGGTATGTAGTATTAGCAGATTATAGGATCAGGCAATATCAAGAAATCAATATCCCTAAGAGTTTGTTTGGTAATGCATCTATTTACATCAAACACATACATATACACACAAAAACAAATTGTTTAGTAAAAAGTTCGCATTGTCATCCATTGAGCGCTGAAAGTAATTTTTCAGACAAACTTCTAGTGATTCAGCAATCAGAGACTTTGATCAGCATTTGCTTTATACCATTATTAGAATTTGTAACATGTTAAGACAATTAACACATCCATAGTTAATGATTTAGATTATTTTAGACCTTGACTGTATTAAAAAAATCAAATACCTCTTATTTTCCAAATGCGCCATATTATAGCTGGATGATAATTTTTCTATTAATAGATTTTTCAATGATTTTTAATTTTTTTATTTTCAATTTTTCTGTGTCCTCATAGGAGCCAAAGACCACCCCTAAGATACCAGCAGATCAGAAAACGGTCAAAAGACGCTCATTGAAGGTGGGTCTTTTGATTAGTATACTGCAATTGTGTCCGTTTCTGTGGTTGACAGCTAAAAACATTGCCTCAACAAAAGCTCATTTGTAATGTATTTCACTACTCAGTTTTTAAAGATATTGTTAAGTACTGGATAATTAATTAACAAAAAAAACCTGCACTTGTAGAGTCTACAAGAACAAGAGGAGAGGGTCCGACTGCGACAGGAGAAGGAACGGCAAAAAGAACAGGCTAAAGCTGAAAAGGAGAAAAAGCGAGAAGAAGCTCGCAAGCTTAAGGAGGAGAGAGAAAGGGAAAAGCGAGAGAAAAAAGAAAGAGATGAGAGAGAGAAACGAGAGAAAAAAGAGAAGGAGGAGAAGGAAAAGGCGGAGAGGTTAAAAGCAAAAGAGGAACAACGGAAATCAAAATTAGAGTGAGTAATGCAAGTCCCTGTTATGTTCATGTCAAGACGCATTCATTTGACATGCTTTCCATTCCATAATTTAGTGTTGGATAAAAATATAACATTTGATTTTTGTGTTTTCTCCATGTTTTGCTATTACCTTGATTTAGGGCAAAGCTTGAAGAAAAACGGAAGAAAGAAGAGGAAAAGCGAATGAAGGACGAAGAGAAACGGTTGAAAGAAGAGAAGGATGTAAGTTCATGTCAAAAAATGTTCACATGTGCTAGGTAAACAAAGTAACATGATGTCATGGGTTTTTAATGAGCCATTTTACTGGATTGTTTTTTGACCTGTGTCTCTGTTTACAGCGCCTCAAAGCTGAGAAAGCAGAAATTACACGGTTTCTCCAGAAATCCAAGATCCAGCAGGCTCCAAAGGTTAGTAGACAGCAAACTTCATAATCAACAAATATAAGGTTGGTTTCACATAACCCTGATTAAAAAATAAAAATAACTTGTGATACTGTGTATAATGTAAATAAAACTCAATATAATAATTTGCTCGTATTCTATAATATCCTTTGACATGTTCGCAATTGAAAACGGTACCAGAAAATATATTATTTTTTTTACTTATCAGCTTCACTGACCTCATGTAAATGGGAATATGAAAGGGGATCCTCAAAAGCTCCCTCTTTTACAAGCAAGGATGGGGCAGGGTTTACCACTTTGTGAAACACATGACTGTGAAAAGACATTATTGTATGGGCTTGAGGACACTTTTTCAGTTTGTAATTGCAAATACTAAAACTGCAACTGATTTCCCTTTTCAGACTCTTGCAGCTGCGTGTGGGAAATTTGCTCCATTTGAGATAAAAGAGAATGTGTTTCTGGCTCCACTGTGCCGGGTTCAGTGTGAGGACTCTGTTCTGGAGGAACTGGACCGATGTTTGTTGAACCCAGCTGATAATTGGAATGGGCTAAAAAACTGGATCGGGCGTGAACCCCGCAGATCAGGACCCACCCAACCCAGAGGGACTGACTCACTGAGGTCTGACTGGTGATTAGTGACTATCCTAATTTGTAATATTAGGCATAATGTAAATGACCATGGGCATGATCAGTTAACAGATATGGACAGGAATTTAAGAATGCACAAATGGATTTTTCTCCCACAGCTCATATACCTAGTATCAGTGATTCTGTACTTGTTTCTCGTGTATATTTTTACCAAGCCTGCATGGTGCTGCATAACTTAAGAGTGTACTTGGTGCATTAGACATGTGAGAAAAAATGCCTCTGATAGTCTAGTGTCAAAAAAAAAAAAGGAACATCTTATACTTAGATGCCAAAAAGAATAATATTATTTACAAGTCTGGATGTCTAAGCTGGATGGAACAGTATCACAGATGTCATAATTACAATCTAAATCATATCAAAAATGTTACCTTCTCTTGATGTGCGGAACAAAGTTTTAGGGAGCAGCATATGGAGTAAAGGGATGCAGGAAGAGAGCTGTTAACTGCTTTTTTTCACCATTCTTCCCATGTTTCCACTGTTTTCAGTGAGTGTATAACAGTGGAAAGATCTAAACCAGAAGGTGTGCCAGATCGTAAACGATATGGACCCATGAAGCTGCTGCAGTTCCGTGAAAACTACCGTCCAGCATACTGGGGCACCTGGAGTAAGAAGAGTTCTCACATCTCACCTCGCTACCCCTTCAGACAAGACAAGGTAAGACTATTTTATATATGTAAGTATTGAGTTGTTTTGTCACCCCTCAAGTAAGAGATCCCAACAGTTATTACTTTTAAGATGTTTCATGCAATAAATAATACAATGTGTTAAAACACATGTTAAAATGTAACAGACATTTGTATCAGCAGAACCAGGAGTGTATAACTATGTCTTTAAGTAATTTGTGGGATTTTAGCTTTGAACAAATATTTTGAATTTATCGAAAGATGTGTCTAAGCTGTGCTCTGTTACCTCAGGACCTATTAGACTATGAGGTGGACAGTGATGAAGAATGGGAGGAAGAGGAACCAGGAGAGTCCCTGTCACATAGTGAAGGGGTGAGTGTCATTGGAAAGGAAAAACCATGGAGATACTCTGATTCAAACATTTTCTCTTTAAATGCAGTCTCTCCATCAGTACCCTGTATTTGGAGCTGCGCCAAGTGGTTCAAAGCCTTGTTTATAACATTGGCATCCCTAAATCATAATTTGATTGCATAGGCTTTGAGTGTTGTGTGGGTTGAATGTGCATAGTAGAGGGATGTAAGACCTGCATCAAGCTAATAAGTACAAGAAGCAAAATGAATTATCTGAGTTTATAAAGGAGTGACTATAGTTATTGTCTTCGCTTAATGTATTACAAGTACAAGAGGAAATGAGCTTAATTAGTTTTCAGACCTTGAGCATGAAACAAAACACCCTCTTATATTTATGTATCATCTTCTCTGTGAGTAAATAAGTTTTAACAGAGATGATATCAAACTTTTTAAAAGACTAAGGCTAAGTAAATTTTGATTATTTTTAGGAAGATGAAGAGGAAGGGGGTGAAGATGATGACGACGATGGCTTCTTTGTTCCTCATGGCTACCTTTCGGATGATGAGGGGGCTCTAGAAGAAGAGGTGTGAAGACCCTTTAAAATCAGTTTTTAATGTTTTGTAAACTTAATGTGTGCATACTATTAACACACATACAACCTCCCAGGAGGGTGGAGACCTGGAGAAGCTAAAACTACGTCAGAAACTGAAAGCAAAAGAGTGGGATGAGCTGATGTCCACCAAGAAGAAGATGAAGGTGTTAGAGCCAGTGGTGAAAGGCTGCATCTGGGAGGGAGATAGTCCAGGTTTGCAGCTCTTCCAGCCTTATGCTGTGTGTCTGGTTGAGCCCTTACCCAAGGTAGACACCAGCCCCAGCCCAGAGGAGCTGTCACAGAGATGTCAGACAGAAGCACAATGTAAGTGTACTATGTGATTTTAGTTATTGTCTATCAAAGCCATTTTGATTTAAGTTGTGGAATGGCCTTTCTTTAGCTGATGATCCATTAGGGACCTGACAAACTGAGCCAACTGTGCTGTCTTGCTTTAATTGTAGGCAGCTGAAATCCTGTGTTATTATGGTTTTATAAGTTTCAGAGAAATGTAATACCGACCTTCAATATACAGTATAGTGTAAGCTGTTGTGAGATGATGTGTTTTCTACCCTATTTGTTAGAGAAACAGTGGTGCTATAACTGAGTATGATGGCTCGATACCATTGACAGGCTTTAAAAAAAATTTTCAGGCTTAGTGGTCACAACCTTTTGATTATCACAACTGTTAATTATATGTATTATATATATATTATTATGTATTTATTATATATAATGAATACTTTATGATTAAGAACTCCAAGTATACCAAATTTAAATGCTTAAAAAGCAAATGTTATTATCTTAAGTACAACTGTTTTAATTATAAACCTTTTTACAGAGAAATCAAAATTCAGTTTTGTTGAAGTTTGCATAGTTATTTAGAATTTGTAACATAGTTATTTTTTTCTTTTTTTTCTCTAATGATGCATTGAAAAAAACAAAAAAACAAATGCTCTTTTCTTCCACAGTACTCAGTCAGCTGTTGCCTTTGTTGCATGGCAATGTAAATAGCAGCAAAGTGATCATAACAGAGTTTCAGGAGTTTTGCCGTCAGCAAAACTCCTCCTCCTCTTCTTTATCACCTCCTGAACTTTCCAGCCCTCAGAGCCCAGCAGAGAACATTCCTACCAGGTGAATCAAACAAAACAACAATATAAATACATTTAGTGGTGATAACTTGTGTGCAATCATGTAAGCTAAATATGACATGATACAGTTTTACAATGTTAAACATTGTGATATTAATGGATTCAAACACATTTACCTCCTAAAACATCTCTAAAAAACTAATTTTATTGGAATTTCCCCTTATCAGAATACAGGTGAAGCGCCTCATTAGGAACAACGCTGTCTATGAGAAGCGCTCAACCTACAGACGCTGCTGCTGGTATGTGCACACGGAGGTCCTGTCCCGTAATGGCCAGGAGGCTCTTCCTGTGCCCTGCCAGTGGACCTACCTCACTACAGGAGCTCGAGAAGAGTCCCGTGAAGAACCCCAGGCAGCCACAGGCTCTCAGGGAAACTCTCCCACTACACCCCAGACCTCCTCCGCCACATCTTCATCCTCTAACAAAAGAAAGAGCACAGGCAGCATGTCAATCACCAAGTTCATGAAGAGATGTACTGACCCTGAGCAGGTAGACAAACACACTCAAACAGCTTTTCAAATGACATGTAGACTTAATTGCAGTATTCTGTGTGTGCTTCGACAAGCCATGTTTATATATGTATAGGGGTGTAACGATCCATCAATCTGGATCGATCAATCGATTGGTTAAGCAACGATCCAATCAAATCGATGGAAACTCAAACCGTCGATCAATATCGTCATCTTTAAGATAAGCCTTTATTTTGAAATTCCGACCGCATACCCGTTTCACAGTTTCTGCTCAATTGCACCTCGTTCTGAAGTTTCAAACAATGCAAGCGGATAGAGATTTACTCCCCTCTTGTGAATAAGTCAGCTATATGGCAATATTTTGTCTTTCGCAGGAAAGACGGGTCAACAGACAAAACACATGCAATATGCAACAAATGTCGTTATGAGATAAAATACTCAGGAAACATGACAAACTTGGCCAGGCACCTTAAAAAGAAACATGGTATTGACCTTCATGCTAGCGTTAGCAATCAATGGCACTGACTGTTTGACTGTGGTATAATCCCTGCCCTGCTGCACACACACTCACACATGCTGTTGAACTGTGCTGTTACAAACACAATTCAGAAACCCAAGCTGCTGTTTTAAAGTTTCCCTCTACCTCCCTTCCTTCTAAGCATGTTTTTGTGTTCACCAGAATTTTTCACTTAATACCATGTAGCTTATCTTTTTAAATACGATACCAAATAAATCTTTAATAAATAAATCAAATAAATCAAATCTTTTTAAATGCTATACCAATATAATAAATACTATATTGGATTTATGGCAATGTTATTGATTGTAACTGATTGTGTTAAATGTGTACATAATATTGACATAAATTGATCGAAGGCCCCTAAATCGAATTGAATGGAAATTGAATCGTGGCAGACTTTGTGATATCGGCAAATATTGTATCGTTGTCCAGAGATTCGATATAGTATTGTATCATCATGAAACTGGTGATTTACACCCCTATATATGTGTGTATATTACATTCAAGATTTTGTCTTTAAAGCTAACAAAAATGCCATCTTGTGAGAATATGTTTTTGTCATGCTGATTTTACTCAATTACTGGCTCAAATGGACTGTTGATCCCCATATTTGTCAGACTGAAGCAATGGAGGCAGATGGATTTCAAGCTGACACTGAGGATGACGACGAGGACGACTGTGTTATCATCTCCACACAAACTGGTGAGATATGTGGGACAAATAATAAACTTTAATTATTCCTCAAGATTCAGACCATTTCAGGACCCCCCCCCCAAAAAAAAATAATCTCACTAAAACTCAATTATTGTTCCATAGACTTGACCAGAGAGAACTTGTCCAGTGAAGGAAACAGTTTGATGGAAGTCACCCCTTCTGATGCTGCTGCTCTCCCTGTGGCCAGCGCTGCTTCTACACTCACCACTGCCTGAGGACAGGATAAGTTGTCTCCTCTAACTAAGCTGCCCCGGTCCATTTCCCCCATAAATTCTTCCCTCCTGGTTCTGAACTCTATGTCCAGGACAGCATCAAGTCTTCAAGAAAGATGAAGCACCACACTCTTGGTACAAGTAACTCATGGCAGGCAGGGGTCTGCACAATACTAAGAGCTCCCTTTCACATAATGATATTAAAGGAGTCAGGAGTCATCTTGCCTGTAAAATAGGGTTGTGGATAAAATCATTGTCTGAATTGATTATAACTGAGGACAGGTTTGTCCAGCATTTCCTTAACAGTGTGTCGGATTTGTACATGGAAGTTACAGTCAGGCATGTTTGGCATGGGCCTCTCTAAAGTGGAAGGGTAATGTCTCTCTAGAACTGCTTCAGCGACAGCAGAGGGAAGAAGAGCAGAACAAACATGTTCAGTTTTCATGAGAAGCATCCAAGACACAGAACGGCATTATTTACGGTTTTTGAGATGATAAATTCATGACCTGATTGGATTTTCTCTAGTCCTCTAAACCTAACTGTACATAGTTTCCAGGAAATGAGAGGCTTAAAGTCCATCTGAACATTTCCCTTTGATTACAATGGGTGCATTTATTCTGCATTTTCCGACAACTCACTGGAGTAGTTGCTAGACCTGTACTTGTACATTTAGGTCCAGTGTCACAATGTTTTATGAATATGTATTTTCTGTAATTTTTTTTTTCAAGAATACTTGAACAGGATAAATTCATTAAACCTGAATAAAAGTACTGCACTTTTATATTTCTTTCATTCTTTCGCCATTCAATTGCGTACTTGTCGTAGCAAAACACCACCGCTGTTGCCATTTTGAGCTATGAGGGGTTTTTTTTTTTTTAGTCACCAGCTGAACTGTTTTGGTTAAAACATGAATGTTTAAGAATATCAGAGATGCTTTAGTGCTTTAGGTTGCTCATCAGTGACTTAATCAACAGCAGATGCCACAACGCTTTTGTATTTCTGTGATAACAACAAAACAGTTAAGCAATAAGAAGTATTCAACCCTTGACGTCAATAAAGGCTTTGCAGTTTTGTCAAATCCTTTGCAGTTTCCTGAGGATCAACTAATTTGCTACTAATCAAAGCTAATATATATTTTTGTCTTATAGGAATCACTCAGTTAAAACCAAACATACTTAAAAACATACTTAGAATTCAGTTATTGTTCTACTAACCTGCTTTGCACTGAAGAAACTTGCCCACCACAGGACAGGAAGACTGTAGATTTCCCTTCCTGAGCAAATAATATTTATGTTCAGTCCTCTTTAAAATCACTGTTAAACTAGTTGCATTACATCAGCTGGTTAATTTACTGTTTTTGAACACAACAGAATGTCCAGAGGGAGTGAAAACCTTTAAAAGCCTGTGTATTACAACTCTTGTGTTTTGATTAAATGCTTGAGATTGACTGGAAAAGAGCCACCCAATGCCTTAACATTTACATTTGAGATGTCAGACATGCTGACACACACTGAAGTTGTTCCATTTGCATGTGTAATTGCAGGTTATCAGTCTCCAACAAAGAGTTATTTAAATACTTTCATAATGCTAACACTAGATTAAAAAGAAATCATTTTAGTAAATTAAGCACTGTAATGTGTACTGAATATAAGGTCTTGTCAGAAATGTGTCAGTAGTTGTAAAATAGCTTCTGTTGAGGAACAGAGTGAAGTTAAAATGATTTTACTCATTCTGTTTATTAAATGAGTTAAGATGCAGTGCAAGCGATCTTTATTACAGGCAGGTCAAAAAGCAACAGAACACAACTCAACATCTGGACAGATCACAACTGCTCACTAATTCTTTTAATAAGGTTACAGTGCTGATAAAACATTTACCCTTTTCCACTGAATATCTGTGGGGACACTGGTGAACCAGCTGAGCACGCAGCAGAGGAGTGCAGAAAGGTCATTTAGGGCTGACGTGGCCTTACAGTTTGCTGGGATTGCCCATCAAATTAAAACCCAGCAGTTAGAAGTGTGATGCAATTTCCGTGTGCTAGTAATATCAGTACAGATTTATGGGGGTATCGATTTCTATTTTGAAACACAAAAAAAATGCCTGGACTTCCAAGATCTATTTTTGTTACGTTTGTTTAAAACTCTCTTATGATGTATAAATTAGAGATGAGCAATGAGAGGTAGGTTGTTGTCCACAAGCAGGAAAAACTATACTTAGATTTTACAGATTTACCTTCTAGATTAATGTGCAGAAAAAAAATTAACCAAAACAAATACATTAACCTTCAGTTACATGTTTCAATGAAAATGGTGGATATAAAACTTACAAATATCTGGGTAAATACTGGACTTGAATCTGTTTCACAACATATTTCTCATTTTAATCTGGTGGGCTGGTGGGTGCTATGATCTGCATTTTCATACATGCCCAACATGTTTGAAATACGGACCTTTAACTCGAGGAAATGTGTTTGATACAAACAAAATACAAGACCAAATTAAAGCCTCATTATGTACGCATGCTGCCTGTTTTAACAGAAATGTAATTCATGCTGCCTGCCTGCATGCCAGAGCAAGTTGGTTACATGAGCTTCTGCAGTGAGCCTTGACAATCAATACATCAATCACTGAAGTAGTGTGAATAAATCAACATGGTTGTCTTTTTACATTTAGGATACACTTTACATCTCAATGGTTTTGTCAAGTTTTAAATCCTGAAAAGTGCTTTAAACTAGTAGAAATAAAAATAAAATGTTTTGGTATTAGAATCCCTATCAAATGAAAACACTTATAAAACTGATCACATTGGGGGCTAATCAGTAAATATTTTAATCTTTGATCCAAACTTTTTGTTAAATTATCCAAAAAAAAAAACATGTACAGTTAATTTTTCAGGATTTAAGCTTGTGCTCATACAAGTAAAAAATTATTTGAAGTTTAAATTATCAAAGAAATCGGAAGTCTGTCGCACAACACCAAGAAGTGCAAGGCCGCGGCAGAGCAGAGGACAAACGGGCAAGCCAGACTCACATCACACTAAATCAGACGAAACACTGAACTTAAGCACAACAAACAAAAGTAACAGCATCTCAGGACTAAAGTGAAGCCAATGCACAGAAACCAAGGAGCTTCTAAAATTGCAGAAGCTAGGTGCTGAGATACCAGTTACAATATAACAACAGTATCTGCCCAGATTTATTTGGCTTCACAACTCTTGAAGTGAACACTGTTAATCCAGAGGACTGTTTACTTTAAATAAAAGGGGAGGAAAATGTCAACACAGTTATAGCAAGGTCTCTCAACATGCCTGGGAAATATACCTGACTGGTTGACTGTTAAAGCACAGACAACTGCTGCTTGGTTTACTACACAGCATGTACGTTCATTCAGGATGCAACAAAACACACTTGGCCTTCTTTTCTCCTCACATCTGTTAGTAATACTTTCTTCAACACAATGTGCTGCTGAGTCTGTAGAGTGACATCATCCCCACATGGAGAGAGGGGTGTATGCTCAGCAAAAGCATCAGGATCGAGTGGCCCCTACTCTATCACTGCTACAAAGTTAAGTTAGAATTTGTAAAAATAAACTCATCACTAAACATTTTTAAGGGTGTATTTCTCCCCATTTGTGTCAGTGAGGGCGGTACTGTAGCAGGAGGCGGGGGTCTAGGGTGAGAGTGTCTGCTCAGCTCAGGGATCGAATGGTTTCCAGTAGTTCTGGTTTGAGGAGGGAGGGGCTCTTTCCACCTGCAGCTGCAATATCTGCCTGCACAGCTGCATCCCAGGCAAATGTTAGCAGAGCAGCAGGGACCTGAAGGGAAAACATGTGGACACAATATGATATTAACAACGGGAGACTACAAACACTGGACCGTTTAGATAATGACACTTCGGTTTGTCTGTAATGGGCCTGCAATACACTTATTTTCATTATTTGGTGCTGCGTTGGGTGTTTACAACATCTGGACAGTGTATGTGGTATGGATTCAAACACACTTAAGCTTATGAGTGTGTTATGCTAATAAATGAGAAAGTTTCTGTCTTTTCATTGGATCTGTTTACAGTAGAAAGATAAAAAAGATCAACAGCCTTGCAATGAAATGAATGTGATTTTAATCTAAACACAACAACATTATTTTGACCAGTTTCATGAGAGGACTCTGGTTTCAACTCACCAAGTTACACTCTGCGAGAGCAACTTCATCAGACTCTTGTAGCTTCTGATTTGCAGGAGCAATGAGCTCAAATGGTTGCCAGCCATCCACCAAGGACTCCCGTACAAATCCAAACAGCACAGGCAGCCGGTCCCACGCGTAGAAAGTCCCTGCAATCACACATCAACTTTACTGACTCAATTCTCTATCAGAGCTAGGCTGTTGACTTGTTTTCTGAACTGTGAGAAGCTCTCACCTTGTAGCAGGTTTCCATCAGGCAGTCTGATCCTGAGCAGGGTGTAGTTGTATTTCCTTCTCTCCCTCTGCTCATCTCTCTCCCTCATGGCCTTAGTGCGCAGCATGGCGTTCTTCTCCACCAAATCACTCCTGGAAAACACAGGGTGGGGCTTTAAGTGCAGGCTCTTTAAAATGATAATGGACAAAAACCACAAGACCAGGGGAGGTGTACATGATGCACAGTTTGGTATTTTCATGGCTCGAGATGTGAAGCACAACCAGGGACTTAAAACATGCCAGGCTCCATTATCATACATTACGGATGGGTGTGTTTGAGGCTGTGAACGGTCATGGCTGATTACATCTGCTCTGTTTTCTCATAACCCAAAGGGAATTAAATATTCAACCAAGTCCAGATAATACGATAATTACCTTTATTTATCTTTTTTCTGGCCATATTTGTTTTTTTTAGTGCATTTCAATGTGTACAACAACACATTTTGTTTGTTTGAAGAGGACAAGCCTCTGCAACCTGTTACAGTACATTACACTGTGGTTCTGGAATGCACAGCAACTGTTTGTTTTTCTAAATATCAAATTTGAAATAGTTTATTGTTGGCTAAATTGTACATGCAGTTCCTATAACTTTACAGATAAGCATTTATTAACAAGGATTGTGTACTTCTGTTGTTGCTCTCTCTTCAGTTCCTCTGCTGTTAAGTTGTAAAATTCTGGTGGCAGCTCGAAGTGCTGCGCGTTAGGAGAGGGCTTGAAGGCTTGTGCTTGTCTGTTCAGCTGAGCTCTGACTGGTTCTCCTCTCTGAAGACGATCTCTCCTTTCCTTCATTAGCTCCAGGGCATCAGCACTTTGCTCTGGTAACACGAGGAACTCCTCTTCCTCCTCTGATCTCCAGGAATGGCAAAGAAATCAGACAATTAGTAACAGCGAGGTTGACTTTTTAAACAGTATGTTGACTTTGTTAAATCAAAGGAACACCATTGACCTTGTTTATCAAAAGGCACTTGGATTTATTTACCTTGACCCTCTACAGGCAGCATAACGCTTATGAAGCCCAGAGCCTGTAGGAACTCTCTGCTGCCCTCCACACAACGAACTTTTTCCTGAAATTAATCAGAAAAAAGAAATCGTATGAATGGAAAAATAACATTCTTGTGCTTAAGGCCAAAGGGATGCCATGAAATCTGTCAGAAATGTACAAACACACCTGGAACACTTTGTTGCTTAGTTTAATCTTCCTGTACTTCTCCTCTGTGGGATTCTTACATATATTGTCAACATACCTATTGATAAAAAAAAAAATGCACATGATGGATGAAGGTTAATGAAGATATTAAACCTTAGAGAGTAATAAAGCAAGTTAAAGGCTAATGTCACATTCATACTGTCTTACTTGCTTATGATGTCTACAGCAGCCTTCACTTTCTCTCTGTCTTTGTTAAATGTGTGGACCATCATAACCGAGGCCTCGACTTCATCCTCCTCAAACCGCTGACAGTGACAACACAGTCCATGTTTTATCAACAATACTCAGAGGAATAACATTCAGTCATAATCAGATTTAGTTATTATGTTGATTTTCAAACAAGCTCTAATGCATTCCAAAGTGACAATATTTTCAGACGTACCATTAAAATGGCCTCTTTAATGTGTACCTCCCTCTCACTCTTAGTTAATGTTGCTCCAGTTAGTGGACAGGTGAAATACACACCTGACACTGAGAGGCAGGCAGGATCCTTCACTGGCACTTTGGATCCCTGAAAAGAATTGCCAGTCAGTGACATCATCGGACTAGAAACAGATTGCTGTGAGCCGAATGTTATGTCAACAGTGGCATTTGATTCACTGTAACAAATCACTTTAATACAGTACATACCTCCGCTGAAGCTGCTTTTTCTTTTTCAACCAGCGCAGCCGCCTCTGCCTCCAGTTCTCTTTTAACTACAAGCACAGAATATCATAAAGTTATAAGTCTGTTACAGTAAGCCATGTCAAACATGACAACAGATCATGAGAAATACGGACCTTACTGTTATTCTTTCACTAAACTCAGTTAAATGCTGTAAAAAACTATTGCACTTATATTTGATTGTAAGACAGCCATTTAGCTGACTAGTCAAACACAACTTTTCAACTGTAAGTGTCTTTCTGGGATGACTGAAATTACTTCATACTGACATGCACCAAAATACAGATTATAACCATGTGCTTTGACCACATTCAAAGGCCACATGCATGACCTACAAATTGCGTGTTTAATCAGGGCAGTCTCCATTACCACAACCCATAATCCTTGCACTTAATAAAGGTCAAACAACTTCAAAACTCGTGATAACTCAACTACATGTAAAGCACATCACTAATAAAAATGCTTTCAATTCCCTTTATGTAAAAAAGTAATAGTAGCGAGATCGGGGCTTGAAATTCAACATATTTCATTTCATTCAGAAAATTACTGTCGGATGAGTGTTGTTTGTCTCACCCTGGTTCCTGATGGCGTCCTGAGAGGTGTGGACCTTCGGCCGCTGATGCTGCTCAATCCTGGCAAGAGCTGCAGCCCCAGCCCTCTGGGCTCCTTCACTGGGAGCATAGCGATTATTCTTGGCACCGGAGCTGCTCTGCACCTTTTCAGGCTTGCTACTACAGTGTTAAAGGACAACAAAGCGCAATTTAGATACATGTTACGAGTTTATGTTAGCCTTTATAACACTTTCCCTGCACAACGAAGAATGTTGCTGCAAGGAAGTTAGCATCATTACTTGCCAAGCTCTCTAATGACAACGCTATGCAAACACCAGTGACAAAGCAAGCAGATTTTCTAGTGAGACGTTACACCAACACCACAGACTAAATAAGATTGTCCAGAGATTAACTGTTAGCCACCCTAAAGTTACATGGATGCTTCCCTCTGAGCCGAGCATTATCGTTAACGTTACCGTTATATAATCCAATTGCTAACGCCAGAAGCTGTTAGCCCGTAAAACATTACTTGACAATAAAAATCGCTAACCAGAGGTGTTCTAGTTAGCTTTACAATATGTCGAACCGTTAATCATTCACAAGAAACAACCAGCAATTTGCTAATTGAATTATGCAGACATTTAACGGTTAGCTATGTGGCTAGCGTCGTATTAGCTGAGAAAAAGTTTTCCATTTGCCTGCTATCATCTGTTAGTTTCTTTCCAGGTCCCGCAGATTTGAATTTTATGTCCTTCTTGATGTCATCGAAAAACTTCTTCATTTCCTTTGACTGTCTAAGAACAACCTGATAGCAAAAATACAGCTAGTCAAAGGGCAGCTAAGCTTAGCCAGGAGGAGGACCACAACAAAACTGTACCAGTTGACTGAAACTGCTTCCGCCTCACTATTGGCCATGTCGCCCCCGTGTGGTTGAGTTCTGAACTGAAAGAATTAAAGGGGCAGCCAAGTTTAAGGAAGACTATTATATTATAATATTACAATAAGTTATTTAATACGGAAGCTGAAACGATTAAACAATTTAAATGAACGATTCCATGGAAACAACATTGTTTGATTTAGTACATTTGAAACAGACTGATTTCGGTTTGGCACATGTAGGGACCAAACTATAATACAGTAGACATAAACAAAAACGAAAACTTTCTTAGCATAGGTTTATTCGTGGGGATTTCACTAGTGACTAAGATGACAGGGGAAAAAGTCAGCGAAAATTTTCCTTTTATTGATTAGTTTGTATTCTGGTTTGCCAAATACTAAGAATGGGTAATAGGTCCTAACGTGCTGCGTTCAAATGTAGTGAAAAGGAAAATAACACAGTTCCAATTACACGTAACTATGCGAAAAGAAGGTTCTATAAATCATTGTGGCTGCCCTAACACATAGATAAGAGGTAAACATGTTGCGCCCTTTAGGTTCTCTGGCTTTTCAATAGACAGAAAAAAAAATTTCAACTACGATTTAAAAGACAAAAAAGATACAAATTAAGGACTATCAGTTTACTTTACAAAATGTTCGTGTTTTTTATGTGATTTTTTTAGAGCAAAAGGTAACTTGTTATAATAGTTATCGAACAAACTGTTAAATGCTGTGGACTAGCCTGTATGTTTTCAACAGGGATAAAATAAAAGACTTCAAATCAATTTCCCCAATACAAATTTACATTAAGCTCCAACAATTTTTTTTCAAATCATTTAGTAGTTTCTCGAGATATGGAAAGCCACGCTTTCCCCCCCCCGACATAAATATTGCTTAAATTACGAGCTGCACCTAAAAGCAGCATCTGAGGCGCTAGTGCCACGTCAAACGTGACGTACCAGGAGGTGTAGTCCGGGTGGGAGGCGTCTCAACCAGTAACAGAAACCACACAGCAACTGGCATTAATGGTTGTAAAGTCCGCCAGGATTCATTCTCAGAGGTAAGAGTTCAGTTTTTCATCCATGTTATCTCTTTTATGTCTTCAGCGAGCTAAGGTAGTTAGCCTGATAGCTGCTAGCAGCTCCTCGGCTCCGGTGCCGTTGTCACTTGAATGGTACTCCCGCTGAAAACGGCAACTAAACGCAATGACTGGTACCAGCAGCTTGTTTCAATACACCTTGATCATTCTGAATTTCACTTTCCAACGATTCAAATCGGCATGAAAACTGTGTTTTGGAAGAAATAACTTCAGCCTCAAAACCCAGGGTCTCCCTTTTAGGGGGCTTGATACAGCCCCCTGGGAAGACACAGCTTTAATGTACTATGAATGTATCACTCGATTTTGGCCAAACGCTATCAATTCTGGTGGCTGTATTCTTAGGCACTCCATTCAAATTTTTAAATATTCAACCCAGTAATGGTATAATGGTAGTGATAGTAATGGTATGATAATTTCGTGGTCCAACAAGCTGCTCATTGTGGGTGTGGGTTCATACGAAGAGAGTAATTGAATATTTCAATAGTTACTTCATTCAGGGTTTGCCTAAAGTTCCAGTCCACGACGTAAATGTCATTCTGGGTGTTGCATTATGTCACAGTTATGCTAGTTTTACCACCACAATAACTTATGTCCAGTTTGTACTAGAACGACCCCACCTAAGACGGTTTTGACAAGCCAGCAATCAAGGCAAATTTAATCTTTGCTCCAATATGACCAGGTAGAAGTCATTAGTTGGACATACCTAATTCTTTTTATTATGATTTTTCTTTTGTCTTTATTTTTGGCTAAACACAACAAAATTTTGTAGGGTTAAGGTTAGGGTTAGGGTTTGAATAGCCTTATACACTTGTATGCAGTATGTGTGTTTTTTTTTAAAATCAAAACTTATCCTTTAGAGCTCCCAAATGTACACAAATATACCCTCCTGGCATTTTACCACAATATATGGTATATGATTGATGATGTAGCCTAGAATGGTGTACATCTAATAAACAATTATCCCATTTCAGCAAGTCTTTCAGGGTTTACTTATGGCCAATAGAAAACTAAATAGGTAGATATAATTGCCACCCTTCCATTGAGTTTTTCTTCCTGTTAAGTTATCCTCAGCACTCATAGTGGCTCACTTGTCTGTCCAACCAAAGGCAATTGTGGGGTTCATGGTTTTTCCTGCAATATATCACCTCAATATAACTTGTCCACATCAGTTGAATAGAAACACGAGCAGCATCTTTACTTTTGACTGTATTGAAAATCACATCTTCAGGATTTCTTGTTTACAGCAAGACATTAATATCACTTATGCTTACCAGTAACCACTAAATCAAGCTTTTAATCTGTGTTTCAGTGTGGCAGAGTTAAATCAAAAGCACCTTCGACCATGGACCCAAACGCCAGCGGACTTTCCCAAAGGTTGGCTGAAGCAGACCAGTCTCACCTCCTGCATTTCCTGAAAGAGCTAAGCCCTAAAGAGCAGGAAGACTTGGTCCTTGATCTGCAGGGGATGGACTTTCAAGAAATCAATGGATTCTTCAAGAACGCAATGGAGACGTCCCGCAGCAGTAAACAGGGAAAGATGGATGCCCGTATGGAGCCGGTACCCCGGGAGGTGCTGGGGAGTGTGACAAGAGACAGAGACAATATTAAAGACTGGGAGCTAACAGGTGAGTTTTATTTAACTTTTTTCTGCCCTCATACAGTAAGTGTCTGAGCCTGAACATTCCTATGTTTATTTGTACTACACGCAATAAGGAAACAGAGAGTCTATTTTTAGCTACATTTGATTTTATTGAGTCATTATTGTGTCATTCAACAGAAAGGAGCATATGAGTAATTGCTAATTGTTAAGCAAGACCTGTATGGTTAATGTCGGCATAGTGATCCTCTAGAGAGATTTACAAATAGCGATTAAGTCATAAGTGTTGAGCAACTTTCAAATATGAAGTGATAGTTCACAGGTGAGTGAGGGTGAAGATTTCCTGGTATCTAACTGAGAAGGAGATTAAAACATCACGTGGTAACTGAGATGCTTTGATGTAATCCTGGAACTCTGAGTGTCCTGATAACTTCTGTTACTAAGCCCACATAAAAGTAGCCTTTTTAATGAACCCACATGTAAAAGCTTGTTAAGCAGTCCACACTGAGAAGCATCAGAAATCCCCTCTTTGCTGGCCGTGTGGTTGCCAAAACTCACATCTATTTTCATTTCAGTCTCCTGCGTAGATTTGACGTGTGAGTAAGTCAGCTTAGGTTGTTCATATACTTTGCGCAATCCCCTTTGCAGTGGGGGTCTGTTGATTTTTTTTTTTTTTTGCCTAGGGGAGGATGATGACTGGGGGGTGAGAGAAGAGAACATCTGCTTTTGATTTGGGTCTGACGTAAAAAGCATTGCTTGACCCTCATTCATGAGGTCACTCCACTCTGTTGGGAGCAAATCTGTGTGTGTGTATAGCTAGTGCTAGTATAAACCTTGACTTTCAGCACTTGTAGAGTGATTTTTATCAAGCTAATCTATCTGAAGCCATCATAAATCATCGAACCTTTTAACCAATGAAACATAAGGAAGGCAGGGTTTCTCATATTGGAAGTCAGTTCAGGGCTAATTTATTATGTCACACTGCAAAAAGCCTGTAGAACTACATGTGAAATGCTGGGTGATGCCTTAATAGTTGTTTTGTTAGAGTGTTTTGTTTATTTTGTTGTTATTTATTCAGGATGTGGGAATACACCATCAGCATGATTGCAGATTGGATATTGTGCTATTGTGTATCATATCAATATGTTGACCTAAATGTGTTTTTACTTCCTAAAAAAATACTTAATAAGACACAAGTTCCTGGTCCTGTTAAGGCAATACAAACTGCTCTGTGTTCCTATAGGTCTTCAGTGCATCTCTCAGGGTAAAGTGGCGGTCCTACTGCTAGCTGGAGGCCAGGGGACCAGGCTGGGGGTTTCTTACCCCAAAGGCATGTACGACGTGAGGCTGCCTTCTCACAAAACCCTCTTTCAGATCCAGGCTGAACGCATATTGAAGCTGCAACAGCTGGCCGAGCAGAAGCACAAAATCAAGTGCTGTATTCCCTGGTAAGACATCATGTTACTCATTGAAAGGCATTTTAGTTAGCGTGCTTTTCAGCTGAATTGCTGCTGTATTTAGTAAAAAGTAAAGAGATCTAAGCTAGTAAATAATGCCTTTTTCTTGGGAAAAACAGCTAAAACCATTTGTCCCAGTTGTATTTGCTTAATGATTTACTGAGTCAAATCACTGCCAACACCAAAGGACACTGAGCTTATATTACTGGAAAATGATTAGTTCTCTTTTTAGTAGATCCAGGAAAAAGTTTGAAAGATTGGAAAGATTAAGATAGCAGGAAGGTAGTGGAGTGCATAAAATCCACGCAGACTGAGGTTAAGAGTTTGACAGTTACTACCAATTATGTCAGAAATGGCACAGCTACTATCACCAGGTGTGATTCTGTTAGGAAGTTTCTTACATTTAATTTTTTTGTTCTATACGTATCATTTGCATTTCTCCTTTTTGTGAAAAGTCACTGAGGAAATTTTTCACAGAATGTAAAAATAAGAGTTTTCCTAAACACATATCCACTCTTCTTCAATGATTTTAAATGAGGAGGCAAACAAATAACACAGGAATCATCACTTTGTTAGGTAAAGTTTAGTTAAGTTCTATCTGTTGCCTTCAGGTACATCATGACCAGCGGCAGGACGATGGAGTCCACCAAAGACTTCTTTTCACGGCATAACTATTTTGGCTTGGACAAGGACAACATCATCTTCTTTCAGCAGGGCATGCTACCAGCCATGGACTACAAGGGAAAGATCATCCTGGAGAGCAAAGGAAAGCTCTCCATGGCCCCTGGTGAGCAAACTCAGGATTTGTGCCTTTTGGCTTAATTTGCAGCACTGCTCTTGTTGTTGTTGTCTTGTTTGCCAAGTGGAGATTGTGTGTTCAAACAAGTGTGTCTCTGTTTGTATTTCAGATGGAAATGGGGGTCTTTACAGAGCACTGGGGAACCAGGGCATTATGGATAACATGGAGCAGAGGGGGATTGAATTCATCCATGTGTATTGTGTAGATAACATCCTGGTCAAAGTGGCAGACCCAGCTTTTGTTGGTTTCTGTGTGCAGAAGGGAGCGGACTGTGGAGCCAAGGTTAGTCACACAATGCCTGCTTCTCAGTCTATTCCTGCCTTTTTCTCACTTTTTATCAATTTCAGGTATGTCTTAAGATTGGTATTAGTGCTAATTATTCATTAAACTGAATTATCAGAGACTGGGATGTGAAATCTTTTAATTTTAAAGCTCTTAATGTTGTGGCTTCATAGTTTTAATTTTTAGGAATTAGGGGTCACCTCTGACTTTCTTTTAGGAGAATAATGTACTTTAGTTTTGTTCTATCTAGCATCAAAATTTCTATGTATCATGTCAGCTGCAACAGTTTAAGAGAAGAAAAAAAAGACTAGCAGCAGCAGGTTGAGCCACAAACCAACTATATTTCCGTCATGCAATTGTTTCATACAAT
>JAQNCA010000025.1:20773640-20788221 GCA_029783725.1 Acanthurus tractus
GCATGTGTGTGTGTTTGTGTATGTAAGTGTGAGTGAGTGAGTGAGTGAGTGAGTGAGTGAGTGAGTGAGTGAGTGAGGGAGTGAGGGAGTGAGGGAGTGAGGGAGTGAGTGAGTGAGTGAGTGAGTGAGTGAGTGAGTGAGTGAGTGAGTGAGTGTGTTTGTGTATTCAGAATAGACCTGTTATTTACAGTACGGCTCTGGTTGTAAACACAGTCGAAAGCAATATGTGAATGTGTGAGTTTCATTGGTCTGTGCCTGCAGGATGTGTTTTTTGCATTATAGCTCCTGCTGCCTTGAATCAGAGTTTCCAGCACATGGTTTATGTTTAAGATGGGCCAGAGCATGCAACTCTGCTGCAGCTATTCAGGAAATATTCTTTGTGGCTCCTTTCTGACTCATTTTCTTCTTTGCTCTCCAACTCCATAACTCATATGGTGTGAAATACCTGCAATATGGCTTCTTTAGCAGAATTAAAACAGCTATGTTGCAGTGCCCTAGTCTGTAAATAGATATTTGTGCAGATTTTATTTACTCCCAAAAAATTTATAAAATCTTAATATGACAGCAAGATCCTCTGTTTACTGTTCACAGTGACTTAGAGTCAACAGTACCTCTGCAGCAATGCTTCGAGCTAAATGCTAACAGTAGCATGCTGACAATGCTTAAATGCAGATGTTCAGCAGGCCAACAAAGCTTACCATGTTCACCATCTGATGTGTTACCATGTTAACATTTGCACATAAGCACTAAAAAAGAGTGCAGCTTTTGCTGCTTAGTCATTTAGGCAAATTTGAACAAATGAAAAGGTAACAAAATTTATCCTGAGTGGAACAAATTTCATGGCAATCCGTCAAAAATGTTGAGACATTTCAGTCAAAACCACAAATGTCGACCTCAGGCGCTGGAGGAGAGGCCAGTGGGCTTCATCCTCTGGGGACATGAGTGTCTGTGCAAAACAGAATTTCATGTCAATTCATCCAATTGTTCAGATATTTCAGTCTGAACCAAAGTGGTCGACACATCTACTAACCGACAGACCAACATGACCCTCCCCAGAGGGCTAGCATGCCTAAAAATGTACGAAAACAGCTGTGGAAAATCGAGTAAACAATAAAATCCAAAAATTCCAATATATTCCCTCAAGCCATTGGAGTCTATGTACTGCTGGATAGGATGGCTTTCTCATCAGGATACACTACAGGCAATTTTTGCAGGTCAGAAATAAGAAAAGCCCAAATTCTCAGTGTCTTAAAAATTTGAACCTCCGCATTTCTGAACAGCCGTTGAATTACTTTAGCCTGGTCAAAAGGTTCAGGTTCCATCAACAGCAGAACAACACACCTCATGACGTCATTAGATGACCTCTAACCGACACTTGACTCACTCTTCACGGATCTGGTTTGAATATTAAGACTGTGACAAACGGCAGCTTCAGTGTCACTGAGTTTAGTAAAAAAAAAAAAAAAAAAAATGCTTCTATAATAATTCTAGCACAGTCAAAGGTAAGTTCATTTTTTATGATCACATTTTACAGATCGTCAACATAAGACCAAATACAAAAGTTTGATTTGAAGTACTGTAGCAACAAACGCTAACTCCTACAAATATGTTATAAAATGTCAGAGGAATGACCTCAGAGGAAAGCAGCACTAATGTTACCTTGCATTATGGTTGCTTTAGCCCCTTGCTGTCAGAAGAAAGGCTCTTTTCAGGAGGAAGAAAGCTTTCTGATTGAGCGCTGCATTCAAACTTAATTGAAACCTTATGTGTTGAATACTGGGACTTTTGCATGCTCCCAGGAATCCACAGAATGTGAAGGGTTTTTTTCTGCCTCGCTCTCTCTCTCTCCCTCTCTCTCTTTCCTTCTTTCTCTCCCTCTCTTTTTTTCCCCTATGTGCAGGGGTGTCTTACATCAGCCTAGTGAGCCCTGCTGAAGGCGACTGACTGACAGAGAGTGGGCTACCGAGAGAGAGAGAGAGGACGAGAAAGGCTCGGATTGTGACGTCCAGCTGTCTTGACTCTCACTGGATTAATCTAAAACCATCTCTGAACAAATGGTCTGAAAGGATTAGCCATCTTAGAAGTAAGTCATCCTTTGTTTTTTATGCTTTTTTAAAACTTTACCATTGTTTGTACTTCAAAGTTAGAACTTCAATCCTGACCACCTTGAGAGTTTCTTGAAGTTTAGATGAAGTGTTTCATAGTGGGAGCTTTGGCAGCATGTTTCGAACTCCATGTACTTTTTGTGTGAAGTAGCTGTTGTTTGCATGGCAGACTAGAAGAGTGGATAGCAGAGTGGAGTGATGCAGTAACAGAGTCAAACTCCTCGCTGCTCTACCGCAGATCCAGCTGTTTCAAACTGAACACACCGTTACTTTGCCGAGGTTGAGTGCGATTCATTTAGACATCATTTAATTTTAAATCACATCAATGTTTAGGAGAGGAAAATGAATTTAGTAAAGTTTCTCTGTCTAAACGTCATCTATCCAGCAGAAACTCGAAAGTCTAAAAGTCGAAACCATTTTTTTATTCTATAAAAATATCAACACCGTCCTTTCTATGATCAACATGCTCTATTTTATTGTTATAACTCAGATTCAAGCTGATTTACTGCAACATACAAATACAGAATGGCCCCAACTCCTCTTTTCGCAAGCCACAAAAGAAGTGTAACTAATGTAAAAATGATGTGACCCTTATTTTGAATGCTCTGCATCAAGCTCACGCACATTTTTGCTTGCTTTCTTGTGGCGGGGTAGCAAGCAGTATGTTTTTGGAAAAGTCAAACAACTGACTCATTTATGGCTGCTTAGATTCTCTCAAAGTTTACTGCGGTCAGCTGTTGAAATGTAGAATGCTCGAGTTACAGCTCTGAAAAAGACTGCGGTTCCTCCAGTCCTGCTTTTGTGTCGTGGAGGTGGTGGTGTGTGTCTCTCAGTGTTATGTAGGTGTTACACAGGTGGTATGTAGGTACCCTCCTGTGGTATGTGGATGATAGATGTCCACACAGAGGCCTCTTTCCTGCATCATTCAAGTTATTTGGTAACTCAACTCAACAGTCATCTGAAGACCTAAGAATATGTGAAGGTCCTGATCAATGGAATAATTGTTCTGGGGGAGTTAAGGTGATCCTGAGGTCACTCTTGGTGGCTGCATGTGTGTGAGCATGCGTCTGTGTGTGTTTTTGTGTGTGAGTTCGTGTCTGTGTGTTTTTGTGTGTGTGATCAGAGCTAGTAGGCAGGTTTTGTTTATAATCATGACTGCTCTTTGTTTTTGTCAGTGGTTTGTTGATTTTCATGCAAATAATATCTAATGCTGACCTCCATGCCTTCATGTAACTCAAGTAGAATTTATCTTCTGTCCAATTAGTCAATTTCTTACTTCAAATCAAAAAACAATTTTCAGGTAAGTTATGTGTCAGTAAGAATTAAAAAATCCATTATTTTGGGCCAGTTAATGTGACATTGAATGGATACAGTATGTTGTGTTCTGAATTCCTTTTTCTGATGTCGTCACATTCGTAACTTTCACTTTTTCCTCTGTTTCTGGTCTGGCTGGGCTTTTATGCATGTTCTCAGGTTAATACAATAAAGAACTAACCTTTTTGGTTTCTCTATGAACTGGATGGACTGACATTAACATGGACTTTATCTAACTTTTGCTGGTCTCTGGTGTTGTTGTTATTTGTGCTCTGAACACTTATGTGAGCTTAACTTTTTTTTAAATATAATTTCAGGTTAAATAATTAATTGATGATAGAAAAGTATGAAGAAGAGGTTGATAAGTTCATGGCCTGAGGTAGAAGGAGATGAGTCAGCTCTCCTTACATGCACATGCAGTTCAGCTCTCAGAGTGATTATGCAGAGAGTTTGAAGGTAATAAATTTGTCATATTCCTTTAGTTAAAAATATAAATTCAGCACTGTCTGAAGAAAATGGCATTCATGTAAGCCGATTTTAACTCGTCCACCAGCCACTCTGTTCATCTGATTTGGCAACCTCACAACATCACTTCTACCCCTAGATGAAGAAGATCAGTTGTCACCATTTTGACAATGATGATGATATCATTTCCACTGTGCAGCACTTTCTGGAAGTCAAAGACACAGAGTAAGAAAGAATCCATGTGCTTCACAACCTCTGAACTGAGTGTGTAACTGTAGTAAAGGACTGCAATAACAGACAAATGTATCCAGATTTCTAAAATTGACTCCTTCTACCTCAGGACATGAACTTATCAATCAATCAATCAATACAAAAACCTGTGTACTGTAAACTTGTTGTTTGCTGTCTTGCTTGAGCTACTTGCTGAGATATTGAGAAAAATCTAGCTTTAAGTTTCCAGATTACATGAAACAGAAAATAAGTCTTTTATGACTTAAATTTAAAAAATAATCTTTAAAATGCTTAAATATTCTTAAAAGTTTTTTTTTAAGCAGTTAACAGTTTTATCCATCTTTTTTGTAACAAGTTACAAAATTTACTGTTGATGATAAGATGCCAAATCACTATATTGCTTCTTTGACATTATTCTTTAAAATGTCTTAATCCAGCTGTGTAAAGCATCACAGTAAACATCTGTGATTTCTTGTTCAGTGTTCGTGTTCATACTCAATATGAAAACGGAAATCCTTCACTGCTTAGATTAAATGCAGCACAATGCGGCCTTGGAGTATTGTAAGTTATACTTATGGAAAACCTTTGTTGCTTTTATGCTGCCATTAGTTTTTCCCTCTTCCCCCGAGTGCAAGCTTTTTCTCTGCCCATCGTCAAACTGTGCGGAACAAAGAAGTCATGGAAGTACAAGCAGCCTTATTCAAGTTGAAGAAAATAAAAAGTGAAATTTAAAAATGTGGCCACAAAGTCCAGGAATGCACTGATCACCACAGATGGACGATTTATGACAGTATTGGAGGAGAAGGGCGCGGATTTTTCCTTTAAGACCCTTCTGTTGTGTGCTCTCTCGGCTGATTGGGTAAATAGGAAACCATCTTTGTCAGAGCAAATCGGCTCTGTGTCAAAACTGAAATGGAGGACTTATTGCTTATGACAGGGAAATATATGAAATGCCTGCGGTGGATGTCAGAGGGGAGTGGATAATGTACTCACATATAGTGTTTTTTATTTGTGCAGACAGTTGGAAAACAGAGGGAGAGAACATTGAAGGGGGGTTTTATCCCGCTCCATCACTCCGTTACAGCTTCTGGCTGTAACTTGATATTTAATGCACAAGTTTGTACACACACATAAACTGAAGGCAAAAACACACACTCACAGGGAGAGATTTAATGAGAGAGAGCATACAGAGGAACCACATTAGGAGTGTGTTATCGCTGCATCTTTCTCATTTCATTTCAATTAGAAACCCTTCGCTCCAGAGTTTGGAGGCTTACTGACATACAGACCTTAATCATACACCACAGCACAGGCTGTAATTTCAACCCCTCATTCAAAACACTGTACTGGAGTCAGCTGGTGCTTACTTGGCTTAGCTGCAACTCGATGCAGACATTGTTTGATTGGAAATGTCTTCAAATCAATGCTGCTGGCAAGAGAAAACCAGCTGTGCACTTGCTAACTGAGGTGCATGCTATAATTTGGTATAATACCACCATTTAAAAACTGTGCTGTTGACTCTGCATCCCACACATGCTTGAACTTTGACCCTGCCCAAACCAGCATCCCGCTCATCACCTACCCTTTGAGGGGGATTAGGTTACTCGTAGGCTAAAGCAGACTGCCTTCAGAGCCTCTTAATACTTAGTTTAAATTACTTGTTTGTCTCTGACTTGTTGTCTGCCTTGAAAATATGATATTTTAAATTGTGAAATAATTACTGATGTTAATATGAGATCCAGGGGACAGAGAGGGCTGCTCCGATCATAAAATTAATAAATAAATAAAATAATTGCAGAGGAGTCAAGAGATGCACATGCATGTTAACACAGAGCAGCTGTTGCCTTAAACCTCCTCTGTGTTTGCACATGTGGCCTCATTTCTCTCTTTCTTGTTTACAGGCAGAACTCTCTTTTTGTTTGTCTGTTTGTCTGAAGCTTATTATTTGTCCGTCTCTTAGTTGGCCATGTCTTTCCTAATTACAGGCTGTCAGAGAAGATTTGAGGTAATAAGTGAACATCAAAAGGACCTCAGGAGGCGCTGCAGGCTGCCACTGTGTACAAATGAGAGCCTGGACAGTGAATGAGTTGTCACTGCTGACGTATCAGACTGTAAAGACAATATTAGCCTTTTTACACAGATTTAAGTATCTGCTCTGTTGTCTCAGCTGTTTTTATTTAAATGTTGGGGAAGCATTATGAGTTACCACTGGTGGAAAGTGTGTCACTCAAGTACCGTACTGTTGAGATTTTTTGAGATTTTTAGTCACTTGTTCTTTACTTGAAAAGTGGCATTTTCTTCCTCTTTTCTTAAATACTTGATTACATTTTGGAGGGAATGTTGCTCTTTTACACAATATTTACCCTGGTTCAAAAAGTGGTTTCCAACATTTTTGGCTTGAAATTCCTCATTGAAAAGCAGTTTAATTTCATCTCTGAACTTCTCATGTGATTTCATTTAATTAATATTCAAAATATCCTATATGGACAAAGAAAAAGAAAATAAAGAGGAAAAACAGAAAACACATTTGTGGTGCACAGCTTTTTTTTTTCTTTCCCGCTTTATTAATCACCTTACAACCATTTAGATTTAAACCATGGCCCCCTTAAGGAGGCCAAGCCCTCACTTTAGCAACTACTAGACTGAATAAATACGAAATAATCGTAAGTTAAGTCATTAAAACTAGTTCATCTTAACCAACTACTACAGAAGTGTGAACTCACACATAAATATATTTAGCTTATTCTTTGGTGGGATTTATAGAATATTGATTGCAGAACTTTGTCATCTCATTAAAGCTAAAGTCTAAAATATTTTATAATTTCCTGCAGAATAAAGGAGAAAAAATAGATTGGAATTCTCTTATTGTCTTATTGTCTTTATCAGAAGTACAGCTCCTTTTCTTATTTTAAAAAGTTGTAAATGTATATTGTCACTGGTACTGATAGTGCCTGTGCTTTGTGAGTTATTTTATGCTTTTTTAGAAATTAAGTCTACTTTTTCTAAAGAAAGCACTTCTTGTCTTAGTTTAGTGCACAAATGTCCTTCATTTTACTAGTGTGCAGGGGACGGACCTCTGCTTTAACGTCGGGAAATGGAAAAAAAGAGCTACTTGGCGTGAAACTGTGTTTTTCCAATCTAACAGTGTAGCTGCAAAGTTCAAGGCCTGGATATTCAATCAAAATGGATTTCCAGTCATTTTTTCTAGGCTACTCTCCTTACATAACAAACACAACCCTTGTCACTGCACCATAGTCACAATGTATAATCTTTGTAGGAACATTTGGTAGATTTTACAGACAGATGTAAGAGATTGCTGAATTAGTATTTATGGCTGAAGTGAGTCCCTCTTGCAGTTCTTCATTTTCTGTCTCCCTCATGGCTGCTAAACATCAGCCAGTAGCTTTAAGGAGCACCTGCACACTGGTGCGAATGGTTAATGTCCTTAGGCAGCTAATGGGTCTCAAATGGTTCCACTACCACAGGCTACAGCAGGTGTACTCCTTGTGGAGACTGTCTAATCCTAAGGCAAACCCCAAACATTAACATATGTTTCATCGCACACATTCGAGAGTCATTATGATGGGTGTATCCATTAGGACCCACCTTTCAGCCCTCATGTCAGCTCCTGCAGTGTGGCTCTGTAAATTTTTAGGTCTGATTTCCTTGTAAAACAACAACTTCCTGTGCAGAAGGACGTGCCAGACAAGACTCACCAGATGGATATAAAACAATGCAGTTTATGAAGCAGTACATGACTTCCACCTCTCAGCTTTTGGTGTCATGTTACTGTAAAACTATTGCTTGCAGGGCAAAGTCTTGTTTTAATCCACTCTATCATTGAGCAACATTCAAACTCTGCCTTGTATATCATTACATGTGCATATGCAGTATAAGATATCCTACAATTAAATGTGTAGACTAGAACACTTAGCCCCAGGTGTCACATTTAACCCACACAATAAAGTATTGTTTTCTGTCCAGCTTTCTCTTTCACTCAGAAAATTTAATTACGTGTGTGTAGGCCCTGCATGCATGTGTCCGCGCCTCATTCTCAGATTTTACTGCACGTGTGTTTACATGACTGCACCTGGGTCTGATCGGGAAATATGATTCGGATTTCACGCATTCCCATAAAAATAAAATATCTGCGATGCTATGCTACAGCCTTTAGGGAGAAACAAGAGGATATAATCGAAAGCACATGTGGATGGTTATGGTGCATAGCATCTGGGCACACTGTATAGCAATCAGGCACAGCACCAACAGAGCACAGAAACACGCACATGCCCCTATAGTATTTACTGTGTATGCAGTTATAGCTATAAGGCCTAGGCAGGAATTCTGGGTTGAGTAAAACTGAATAAAATTTGCTGTTACTGTTTGACTGAACTGCCTTATCTTTAGCAGTGTGTTTTCCATAAATTACTGGTCAAGGACAAAGCACTTATAGTAATTTTTGTGCAGGTTTTGAGGTTATTGAACAGTCCAGAGTACAGAGGCACACAAAAGATTTATTGGCATTTTATCAGTATTCAAACTTTAATTTGGTTTAGAGTTTTATAAGGAAGTGTTCAGCCTTGCTCGGCTCATGTGGCCCTCAGGCTTAATTGTAACTACTTTGATGACGCCTTGACTTTTCATGTAGCGCCATGAGCATCAGGTCAAATGTTTTTGTCAAACTAGCTACATTTTTAACAACCAGATACCTGCAAAACTGGTGATATTTCTATCAGCACTGGGTATCTCTTCTGCATTGCACTAATTTTCCAATGTTTGCATGCTAATGTGCTAAACTAGAAGGAAAAACATGCTGCATGTTATACCTTTCCTGCTGGTAAAGCTGTGCTCTTATTTTTGTCAGGTTAAAAAGCATAAATTATCAATGCAATGCAAATGCAATTGGCACGTTATAACTTCAAATAAAATGCAGTGAATAAATTTACATTCACCAAGTACAAGGTTTGTTTCAGAATGACTTTAGTCATCATAAAATATTTTGATTTGTTTAAAATTGAATTTTTTACATTTAAATTAATGTTTCACATTGTTATTCTTCCAAATTCTGTGAAAATATTGCAGTACCTTTTCACATTTTAATCAGTTTCAATTCATACAGTTTAACAGTTATCATCACCTGTGTTTGAGTGATGGGACGATGAAAGAGGAGACTTAGGCTTCAGGACTTTGTGCCTTCTTCCTTCCTAGTGCTTATATCACCAGGTACAAAAAAAACAGTTTTTTTAGTGGCTGGATGGTGAAGTTCTGTTGTTCTTGACCCTCTTAACCTCCACTGGTTGCTCACTAAAGCTCCAAGTGTTGATGCTGCTGTGAGACAGAGGCAGGGAGCAGATTGAGATAAACCTGTGTATTTACTTTACATGTTTCCAGGGAGCAGGACCTGGTGGTGATCTATGTGCTCAGCCCTCCCACGAAAATCTGGTTATGTATACAAACAAATCTTGGTTTAAAAAAAAAAACAAACTGCTATCCTGTTTGCAACATGAGACTTTAGCCAGAGGTGGATGTCTGTGTAAGGTTTTGATTTTCATTCAGGGAATATATGTGCAAAATTTGTCCAAAGTCCTGTTCAAGGCTGCTGCAATTCAGTCCTATAAACCCTGATGTCAAACTGGCCTCAGTCGGCTGTGTTCACTCTTATTGTGGCCGGAGTAGCTCAGATTCTGGTTCCATTTTCCATAACAACACTTTTCCCCCTACTTGGAGCTCCCATGCCTTCACATGGTGGCCAAACTGTGTACTTACAGATCACCTGATGCAATTTGGCCCAAAAAGACTTTTTCCCCATTTGCTAACATTATGAAGGAGGAACAGTGAAATTGTAGATACATCTTTTTGAGCATCACAACTGTCCTATAATTTAAAGACTAATTTCACCTTCATTATTTGATTAATTTGGTATGAAAAAAAATGTTGTCTAGTCTAAGATAGCAACAAGATTTAATCATTTTAACTTAACTTTAAATTAGCAGGGAGTTTGATTGTAAAGCTCAGCTAGCTCAGCTGCTGAAAGTCTCTAGTGTTCATGTTCTGTGGGCCCCATAATATGGAAGCCATGGAGGAAATGTAGGTAGTTTTAATACACTGAAGTCTAACTTTTTGAGCGACTTTTATAGGAATAAATGGGGTCGTACTTCAAAGCTATATCCAGTTTTCCTAACTACATCAGTGGTTGCTTGGCGAACTGAACTATTTGACGAATGCCAGCTACAACCAAAGAAAGCTACAGCAAAGGGTATACTGAGCAGTAGTAAGGGAGTTACATTGGTGATATGCTGCACACTTTATTTTAACACATTGTACTAACAGTTTTTCACAAATTCAGAAACTTTTAGTCAATCAGAGAAGCATTTAATTTGTTATAGGTATTCTATCTGTGTGTGTCTCTTGGTAAAGCTGGTGGGTTTCTGAGGAGGGGGATATCTGTCATTCACCACTTCCTGAACTAGCCAAGAGGGGGCTGATATTTGTGGGGCAGCACACACTATTTTTTACCCCAGAAGTCAAACTTTAAGTCAATAGAGGTTCTATTCAGAAGCGCTCTGCTCCAAGTTGATACAATAAACTCTGGATTCGAAGACAGGTCCAGTCAGAGTGTATTGAGTCTGTAATATTTCATGTCTGTCCGGTCTAAATGGTGCTGCGACTGAGCGCCGCTGCCTACATATCTCGGAATAAATCTGGAGACAAACATTAGTCTGAATGAGTAACTCACATGTTAGATATTGTGTTTAGCGTAAAGTGACATGCTATAACTCCCGCTGGTACAGTAGATACAATTTTTGCAACCACATTCAGTAACACTTACCACATATGGTTTTGTTTTTATATGGGATCTAGTGGGAAAAAGATGCAGTGCTGTAAACGGCTGTCATGCTATAATATACTCTCAGTTATGGTGTGTGAAGATTTTTAGATAAAGAAAAGTTGGTTTAACTGTCGATTATTAATGCAGTTATGCTCTAATAGAATTTACCATTTTATTTTGCCTTTCAATAATTGACTTACATGTATTTTTAAAAAGCACAGTCAAATTACATTGTATTTAAATCATAAATGCTATATGAAAACATATTTAAGTATATTTAAGTTAAGTACTCAGCATGCTATCATCCTAGAAGGCAACTAAAAAAACACATTACTATTGATATTGTATTTGGATATGAAGAAAATCGAAGACAAATGGCCCTTTAAAGCCTCTGTGCCCAGGGGCCTCCTAACCCCACATCATGGTTCAAAATTTTATATTTAATTGAGCAATGGGAAGATTTTTTTCCCCCTTGCCCCTTAGTGAAATATGCAAGAATATAAAGCCAACTTTCCTTTAGAACTTATTGCCCAGACTTTTATAACATATAGTCTGGAGTAACAGCATAGTTAAGGTAGGACCTAATGTGAAACTCAAGCAGCACCGTGCGTCTCCATCATTCTCCATAGTTACAGACTGGTGAAGTGATATTCTTCTTTCTTTCTCATTATCCTCTGTGCCCTCTCATCTTCTCTTTTATTATTATATATAACTTTTGATGTGGACCTTGGAGCTTTACAAAGTGTCAAGCATGATTCTGTACAAAAGCTCTTGTTTTGATAACTTTATACCCTTTGAGCTCCAGTTTATTTTTGTTTCTTTCTCGAATGCTTTTCACAGTTTCACAGTGTTTATTTTGATAATATGACCCTGAAACGAGATGTGTGGTGATATCGACTTTCATGATGTTTATCCACCCAATATGAAAAAAACTGAGAGTTTTTGGGGATTTTTTTCAAGGCTGAATTAGTCATACTAAAGCTGCTGTGGACATGCTAGCATGCCCAATGATGACAATTCTAACATGCTGCAGTTCAAAAAGGAAAAGGTAATGCTAATGTCATTATTATTTGTCAGGCCAACAACAACAACAACAATATTATTATTAAAAATAAGTAATAAAAATAATTTAAAAGCAGTAGGTAATACAGTATCAGTTTCACTACAAACCTCATTGTAGGTCTCTGAACATAACTCTTTGCACTTGACCCTCAATTTCTGTAGCAGGTTTGTGTGTCTGTATCTATACCAATTAGATGCCTTTGCCCTATTTTAAAGCTTCCTGGCTTAAGCCCCTTTAACCCTGCCCCCCCCTCCTATTTTCCTCCAGTGACTCTCATTGTACCTGTTTATGTTGGACTACCTGCACTGGTTTGTTTTAGCATGAGCTCAACATATTAGGTAGTAGGAGAGGGCAGTTTACCTGGGTGCCATGGTTACAGAGTAGAGCAGACTTTACCTCAGACCGGTGATATCCAAACCAAACTCTCCTTGTTAATGTCTCATCATTAAATGAAACAGAAGTAAAATGTCAGACATACTGTACCTGGAAGCTGACTTTTTGTTTTATGCAAAATTTCATGTCACTCAGGGAACTTTTTGCTTAGTTGTTTTCTAGCCCTTGGAATGTTATCCTGCCTCCCAAATAAAAAATAAGTCAAACACATTGTAATATCTCTTTCTGCTCTGTGCTATGTGACCTAGATCTCCTGACTTTTTACTGCTCTGTCCCTCAGGAGCTTTGAGAATAAATTCACCACTTAAGGGTTTGTGCAGCTGGTCCTCATTGTCATCTTTCCCCAGTTCCTCCATCTCTCATATTCTGTTACTTCTCGTGCTTTTAGCCGTGAAAATATATCGCAATTGAAATTAATTATGAAGAGCAGTGTCCACTCAAACATTAAGTCATGCCAACTTGTATGAAATGATTACCATAATAAGATCAACTATGAAAAGAATCAACAACCTTTAATTTTTGCGTAGAGAATAACAGCAAAAGCGCAATGAATAAAAGGCTATAGACACTTGAAACATGTGAAACTTTACCCCACAGATGATTCAAAAAAATAGTCTTATTCAAGCTTGTTACAGTTTTCCCTTAAAAGTTTAAAATATGTCTTTAAAAGTGAAGCGGAAAAAATTCTGGTTTGGACACTTTTTGAAACCTAGATAGGACATGAATAAGTTTTTCCTGCTGTGTTCCTGTAAGACGAGAAGTTTCCAGGGCTGTGAACCTGTGCCTGTGTCTCCAGCACTGCTGACTGATGTGATGTTACTGTAACAGAGGCCAGCGCTGGAATAACAGCTGTTCATTTCACACAGGTATTGAGAACACAGCTGGAAGAAGAAGAGACAATAGCAATGGGACTGATACACAGGAGATCCATTTATACATTTTCACAATTTTTAAATCATTACCATCTTGGAAGTTTCCTGTGTTGAGCTTACTTTACCTTCAACTCAAGAATATACACAATTATCATGATCAATTTTATAGAGAGAAAAACGGAGCACAGACACAGAGAAACATGTCTTATGGTGGACAATATCTTTATTAAAGCCTCTACAAGCCTCTTAAAGCTTTAAAGGACTACTTTTTTTTCCCTCAACTGAGCAATTTCTATACATTTTGGAGAGAACTTTGCTAGTCCAAGATTTTTATCACTTGGAGAAAGCATAAAACTCCCCCAAAAATTTTAAAATGTAATATTTGGCAAGAGGGTTACTCCTGAGGACAGGCCATACTCTTATCTGAATTAAACACGTTTTTCTTAGTATGCCAAAGCGCAGTCATGGCATGCTTGGAAAATTCAGAGTATGTGATTTGCAGTAAATGGGCTAAAACATGCAAACACACCATATGGTCCTTTGAGACTCCCACAGATGTAGAACCAAAGGTCAGTTGTCCTGTCCAATACAGCACAGGCAGCCTTTACATAAATGTGCTCCAGCATAGAATAAACCCATTTTTGACTTCCAAATGCACACAAGCCATCAGGTGTTTGTGTTTCATTAACTATGAAAAGCAAAGAGGAGTTAAGCTAAGTAAAGGGGTCTGGGAAGTGGCTGTAACCTGAGTCTACAGGAAGTGGAAGTAAGAAAAGCACTGAGATTATGTGTGAAGGCACAATGAAAGAAACAAGTCAGACTGTGATTAGTGCCACAAAATCCAGTGTGTGGACCATCATTGTTGGTTGCGTGAGGTTAGTTTGAGGTCATCATGTGTACAAGACTGCTGTTAAAGGTTGAGCCTTTGGATCTTTATTCAACAGACTTCTGAAAATTAATTTTCACTCCCAGGAATTTTCTTGGATAAAAAAACAAACTTAACTATCAGTGTTTTCCAACCCCTTCTCATATTTCAAAATGCAAAATTCCAGTCATTGTAGCCAGGCTATCTGAGAAACAGGAAATGTGAGCATGAGCTCAAAATCAGCAGGTCTGCATTTGTTTTCCATAAACAGAGTCCAGAAAATGTAAACCTGCATTCTATATAAGTCAGAGGTTAATTATGACTGAGGTCAACTGCAGTGATAACAGACAAAGTCACTGCTGGTAGAGATCCTGAGTTGAATATAAACAAGAGAAAAGCATAGTGATGATCTTGTAGGAACAGGACTGTTGAAGTACAATACTT
>JAQNCA010000025.1:20789429-20799670 GCA_029783725.1 Acanthurus tractus
GGTTAATTATGACTGAGGTCAACTGCAGTGATAACAGACAAAGTCACTGCTGGTAGAGATCCTTAGTTGAATATAATCAAGAGAAAAGCATAGTGAGGATCTTGTAGGAACAGGACTGTTGAAGTACAATACTTTAATGTCAGTTAATGTCATCAGATTGAATAAGACAGTACTGTTAAAGTCTGTTAAAGACTGTTAAAGTGTCTCTTTGAGCAGACCGGAGCACTGCAGCTCTGACCAGCATGCTGCTGATCTCTCTGTTGTTTCAATGGGAAACATCAGGAAAAAGTTGTTTTTGGCAAGTGATGAAGACCAGGAAACATCTGATACGCATACATACCCATTGTGAAATTCTCACAGTGCTCTGGTTGTTTTGTTTTTGTCATATTTAATTGGGTTTAGATAACTCTCCTCTGGTGATTTCTTTTATTATTTACATTGGGAATGTAGCATAAAGCCTGTCGCTTGCACTACAAGAAACTTAACAAATTAACACTTGATTTCTAGAATTATCACTTGACCAATATTTCACTGTCTCATTTTATTATTTGCTGTGCAATTGTGTTGCATAAGACATAATTAACTTCATTTGAACAATAAAACTAACCCCAGTTATATAACAGAGCCTGTGAGAGACAATAAAAAGAGCCCAAGCAGGATTCTCAAAGTTAAGTTGGTCATGGTCAGATAACTACAATTAACTGTTTAAATGCAGCAAACTAAGGAGACGCTTTTAGTCATGTGGTTGAAAACCGTTCATGCATGTAACTGAACACATCCAAGTCCCATTGTAAACATTTAATAGGTCAACGGGGGGGGGTCTGTTTATTTAAAGCTACATTTGTCAAGTCGCATAACAAATGAAATGTGGACAGAAACTGGTTGAAGCTTGTCACTAAGCTCTGCTGTTGGACAGAGTGGTCAGTTGGAGGCGGCTTGTTGGCGCTGCGTCTGTCCAGCTGAAGTCATGTCTGTGACTCAACGTCTCAACGTCTCTTCCTCCCCCTTCTCCATCGTTTCTCCCTTCACTTATTCATCATTTGTTCCGACAATTAGTGCATTATGTAAAGTTACAAAATAAAAAAGCTTCATTTTAATTGCATATGAACTGAGGCTTGTTTGTCTTGCATGGCTAATATTGAAATATCACCACTGTTAGAGTTTAATAGGCCCTTTCTCATAGAATGATAAAGCACTGAATAAATGGAAATTCCAGCTTGGTGGCAGTTATTGTGTCTTTTATTGAGTGAAATAAAAACATGCTTCCAATTAAACTCCCATTTTCCCCTTGTATACCCAAACAAATATTTGGTTCCCATGAATACAGAAAAACATATACAAAATAAAATGTGCTCATTGAGCTAAAAAGGCTGCCTTATGTTTCATTGTTGTATTCTTGTGGCAAGCTATATTTTAAACTTTACTCTTCATTTGCCTAACCTTTTGTTTTCATCTTGTTTTCCAGATTGGAAGTCGGTCTCTGTGTCTGGGATGAAGTGCTTGTGGGACATTTACCTCCTCCTGCTTGTCCCCCTCTTTCTGTTGGGAGCCGTCACATCGCAGGTCAACCCAGGTTTGTGCCACCAGGAGAGGGCAAAGTGCATCTCTAATTCTTCTGTGATATAAGTGTCTGTATTCATGTGTCTTGCTGCAGTAAGATCATATTCAAAAGTTTGTGAATACTATAAAATGACTTTTGTGAGTTTTGGGCAGTATTTTTTGGGTTTCGTGCTCCAGTCCAGACTGTGACTGATTCAGATTTTGGATAAGTGCTGCTTTGTGGGAGTCATGTGGTCCCCTCTCTCTGGTTTGGCCTCTTTGATCCCAGCATGCACGCCTTTCTCCAGCTCTCCCTTCACTGTACGGGTGGTTTCCGTGATGTCAATGAAAAAGCAACCAATAATTTTTTACAAGGAAACAGAGTAGCAACATTTGGAGGGTAGAGACAGAGTCAAATAAGAACCAAAGAGGGGTTTTTGGTTATTGTTAAAATCGTAAAAACGCTGCAGATATTTGGCAGTAAAACCCTGATCTGGCTACTGTTTATGACTTTAGTCTAAAAGCTCCTGTCATCAGGCTGAGTTTTCTTCATTGCTGAAAGGATAATAGGATAATAAATAGCAGACTGAGATCTAAACAGTGTTTAATGATGGTTTTGTCTGAATATAGAGTTTAAAGGTCAAGCTGCCAAACAGGGTTTAAAGAAAAAGAAAGAGCAGTGGAAAAAACACCCCCTCACTTCCAAGTCCTCCCACCTTAATCCAACCCACTTCCACTTTCAAAATAAAGCTTTTTACATTATATTCCTCTTCACTGTTGTATGACTTTAAATCCAATTTCATTTTGAGGATGTATGAAAATCAAAACAAACATGAGGTCATGATGACAGGCTCGGGAGTTTCCTGGCCAAGTCAACAGTGCTGGAGGAAAACTACAAGCATTACATTTTTCAAACTAAGCAAACAAAAAGTTGTGTTTCAACCTTGTGTTTATTTAATTTCTAACAACAGCTGTTTTCTAGAGCGCTTGTATACCCACATAGACATCATGCGTAAACACACACTCACATCGTGGCTTTCCATGTTCATCATTTATTTGTTCTTGATGCCAAAGATACCAGAATAAAAGAGGAGGAGTGAAGAGTTTTATGTGGAGTCTTAGAAAAACAAGTGAAGAAATAGAGGATGTCAGACAAGAGCATTTGTAGGAGTGTGAGGACAATCGTGCATGCTGTGCTTTAATGCAAATGCCTCTTTACGTACATGTATTCTGACCTAGTTAATCAGATATAAAAACTAGCATACAAAGCCTCAAACTTTTCAATATATTCGACAGACTCTCAGGTCTTGTACCATTTAGCATTCTGCACAAAACATTTTGACTGTGGATGTTTTACGAGGCCTCTCAACTACACTTAATTAAGGATTTGAGTGTCTCTTTTCTTACGGCATTTTGTGTGTGTTTGTGTGTGCATGTGTGTATGTGTTTGTGTGCCTACTTGCATGCATATACACGCATACTGTGGATCCAGCTATCCCACTGGAGTCTGTGGCTAATGCATACCAGACATTCTGACAGCAGGAAAGTCCATTCAAATAGGCTCTGTCTTTCTCCGCAGCACTTGTGTGTGCGTGTGTGTATCAGTGTGTGTGTTAGCCAGTATTTGACCACTCATAAGTCATGGAAAGGACTGTTTGCGCATCTGATCATGGTCAAAGTTCAACAAGTTCACCATTCATGGCAGAGTTTTGTATCTATAATCTGACCCAAGGGATTTCTTCACTCAAAAACCACCAGAGACTATTAAAAAAAATCACCTTCAGTGTCACTAAGAACTCAAATCTCAACCTGCTGTAATATATGGAAGCAGGATATATCCACCTATAATTCTGTCTAATGCTTTAGTTCTGCTGCATTGAGAAGAGGGTCATTTTTCCACAGTCTGGAATTATTCATGGCTGAATTTAGTAGAGCTGAGATATTGAGTGATGCCAACTTTCCCCTGTTTAAAATTCCCAAGCAATGCAGTTATACCATCCCTGTCTTTCCCATTTTACTTATGAGTGGGCGAACTTTATTTCACTGTGGAGGGAGGGGAAGTGAAAGCATGCGTATAGGCCTGAGCAGAGCAGCCAAATGTCAAGCTGTGCTATTATTGTGTTCTGTTGTTTCCTTGAAGACTTTTAGAATATTTTTTTGAATGAATGGACGAGTGAATGCATTAGAATGTTATCTTTGAATCACTAAATCAAATAAAATAATTTTCATTGTAGTCTTGCATATCTAGTCTTATCTACTTTCTTTTAGAGTTGGAGAAACTTTCTGCACCCATTATAATTTTGCATATAGGGTCAAATATTACGGTAGTTTTTGTGTGTTTCATTAAAACCAATCACAAGCATCGTGGGTGGTGCTAATAGCGGAAGTGGAGACAAACGAGACGAATGATGTCCCTCACACATGTGCAAGGTTTACTTTTCCTTGCTCAATTCAAATTAAGCTGCTATAGTGTGACTTGATCAAAGTTTAGTAGCTTACGGTGGCTATTAGCTAATGTTAGCTAAATTTGGATTTCGACATTACCAATCAGTCCATGACCGTTAGTTACATGTTAATGTAGAACTTAGTTACACAATTTTTAAGCAAGTAACGGATTAACAACTCATTTATTTGTGATCAAAGTAGGGCATTACCTGTAGTTAATTAGGAGTTGTGTAATATCTTTGCAAATTTCATCCCACTGTTAAGAGACTGAATATACCTATCTGTTGAAATAGTAAAATTGAATGTCGTGGCCACTTGGGGGCAGCAGAACAAGATGTAAACACTAATAACGGAGCGGCTCTTGAAGTCGTTGATGTAAACAGTGTTAGATTACCGTTATCTACTTACTGATTAAGCAGACACACACAAAAAAATTGTTTCGAGTCATGGTACCCTGATAAATGAAAGTCCAATATTTGCTATCTATTTAGCTCTGCTTTGGTTTCTACTATCTCCTGAGGTAAAATAATGGGCTCCTTAATTGCTAAATGCTTTACTATGTAAACAAGCTAGTTGCTAACCTTCCATGTTAGCCATTCTGCAGTGGGCAGGTGTTGCCAGCTGAGGTACAAGGTGCTGATAAGCTCCATTGAGAAGATTAATGGCTGCAAAGTTGGATGATGATCAATATAAAAGCACTTAAATATTACATAAAGTAATTTGATCGACACTTAATGTAAAAATATTGAGTTTTGTTGCTATAAAACATTTGACTCAAGAGAAATTTAGGCACAAACCCGGTAATGTCCACTTGTGGCCTCTTTCAGCATGTCGGCTGTTTGGCAAAATTCATATGGTATTGTTTCAAGATAAATAAAGAGTAAAGTAGAAAGTAAATTTATAAGCATCACAATCAAAACTGCCATCAACGGACAAGTATTATGTTGCAGATGTGGACATCAGTTTGCGTGACTACACAGCCTGTGTGTGCGCGTGTTTATGTGTATGAGTGCGTGTGTGAGTGAATGTATTTGGAGCCAGCGGTTAGACAGCAAACACTACAGAACAAACCTGCCTTTCAGTAGTCAGGGTGCGGTAAAAATCAAGAGGTGAGAGAGAGGGTTTGGTCCGTTACTCCTTCATCTCTTTCTCTCTTTCTCTGTCTCTCTCTCTCTCTCTCCCTCTCCCTCTCTCTCCCTCTATGCCTCTACCACACAAAGCTGGTATTTTTCCACCTTTTTCTGGGGTGATATTTTTAGATACTGTGGCCAAATGTTGAGCCTGATGAGTGGTGGTGGTGGTTCGTTTATATGTGTGTTTGTCTATATGTGTGTCTGTGCGTATGTGTGTGTAGGGGGGGCGAATCTGTGTGTGAGTCCAAACAAATACATTTGACTGCCCAAATAGCTCACCCCAGGGGTCACCTCTGAGTGGGTTGGGTAGATAAATAAACACAGCAAAAACCAACATTTGGAAGAGCCGTCATACATCCGGGCTGGCATACTGAAACCCGTCTCTCTGACTCTGAGGATGTGGTTAAAGACTCTGATAATGACCCCTATTTTCATCAATTATGGCACAGGCAATAGCCTTGTTTTCTCTAACTGGTGATATTGCATTGTTTCCATGTTTATCACTCAGGGTGACTAGATGAGAATGGGGAAAATTCAGAAAAGGGGTGGGTGTGGCTGTGTGACCACAATGGATGTGGCCAACAGTGTATTCTATTATTTTTTTCAGAGAAGAAAATGAATATGAATTTTGTCAGCCATGGCTCAAACCATCTTAACTGCAGAAGATATTTTTAAAGCGTTCCTCAAAACACACTTGGAGCTGCTTACCCACTTCTCCAAGTTCCTGCAGTAAGACATTTTACTATTTGGTTGAATATTTATCTGATCAGATTGTGCATTACATTGGTATTGTACATATTGTGGTATGAGACGGGATGTCGCCTCATGTTTTGGATGTTGTTATATTGTGGCATAAGCATTTTACTTTCCTGGTTTTCAAGGCTTTATCACATTTAAGGTGTTGTAATTTTATGAGCCCAACACACTGCGATAGCTGTTACATTATATGCCTTTACCAACTTAGTCATTACTTTCACATTACTAATGATTTTTTTAAAATCCCAGTTAATATTTTGTAAAAGCACCAATAGTCATTCTATGTATTATTACAATATCCATATTAAGCCATTCAGTCAAAAAAAAAAAAAAAATTTTTCATAATATAACCCATAACTACATGATATATTGCATTGCATGACTGAAAAAAACAGCCATAATTCATGCAGGCTACAAACTTACATGTTTATAAAGGTTGTTTTTAAACTTAGAAATAGCCTAGACAGTTCCTATCTGTGAGCGACACCTGAAAAATTTATCTAAGCTACCCATATTTAATGTTTAATTTAGCCATAACTAATCAAAACTCAGGTTTCATTAAAATTTTTTTGGGACAAACAGGACAAGATTTAGGATTCCAGGACAGCTGCTCATAATTCTGGAACTTTTTTGGGATGTCTGGTCACCCTAGTATTACTGTGTTTTTCTGGCTGTACTTCGTAGAAAAATTACACCACTTACAGTATGTCACCACCTCATACCACATGTCATGCACATAATCATCCCAGCATTTTCCACTAAGAGCACTTGGTGGAAAATCTAAGAATGTTTTGTCATTTTGACAATGTGTCATCATTGTGGAGACAGAGTAAAAGATGAGATGCTACACTGTGGTCATCTCTGTCTTCATCCCTTTATGTCTGTTTACACTCTGTGTGAAAGAGGCTCACGTGCTGCTCCTGTGGCTCTCACAACTGTAGGAGCGCCAACGACCTCAAACCCCAGAACCTCTAAACCAGGCTTACGACATTTCAGCTACTTCATGCCAGTTATTATCGTTCATGCATTTCCACTTTATTTTCAAACACTGATGCTCTTTGTCATCTTATAGTGCCCTGATTTTAATTTTAAATCATTTATGAGAGATCTCTTATGTTTTTCTTGAAGCAGGTTCTGACGGTTTGTGTTTTACTACAGCTATCATACATGCAGTTTGATCAAAGCACCTATCATTAAAATAGTTTTTCAATTTTGTTGCCAAGAGCACCACTAATATAAGAAGAATAAGATGATTTTTGTTGATGTGGTCTTCTTATAGCGAAGGAGATCTGGAGCAAAGAGAGAAATAGGAGTTGAGTGCGGGTTGGAGGGTGGTTGGGGGGTGTAAACATTTGGGGATAAATGATGAGGGATGGAGTGAAGAGGGCCGATTGAAACAAAGGTTAGAGAGTACAAGATGAAAGAAGGACAGAGGAGGCGAATTTAGACATCTGGAAGAGTTTTTGTTTGTGCCTCCTTCAAGCTGTCACTGTGTTACTGCCAAGACCAAAGCCTGCTTGCCTGTGTGTGTGTGGTTGAGGCGCATCCACGCCTGGTTTTGTGTGCAGAGATATGTGAGCAACGTATCAGGTCCCTAGTCCCAGTCCCAAACTGTAAGGGGTTTCCATGTCTTGACTTTCAAGCAAATATTTGGAGGAGATCGAGAAAAGAGGAAGAGAGAATCATATAGAGAGAAAAAGAAGGAAAGAAACAGCAAGAGAGGGACAGAGAGGGCCTTGAACCTAGGACTCTGCTGTTGCTGGCATCTTCTCAAAGGGTTTCTGTAAGACAAGGGGCCAGGGTAACAGGGTCAGTCTGCATTTAACTTCCTCCTCCAGCTCCACCAAAAGCTACGACCCAACACTCTTTCACTCTTTCATCCATAAATGAGGCTAACTGGCGGTCATTTCCTGTTAGGTGAAGATATCCATGGTAGGCCAAAACACAAGATCAGCCCAACCCTGCAGATAACGCGAGATGGAAAAGTGCTCTTTTATCTTTGCTGTTGGAAACACCCAGAAATCAGTAGGTTTATTTGGATCCTTGTAAAAGTGAATACCATGTGAAGTGTGTCAGGCTCAGTTAGCCATTAGCCGACCAAGTCCTAAAAAGGTGTATACTGTCTAAATCATGCTGTTAGAGTTTATCACCACCTGCTCTTGAACGGCTGAACAATAGAGAGAGAGGGGAGAGACCACACAGGAAGAGAGAGAAGAGGACAGAGAGAAGACAGAAAAAAGGAGCATGGGGGGGTGGAGGGGCATGCAGGAAACTGAGGGCATATTCCTTCTATTGACCGCACAGTGGGGGCGTGATGGGCTCGAACCAGCCAACCAGTTTTACCACACACACACACACACACACACACACACACACACACACACACACACAAACACAGAGTAACTGACTCCTCTACATGTGCTTGATACCAACACTGTTTGGACTGGCAGAGACACTGAATGGATCCAGCTTATTATTTCAATAAAGCAACCACAATTTCAGTGTGAGGAGTGTGTAGCTGCTCAGATGTGTGTATGCGAGTCTGGGCAGCCACCATCCCGAACTTCATCCAGGACTATCCATCATATTTTGCAGGTTTCTCGACTGAAGCTGGGAATTAAGTACTTCTGGATTAGAAATGTCTGAGAACGTCTGCTGAATGTTTGAGTACGGTTTCAAGTTTTAACCAGCGCTGTGGTTGGTCTAAGAGCAGAGAGGGGAGCCACGTGTTTCAGAGTGTAATAGTTCAGATAGCCTTAAGTACCATGACTGGAAAAACTATTATCTTGAATATCTTGCTTAAATAGAAGCACTGACTGCACTGATCAAGTGAAAGTACTCTTATTAAAACTACTCAAGTAAATATAAAAAACTTAGTAAAAGTTACTTTTTACTCTTGTAGTTTAAATGACCCCTTTATGATCCTGACAGTAAACATTTCATTTAAATCTATTGCACTATTTATTGCACATCAGCAGAGGTGGGGGAAGTATTCATTTGAAGAAATAGTGCATGCATACTGTATATTTAAATTCATTTTGCTATGCTTATTTTATTTCTTCCAGTTAAAGGGTAAGGTTGATTCTCCTCTCATGTCCACCCATTAATAAGAAACAGCTAGCATCCACTTGGCTTAGCTTGCCTGAAGTATCTGCTGGTTGCCTGGCCACCGCACAATAACAACGAGACCCATTAAAGTACACACAAACCCAATTAAAACTATGATTAATCATTGTTACACTGCAGTTTTAATATGGTAAAAATATTTATATATATATTTTCCGTTCAGACAGGCCTAGGCTAACTGTTTTGACCGTTTCCAGCCTTATCCACCCCCTGCTGGTTGTAGTTATGTCTTTAGCGTGCAGACATGACAGTGGTATCACTCCATTCATTTTGCGGTTAACCCTTGGCAAATTTTACAAGAGAAAAGACTTAAAGGATGAAGACTGACTGGTTGGTTTGGCAGATGTATGTCTGGTTAACCTCCCCACAGCTGTGTCCCTGAGCTTTTCAATAGGAGCCATAGAAAAAATGACTGGTTCACACGCAGGAGATGAGACGTGGGCAGTTACCGATATTGTTGGTTGTCAAAGTGTGCAACTATTTGTGAAAACGGGAACTGCTGTTAACTGTAGCAGAGTGAAATATGGTTCAGAGGAAGTAGCATAACCTGATCAAGTGAAAAACTTTGCAATGTAGTTAGCATGTGCCATTTCCATCTGCTCCATATCAAACTCAGTGATCCAAATCAAACTGGGAAACATGTTTCCTACATGAGAAATCATTCTCTAGCGTTGCCAATGAAGAAAAAGAGGAATGAATTCCATTTTTTCCTAAATGTGTCACAACAGCAGAATCAAAGGCTTTTCTGTAATTCAGGCCTTTCCCAAACTACATGATCAAAACATGAATAATTAAAAATGGACTTACTGTAACTTAAAATACTTCAAACCACTGCTTTCACAATGTAGACTGATAAACATGAAGCTAGTCCTTAACAACACTGCTTCTAATTAGTCACTTCCCTCTCTTGGTAAAACACAGGATGAGTGTTTATGGCTTAACAAACATAAGGAAATGAGGGGATATTTTCTCTGTTGATCCTCATGACCATATTCATCTTTTCATCTATTTATGTCATTTATTCAAACTCGTTGTTGTGTCTCAGGTGTGTGTCGGTATCCTCTGGGCATGTCAGGAGGGCAGATACAGGACGAGGACATCTCCGCCTCCAGCCAGTGGTCCGAATCCACTGCTGCTAGATATGGCAGGTTGGTCTCACACTCTGACACACACACACACACACACACACACACACACACACACACAAGCTTTGTAGTATATTTACCCTGATAATGAGTGTGT
>JAQNCA010000025.1:20802277-20847416 GCA_029783725.1 Acanthurus tractus
GGCAGGTTAAGAGCGTTTAAATTGTTACCAGCCTGCTGTTAAATCATTTTGTCATACTTTCACTAAACAGCACACTCTTTATTAAATCTTATATTACATTTGCTCTTTTTTGTATCTCCCATTGTTAAAACTCCTGCTTATGGCTTGTGCATAACATTATTAATATTCGGAAAAAATGCAACTTGACATATTGGTTATGTTTTTGTGCATAAACAGAACATGAATTGTTAATAATGGATTCACAGAAAACACTAAAGGATGATTTATTCTAAACAATTATTCCCTTTCTGTGCTTTGCAGATGGTCTTGTGTCATACAATGCCCCGACAGGAGAACAGATGAGCTTGCCTGCTCACCCTGTTTATCTTAACGACTCTGTCTATGATGGAGCTGTCATCCACAGGTGTTTAATTATTCTCTCCTCCTTCCTTTTACACACACTACCAGACTGCTCCATCATGGCTCTCATCCTCCATCAGTACTTTTTCCCCTCACCTTGTTGTTGCCCGGTCACCATGGTGAAAGCAAAGAGAGGGACGGTGGTGAGTGGGTCATGGTGGTTTACTGTTAGGCAATACCTCATGGGAATGACTTAGTCAACCACAATTATGAAGTTCAAACCGGAATAACCCAATCGATCCTTGGTTGACAGTGGTGTTTGGGTTATGGCGTGATGAATAATGTCCTCCATGACACAGGCTGACTTCCCTCTTTTTGTCAAGACAACAGTACAGATGGAAAAGAAAATGGCCTTTATAACAATACCATAACCAAAAGCAAAAGAGAGGAAATGCTTTGAGAATGCTGCCACCTGGTGTTAAAAGGTTGTACCATCAAAGGATATTGCTTGGATGTTTTCTGCATCTCTTTGACATTAGTTTTTCTCTGTGTCTTAGTATGACAGAAGGGTTGGGGCAGCTGACAGATGGAGTGTGTGGTCTTGATGATTTTACACACAGTCATGTCTACAATGTGTGGCCTGGGTATGATTACGTGGGCTGGAACAATAAGAGCTTCCCTGGGGGATATGTTGAAATCATGTTTGAGTTCGACCGCACACGAAACTTTACCACCATGAAGGTTAGTCTTCTGAGCTAATATTTTCAGTTTTTACACATCTCTGCTGTAACATCTCTGCTTTATTAAAAGTCTACCCATGTGCCTCTCATCTGCATCCAGGTCCACTGCAACAACATGTTCTCACGGCACGTCAAGGCCTTCCGCCAGGTGGTGTGTTACTTCCGCTCCGAATTGGACTGGGAGGCCACGCCGCTCTCTTTCAGCCCGGTGGTGGACGAGAAAAACCCCAGCGCCCGCTTTGTCACTGTCAACCTGGCCAATCACATGGCCAGTGCCATCAAGTGCCAGTTCTACTTTGCAGATGCCTGGATGCTGTTCAGCGAGATCACCTTCCAGTCAGGTATAGACCAAAGAACTGGAGGAATAAGCTGTGATTGCAGTGAGATCCCCAGTGAGATAGACAGATATCAAGATAATGTTACACTTCTCTTTTAAATTTACATCTGCAAGTATTTGCAAACTCTGCCTATAAAAACAATATTATTTTGAATTTTAAGTAACTAATAGTAAGTTAGTTTTTAAGTCTTCTGATTTTAGATGAACAATAGAATTTCTGATCAATTTTCTGCCATCTGACCCTTCAGACACAGCCATGTACAACACAACACTGGCTCCACCGAAGGCAGGACTCCCACCTAACACACAACCAGGTCAGTGATCACCCCACTCACACACACGCGCATGCACACACACACACACACACACACACACACAACCACACTGTGTAGATTAAGATCTATACATCCGATAGAACATAAAGCATCTTTTGATGTCAACTGCCTTCCGAATTCATCAAAGTTTCAGTGTATCAACAGGAAGATATAGTGCAGTTCAGATCTCCTCATGGTCCAGATAATCTAGTCATTACAGGAAATGCACAGATTGAACAAATAAAATAATGAAATTGTCACTCTTATTTTCAAAATTACAACCCTCCTTTAATTTGGCACTCCTACTTAGAATGGAGCCATAATCAAAGTTGTGAGTTATACTTGTTTGACAAGTCACACTACCTGCTGTGACCAAAGATTATGTTGCTTTTTGCTGCACAACTCTCAGAAATCCTTTAACTGAGTAGAGTAATTTGTTTCTAAAAATATAAATAAAGTAGAGGGGTTATAATAACAGATTTTCACTATACAATTGTTATGAACTTTAAAAAAATCACAATTATGATATTATGTTATCTATAAAAATAAATATGTTATCTACAGAAAATTTGAGAAAAAGGTGCTCATTAATTTATCTTAAACTCAAATTAGTGCATGTTTTTTCTTTTTTTAACAAATAATTTTAACTCAAAATATAACTGTAGGGACAAATGAGTACAAAATGTTCCTGTTTATCATGGATGGCAACCACTATTAAAGTGCATTACTGCCACCTACTGTGTCACTTTAGAACAGAAAGAAATTGAATTTGAAGAGACTGCAATATTTAAAAGATATTTTGTGTATTATTGACATGCAGACAAAAAAAGTCTCCATCTTAAAAAAGTTTCTCATTCTGTTCCCTCCTCAGAAGATGACCCCACACATAAAGTAGATGACAGCAACACCCGGATTCTGATTGGTTGTTTAGTGGCCATCATCTTCATCCTTGTGGCCATCATTGTCATCATCTTGTGGAGGCAGGTGTGGCAGAAAATGTTGGAGAAGGTGAGCTCATGTGCATTTCCATTACAGCCTTATTTCACGAGAAGTCAGATCTGTTCCTTCAACTCCCCCCGTCCTGTATTCTAGGCCTCTCGCCGGATGTTGGATGATGAACTAACTGCTAGTTTGTCAATACAGAGTGAGACCTTCGCATATAACCACAACCAGTCGAGCACAATTAGCGAGCAGGAGTCTAATTCCACATATGAGCGCATCTTTCCCCTCGGTCCCGACTATCAGGAGCCGTCACGCCTCATATGCAAGCTGCCAGAGTTTGCTCAGAGCTCAGAGGAGCCTGGTAGGTGGACAAGCATCTGTTCACATACACATCCATTTATTACTGACATGCTAAGTGGCTAAATGAGATTCTTAGCTTCAATTTTCCATATTGTTTTCCAGCTTCTACCAGCACAGCAGCTTCTAAATCCACCACAACCACTGTAGCTCAAGATGGCGTCCCTCACTACGCAGAGGCAGACATTGTGAACCTGCAAGGCGTGACTGGCAGCAACACATACGCCATCCCTGCAGTTACTATGGACCTGTTGTCAGGGAAGGATGTTGTGGTAGAAGAGTTCCCACGAAAGCTGCTCACATTCAAAGAGAAGCTGGGAGAGGGCCAGTTTGGAGAGGTGTGTGCGCTTAATCCTCTACGGCTTTTCTGTCATCTCTAGCTAAGCTTAAAGCACTAGACAAATGATGAATGTTGTACTCCTCCCCTTGTCTTTCTTTTCTTTAAACTTTCTCTTGCTCTCAGGTACACCTGTGTGAAGCAGAGGGAATGCAGGAGTTCATGAACAAAGAGTTTTCATTTGACATCCCTGAGGACCAGCCAGTTTTAGTGGCTGTTAAGATGCTTCGTTCAGATGCCAACAAAAATGCAAGGTATCACCTCTAAATGCCCAAGCAATCTGCACTAAATAACACATTTTTCAGGCAGCACCTGAAACTTAAAATACATCTAGAAATGAAAATGTTCTGTTAGTATATCATTTCTTTCAGTGTGAAATAAGTGACTTATTTTTTGTGATTCGGTAGAAATGACTTCCTGAAGGAGATAAAGATCATGTCACGTTTGAAGGACCCCAACATCATTCGCCTGCTTGCTGTGTGCATCTACAGCGACCCTCTCTGCATGATCACAGAGTACATGGAGAATGGAGATCTCAACCAGTTCCTGTCCCGCCACGAACCTGAGGGACAGCTGGCTCTGCTCAGCAATGCACCTACAGTCAGGTGAATGTTAAGATAGTGTTAAGTACAGTATTTGTGTGTGAGTGTGTTTTTATTTGTATTTCCAACGCAGTTTCTTTTCTCTCCTCTCTAGTTTTAATAACTTGTGCTACATGGCTGCTCAGATAGCATCAGGGATGAAGTACCTCTCCTCTCTAAATTTTGTTCATCGAGACTTGGCCACACGGAATTGTCTGGTGGGCAAAACCTACACGATAAAGATAGCTGACTTTGGCATGAGCAGAAACCTGTACAGCGGTGACTACTACCGCATCCAGGGCAGAGCAGTACTGCCGATACGCTGGATGTCGTGGGAGAGCATCCTGCTGGTGAGAACTAAAACTTGTAAACAATTTGGCTTTTATAATGGAGAAAACTCCTCAATATTAAGCTGATAGATGCATTTCTATCTTACCTTGGTTTATTTTGGCAAGGAACTGCATATGTGCAGGTTGTGCAGAAAAATGTGCTCATTTCTGTTTTCCTGTTCAGGGTAAGTTCACCACAGCCAGCGATGTGTGGGCCTTTGGAGTGACCTTGTGGGAAATTCTGAACTTCTGCAAGGAGCAGCCCTACTCTCAGCTCACTGATGAGCAGGTGATAGAGAACACAGGAGAGTTTTTCAGGGACCAGAAAAGACAGGTAAGGTTTGTCAAAAAACTTTCCCCCTACATGTAAAAACCTGTAAATCCCTGGCTTAATTTCTTGCTCCCTGCCATGCAGATCTACCTGCCTCAGCCTGTGCTGTGTCCAGACTCACTCTACAAGATCATGCTGAGCTGCTGGAGGAGAAACGCAAAGGAACGGCCTTCCTTCCAGGAAATACACCGAGCCCTCCTGGAATAACAGCCTGGGCAATGTTGAGGACAGTGAATCCCAGTCTGCTCATCTCTGGAGGAAATGGTGCATGACAAGAGTAGACATGATTCAGGCACAATCCAGGTTTAAGCTATCTTATTTCAGTAGAGAAAGAGAGTGAGAGCCACCTGCAGGCTCCAAGCTATGATTCATGGACTTACACACTACAATGATGGACTACCAGGAGACTTTTGTTGTGTGCCAGTTGGAGTTTAACTAGCACAATCATGCTGGCTAAATGTTTTACAGACATACAGGTATTCTTAGAAAAATCTACTCTGTTTTATAATGCACAGACCCTGAAACACACAGAGACAGGATTGAGTTTTGGTTGTTGCATATGTTGACGAAACCAAAGTTAAATGTAGCAAGTGACATTCGGCACTTTTAAAAATTGTGTTTTAATTTCTTTTTTTTTTCAGTATGAGTTCAAATTTCCCATGTTATAGCGTTTTATGACAAACTATCTTGTTTTTGTTCCGGAAGACTGCTTGAATGTAGAAAAGTGCAGCAAAGCATTACTGTCGCATTTCATTGTATTTCAAGTATTTCATCTCATTTCCAATAACAAAAAATATCAAATTATTTGTTTTTTCTCGTCTCTCTGCAGTTTTTCTTAGGTGATTTGAACATTAAGTGTATATGACTGTGTATTTTCAATAGAAAGGTTTAAATCTCAAATAGCAATATTTTGTATTAATATTTATATGTTCATATGTGTTTGTTATGTTTATGTTTTGTTGATATATTTGTGGGTTGATATGCTCTTTAAGTATGATATTTGATTTGTTTTTTAGTACTTTTTCTGCTCACATTTTGCATCTGCTTGAGAAAATATTTTTCTTTTCCAACTGCAAACTGTTATTTTCTTGCATTAAATACAACTTATATCAGCAGCAAACTCCTTGATAACTGTTTAAATGTCGCAGGATGTCTATATGGCATGCAGGTTGTGTTTTGGCCATGTCCTTTGTTGTATTACAGTGTGTGTTTACAGTCAGCGTCATTGGGAAAATGTTGCTGAGCGTTTTGTGGGTGTCAAACAAGCTGCCTTTATTTTGGAGGAAATGGAGCATATTGCCTTTGAAATCAGGATTGTAGAAGAAATGGGAATATTCAAAGTCATGTGTCATGTGTATTAAGTAATGTGTTTAACTGGACAGTTAACGGCTTCAGGTTACTATATATTAGCTCATGAAAACTAACACTGCTTGTGACTCATCTACAGGTTATAAACAGTCAGTTTGTTCTTTGTTTTATTGAGGTACGCTGGATTCTTGTTCTTTTCAAGTATAATTCTGTGTATAATTCTCTGATATCTTGAACTTCTTACTGCACACCACTGTTTCAACCAGTTCAGCTGTTTTCACAAGTTCTATCTTCTTATCAGAGGCCTTTGTCCCACTAACATACAACACAGGGTTGGGTCAGATTGCTTTGACAGAGTCAGTTACTGAGTACAAAATAAATGGGTTTGTTAAAATTAGAAACATATTCTATTGAATTACAAGATAAAATCAATGCACTTCTCTTTTGAAAATGGAGACAGCCACAAAAATTCCAAAAATACTCTTTTTTCACCTTTAAACATCTCAAATCTATTAAACTGCAATAAAATACATAATGTTCATTCAGCATTTACATTCAGCATTTACAGCTCAAACAAATCAAATTGCTCTTACAAAAACAGTACTGACACAAACTATGAAGTAGGTGCACTGTAACATGTGGGATGCTGGCCACATGGAGGACATTGTAACGGAGCACTGTTTCAGTCTTATGTAATCTTTCATTTAAATTGTAAATAAAAAGGATAAAAACTCTATTTTCCATAATTCATTGAAAGAAATCAAATATGAAGTCACCATTAAAAAATCCGCAAAACTATTTTTGAAGTGATCATTGATAATGCAACTATAATCCTATTACACATTTTTCAAGTGTAATCTGGGTTAATAATTGTGACTTGATTATGTAATCTGATTACATAATACTAATAACATATTGTCCCATACTACACATCCCTGGTCTTACATAAATGACACTTGAGACTGAAATGCTTGATCAAGTCATCCTTATCATTTTGTGTTTTGCAGACAAATCTGTCCAAGTAATCATGACAGTATAATAATGCCAATGCCAATACACAATAATGCCATTTTCAATCCTCTCAGTGTTATAAATCCATTGGAGGCAGATGTAAAGCTGTATAAATGTAGTGGCACCCTGACACATTCCATGATTAGTTTTGTTACATACTTGTACTCATGTTTTTGTTTTTTTCCATGGAGAATGTTTTTATATACATTGTAAGCAAAAGTTGTACATTAAAAGATAGAAATACAAATAAAACATAAACAGGGAATTCAATCTGTTTGAAGGCTCCTGCTTCATTCATATGTAATGAATACTTGATACTGTGTGGGCGGTCCTAGAATCTGAGCTGACTCGTATGAGGCTCCCATTGGCTGAGTGCTGCTGTACTGTCCAATCAAAGCAGGCAGGTGGAGAAAAACTTATGACCCACAGGACCGGAAAACTCTCCGTGTAGCAGACACTAAAGTTGTTGCTCAAAAAGAACATTTAACAGTAATTTAGTGTTCTAGTCGTGTTTTAAGGATCCTTTATTAAGTTTTTTCTCTGGTTTGGACCAAAAAGATGAATAAGGTGGTTTTGGTGACGGGAGCAAACAGGTAGTGGCTGTATTTAATGTTTAACTTAAGTGCAATGGAGACAAAAGAGACCTTTATGTAAGACTGGTTGATTTTTTTTCATAATTAGTACTTTAATGTGGAAACAATTAAGCATAACAATGTAGTTTAAGTAAACTATTAAAGTATCAGAATCAGTTTTATTGGTCAAGCATGTCTAAAAGGAAAAACAAATCACTTATGCACATTTAAACGTATACAAGAAGCAACATTCAACAGCTTTGACAGTTTCTTTATGCAAGTCAAACTGTCTGTAGACTGTAAACAAGAAGAAAAAAGTGGGGTAAAGTGCAAAGACTGCTGGGATAAGTATTGAATGATTGATGTGAGGTTATCTTGAAGAGTCAAAAACAAGTCAACTGGACTATGTTTAGTTTTGGTAAGATGTTTCACTTCTCATCCAAGAGAAGTGAAACGTGGATGAATGAGAATCTACACAGACATTGATGTGAGATTATTTTATATACGTCAGATATGTGCAATATATGCATGTCTGTGTACAGTATATACAGCATGCTTAGATATATATCTTTAATGTGATGAGATATTTACAACCAGAGCGTAGTTCATCTATGAAACATCATACATAAAGTGTAGATTTGAAGATTTTTATGTCTCCTTACTTAATGTTATACCCGCTCATCAGAGTGATGGTCTGTGCAAAGAAACTGTTCTAGTGTCTGCTTGTTTTTTGTACAGTGCTTCTTTACATGACATTAGACTGCATGTGTTTCCCTGCAGTGGCATTGGTCTGGCACTGTGTGAGCGTCTCCTCTCACAGGACACAGAGGCTCTCCAGTTGTGTCTGGCTTGCAGGAACATGCGTCGGGCTCAGGCTGCTCGCTCAGCCCTCCTGGCCTCTCACCCCACAGCCCAGGTGGCCCTGCTGCAGTTGGACACCAGCAGCATCTCCTCTGTCTTAGCTGCTGCACAGGAGGTCAAACTCAGGTGGGAGGAAAGACCGATAGCAGTATCAGACAGTCATCACTGCAGAGCAGGTGACATACACCTGAGCTGTACATATGTTACAGAGCTGACTATGTGTGACTTTGGTTGTCTGCTGCAGGTACAACCGACTGGACTACCTCTACCTGAATGCAGGCATCATGCCAAACCCACACTTTGATGTGAAAGCTTTTTTCAAAGGCCTCTTCTCCAGGTACTATGATGATTTTTACATGCTCAAATGCAGTACCTGTTGTCTCCACTGGGTGTGTTAATAAGCAGCTCAAACCCTAATGAGCTGCACTGCTGTTTATTTCAAACATCTTTTTCCCATGCTGGCCTTCTGCAACTCAGATTTCTCTGATCTCTTCATTGCAGCCATATGATTACTATGTTTGCCACTGGTGAGGGGATTCTGACGCAGAAGGACTGTGTAACCTCTGATGGCATGCAAGAAGTGTTTGCAACAAACCTCTTCGGTCACTTCCTACTTGTGAGTGACTGCTATTTTAGCTACTGAATTATCTGAATTATAATCCGGAAGTGACACAAAACCATGTTTCCTTCAGCTTACTGCAAGGACAGACGCTCTTGTCAGTTCAGTTTACCTTTAATGGAATAAATAAACATAGGTGATACTGGATCTGTCTGTCACTTGGCAACGATGCTCATTAAAAATTAAAAGTATGTAGTGCCCTAGCCATAAGGTCGTTGTGTGCAGTATTCTGCTTACTCTTAGTTTACAGATGAAGTCTGATATATATCAAATTCTTTTCACAGAGATACCCCTCAAAATTTCGATCAGCCTTTTCGGAAATCCATCTCTTTTGCTCTATTCACACACACAATTTCGAGAGACAAACACCTTTACTTTTTAGACAGCTGATGTAAAAGGTAATAAGTAGGAGCAATAAGCAGTTTGCCTCTCTCTGTCTTGTTTTAAGGCAGACTACAATGGAAACAACTGTGCATTTCTTCTTTGTTTCAAGAAAGCATACTATTTGAGGCTGATGATGAGCCTTACTGACTTAGATGATTATCATAATGCTGTGTTGCCATGTTGTGTTATGACTCAGATTAGAGAGCTGGAACCTGTTCTGTGCCAGGCAGGCCGGACCTCACAGCTGATCTGGACATCATCTAGTAATGCTCACCGCTCAGCTTTTAACCTTGAAGATATTCAGCACCAGAGAGGCACTCAACCTTACAGCTCCTCCAAATATGCCTCCGACCTGCTCAGCCTTGCACTTAACACACACTACAACAAACAGGTTGGCTCTCACACAGCTCACACGCCCATACATGCACGGTAAACTTTATTTATTTAGTTTTTGTAATACTTCTGTTGATAAATGTGATCCCAATGTGCTCTCCAGGGTTTGTACTCATCCGTCATTTGTCCTGGTTTTGTGATGACCAATCTGACCTATGGTATCCTGCCCTCTTTCCCAGCTTTCCTCTGGACCCTGCTCATGCCTGTTTTTTGGCTTGTGAGTGCCAGTAAAAATGTCTGACACACCTGTTTTTTTTCCAGTTCATCTTGTTTGTCTTTATGCTGTGACAGATGTAAGAATAATAAACTGGAATTGTTCACACACCTCTTTCTCTCATGATCCTAGATAAGAATGTTCACCAACACTTTCACCCTGACCCCCTACAATGGAACTGAAGCCCTGGTAGGAAAAAAATAAATAATCAGATTTTCACACACAGTTTGGATTCATTTCATTCATAAATGCTACATTGTCTTGCAGTTCTGGCTCTTCAACCAAAAGCCTGAAACACTGGACCCTCAAGCCAAATACCACAGCTTAACATCCGGTCTCGGCAACAACTACACACAACTGCATAAGGTATGGTGTAAAGACACCATCCGTTAAAATGAAATCTTGTAAAATAGTTCATGTAGTGAGTTTTGTGTCTTCTGTTCCACTTTGCAGATGGATATTGATTTGGAAACATCTGAGGCTTTGTATGAGAAATTACTGCAACTAGAAAGTGAAATGAGAAAGAAAATAAAAGAGAAGCAAAAATAATCTTAGCATGCTCACCTTCGTGCTGCAGGATCATCGTGATGCATATCACACATTTCTGAGACAGAGACTGTTTTATTTCTGTCTCGCAGGTTGTCTGGGAGCAGCTTGTACACTGTCAGACCTCACAAAAATTATTCTTTTCTGCCAGATACACTACCATGCAAACCTGTATTAACAGACATAAAACAAGTTACAGTGACTTCATAAGCATTATATGTTTTATTTCCTGTTTTCATCTTTATTGTCTGTATCAGGCATCACAATTATGTATGTTCTTATGGTTTGTTGGAGGGTTTAAAATAAAACTGAGTATTTTCTGTTTTCACTTACACGTCCTTCCTCGTGTATTCGCTCTGAAAAGTATGATATCATAAGAGGAGAAAGATAAAGTTTTGCGAAAATACAGACGTAGTTGGAGACGAGGTCATACTCAGTCTATGCGGTCAAGGAGGGACTATTTCCAATTTGATTGTTAATTCCAACATCCTCACGGCAAAATGCAGCGCAGTCTGACAGCAGACTATCAGTTTCATCCAAAAAGTTCACATAGGTGGTCTGTGTGAGCCCCTCTACGGTGTATGGCGGTGCAGGCACGTGCGCACAGGCGCACCTGAAACTCCGCTGTGGAGGATTTGGAGCGCAAACCCAACGCTCGTCCCCGTGTTCCGCTGCCTGTTTCCCGGTCTCACATTCTTCCTCCACTCCGCTCAGCTTCGGGTTGCAGAAAGCCCACACCATGCCGCAGAAATAGACGAAAAACGTGCCCATGACCATGATCATGAGCGCGTAGGACTCTATCATGGCTTTAGTGACTGGAGATGTCATCTTCGGATGCGCAGGACTTAAAATTGTTCCCTGAGTGTGTTTAGGAAGGACTGTCAGTGCGACTGGCATCATCCAGTGGGCTGGACCGCTTCAGCATCACTCAGTTCACTTACGTGCAGAGACAAGCAGAAAAACTAGGCGACTGCTTTTGTTTCCATCTCTCTTCTTGCGCTACATTTACAGTGTAAGTGGCCATGTGGTTGTATTAAATAACGCAAAAGTTAAATTGCAGACGGAATAAACCCATTTTGATGTTATTGAACAAATATTAAAATGCACAAAACACTGCTACCATGTAACTGGACTATTCAAATAAACTTATTTATTAAAAATATCTGTTGCAGTAAAATCCCACTGGTAAGTAAAGTGTTAAGAAGTGAAAACAGACACGAAGAAGACAGTCATATCTGCATTGGCTACCTGTCATTATTAATTGAATATCGCATTCAATTCAAATACAGATATAAATAGTTAAATTGTTTCACTGCCAGATATAAATTATTGAGCAAAAAAAACCCAAAATAAAACAAAACAACAACAACAACAACAACAAATGTTTATCATTAAATATTGCATGATTTACCTGCTGAGTCCTGTATAATAATGTGATGAAGGAGCAGCTGAAAAGTTCAGTATAAAGTTTGGAACAAATTGGCAGATTTTTTAAATTTGTCTAAACAGTTTAAACGTTCGCATATTTTCTGCAGCACTGCTATACAAACTGCAGAATACTCATTCACATCTTGTATTTTTAAAGGTTAACTGATCCTTCTTGGTGTTATGTTTTCTCTATTGTTAATCTGTAGAAATATTTTTTGCCTTAACAGCATATAACATAAGCAGACTTTAAAGTTTTCATTTGTTTTCCTTAAAATCCCAAAGATCAGTGCTCTCTAACAAGGCCATCAGCTGGCATCATACAGCTATCCTTTTAAGGTCAAGCACCAACACCCACAACTCCCAAAATACCTTCAATGGTCAGTGAGAATATCAAGCGTGGGTTTAACACCTTTTTGGTGGGCTTTATGTTTAAATGTGCTAAACTAGCTAAGCTGCATAAGCTCTACCACACCACAAAGACATCCATGTGAATCTTGTACCGAGACCATTGAATACTCTGATACTACCAAATGAAATTGAGGTCATTGACTTGGCAATGCACTGAATAGAAAGCACAATTCCGAAATGTCTCACAGTACAAAAAGTACAGAATTTCTGAGAGACTTTTTCCGTAAACATTAATAGACTGAAGACTATAGTTTCTTAAAACAACACAAGTGTGCAAAGCCTAGGTAAAAAAAAAAAAATCCAATTTATCAGCGCCAACAGGGAGTGTGATCAAACAAGTAGCCATTTATGAAAATAAATCAATATGGTTTTTGGAATTTTGATAAAACACATTTCATAACAAAAGTCCTGAAGCTTTTTAGTTATTTCAGACCTTTTTCTTTCATTTTCATCCAGTGAGTTTCAGTGTCTTAATTTGAAAACCAATGGGTTGTGTTAACAACTTCTTGGAATATTTTCTTCTTCCACTTTATCTCCCATTTAAGAACACAGTTAAAACTTGTCATTTTGACCAAGGGTGTATCTACAAGTTGCCTTTCCTGTCGGTGATAACATAAGTATACCTTATCTGATCAAAAGACACTAGCTTATGGAGCAAAAACCTCCACCAACTGAGAATAATGTAACCACTGAGGATTTATGATATCATATGTGTATATGATAAAATTCCATATGCAAATACAATGCTATTTTGAAACAGTAAAGGTCATAAATTAATATGCAAATCAACAGACAAACTTTATTAAAATATGCTACTCAATTGTTGTCAATGTCTCTTCTTGTTCTCACAGAGGAATGAGAGATGTTTTACACCCAAACTGTAAAGCCTGGGGCCATGCATGTAAAAGTCACCATTATTCACTGTTGTGTACAGAACCATATTCTATAAGGTTTTATTACACTTCGGAATGGCACTAACCCCATATCTACATAAAACTGTAAAATACTAATATCCGCAGTCACACTAGAAAATGCAACTGCATAAACTGTTTATTGTCAATATTGTGATGTGATAATGTGATCAAATTTACATAAAAAAGAATGTTTGCAACTCTTTGAAGTACACTTGGTCACATAAAAGGTAAACTATGTGTTGAACTTTCCTAACACTTTGCCTTCTGAGCTTAAACATGTTAGCCACGAAGAGATACACCTGTTGTCTTCCTCAGAGAAATACAGATGTATAATGAGAGTATAAAACAAGGCGACGAGTGGCCTGTGTGAGCCAATTCAAAAGTGAAAACAGCTGCTTGACTGAAGATGATGACCGGTGATGACCGGTGGTTTTGCAGAGTCTATACATGAGCTCAGAATGTGTACGAGTTGGTTCCCCCATGCTTCTCCTCAAAAAGGGTAGTAACGCTAGCGTTTTGGGTATTGTAGTTTTTTATTTGTGAAGTGGGTAATTCAGTTAATTGCATTTCATATCCGGAAAACTACATGACCCACACTCACCGACGCCGAGGTCCCGGATGTCTATCGCGCCGGAAGAGAAGAAGGTCCTTTTCCCAGCCATCTTGTGGCTTCATCTAGCGAAGTGTTCGCACCAAGCCTCATAGAATCGGAGGAAAATCCTGCTGAAGGGGCGCCATCATGCCCGGACAAATGCAAGAAGGTTTTGGCTGTCCCATAACCAATCGGTTCGACCAGTTATTTGACGATGAGTCGGATCCGTTTGAGCTTCTGAAGCAAGCTGAAGTGAAGAAGAAGGAGGCTCCTGCTCCTGGTGCCGCCAAGACTGTAGCCCAGGCTGCCAAGCAGCAGAAAAAGGAGTCCCAAAAAGACAGAAAAACCCCACTGTCTGATAAGAAGGAGGAGACCCAGGCACCCGTCCCACTTAAAAAAGATGGTACGATTTATTTATGTTTTTATGGTTTTTGCTAAGCTGCAGTTAAATATCTTCGGCTAGCAGGCTATGTTGCTTGCCTACTAGCTAGCAACGGTTCATAAGCACCCGTGACATGAGGTCAGCATGGCAGCTTTTGTGTCCCTGTTGACTGTCAGTTGCTAGAACGATGACATTTAAGCAAACATGTAATGCAGTGGGTTGTGCGGGGCTTTGGCGATTAGAGTTAGGTGTGAAACAGTTTGCAGGCCAACTTTGTTTGACCCCCGCCTTCTGTTCTCCTCCAAACCCACACCGGCCTTGTTAAACAGGCTGAACACGAAAACCTAGTATATCAGCCAAAGTAACCTAAAGATTTTTAAACGTTAATCCCATTAAGTCTTGATCTTCATTAAGACCACTTTTCCGTATTTATTCAAATGTAGACTTTATGTTGGGCTTTACAATATGTTAAATTTAAATCGGAATTAAATTCTTTTTTACACCTGCTAGCACAACATGTGGAAATAACGAAGTGAGTACTCAAACTTCATCATGGTGGTTTTGCAGGTCTGTTTGTCAGACATTAGGAGCAGCACTCATGGTGATGAACCTCGTGGTTGTAGTGTGGGGCGTGTTGAAGCACATCCTCACTTCCTATTGGCGCACAACAACATGGCCAGTGCATGTGATCAATCTGTCTTAGTGCATTTACTTTCACATTTCATTTATAATCGGTATTAACACTTTAGATTGTTATAACTTTATATATCTAGTATGAAATTAACTCAATGTGTACTTATTGGTGTTGCAGGGTATACTAATTTTTTATGTACTGCCAAAAAACCGAAGCGTGTAGTGTTAAAAATTGACTCTGAGATACACAACCTATTCACAGGCAGAGAGGTTGGCCATTATCATCATGAAAATCTGCCAAGTGTGCTAGAATCTGTTTGCCCGAGAGAAGATGAGACAGGTGCGCCGACTATGTTGCACCCAGCTGCTGCTGTGTAGTGGAGGGTGTCTATTTTAGTAGCTGGTGATTTAGTCAATGGGTGGGACTTTTGGTGTCAGACTGGGACAGGGGCAGTCAACTGTGTACCTTGGCAGTTAAACACTATGTAGGTCAATTTCAGTAAGTGGGATCGGGTGATTTAAGTGATCAACAAACTTAGGAAATAACTAGTGATATACTGTAAATTCTTGACCCCTTTAAAGTAAAATTACTTGCCTTTGAACTAAGTTATGTCCGTAAAACCCTTCATAGTTTTGTGCACTCTAAATTTTTTATTGTTTACACTGGTTTTAAGTTAATCAGAATACATTTCAAGCAGAAAAAATAGCACAGTATTAAATAAATGGATTCTGCCAGCTGCTTTAGTTTTTTCAATTCTGCACATTAATTGAAATTATTTGCTCCATTTAAACAGAACAATGACCTCTTCTTTCTCCTGTCTGGGGCTCAGTAGTGGGTCCTGATCTATCAGGGCTATTGGTCCTCTAATCCTCCTGTTGTGGTCAATGCTAGGTGCCGGCATGAGGAGAATGGGCCGCAAGCCAGAGGGTGATGGCTCCAGACCCCAGGGTGGCCAGGGAGAGGGGCGCCCCCCCACAGACAGGCGGCCCGTGGATAGGCGGCCACCACGTCGCTTTGAGAGGCCTGCTGGCGATGCTGGCGAGAAGCCTGAGGGTGGCGAATTCTCAGTGGAGAAGTGAGTTCTGTTTCTGATCAGTTTTCAATCGTCTGTTACTCGAACAGCAACCTTATTTGAAAGAAGATATGTAAAACACTGCTATAATACCCTGTTTACAGGGTGTTTCCTTGCTCTACTTGAGGAATAAAGCTCTTAGTAGGGGTGGGGGTAGATGGAGCAACTGTTTAAGGCGTTGCTTACAATGATAAGGCTCAGTATGTTAGTATTGCCCAAACTCATTATCAATACTTGTACCTTTTTACGTTTTCAGTTTTACTCATGACATTTAATATAATAAACTATATATTATGTAAAATGTCCAAATGTGTGTGAAAATTGAAAACATTGGAAACTGGGAATAAGTTAAAAGCCAAAGTGTTTTTTATGTAAATTTTTTTAGATAACACATGAATATATGTAATCTATATCATCTTAAATAAGCACAAAAAGGACCAGTTGAACATGTGACTGTACTGTTTTTTTAAGTTATCGTCTTTCTTTTGTAATTTTGCTGGCTGCTTTATAAGACATATGACTCAACTAAAGTGGTTAATTAAATGTCGTCTGTAGCCTGTCATAGATCATTGCCTCTGATTAGCAAACAAACACTTGCTTTCATGAGGATATGATTGAAGTCTTTGTCCTTTTTCTTCAGACCTATTGGTGACAGGCCGATGAGAGGTCGTGGAGGCGGCAGAGGAGGCCGTGGAGGCAGAGGACGCGGCATGGGCCGCGGTGACGGTTTTGATTCCCGAGGAAAACGTGAATTCGATAGACACAGTGGCAGTGACCGGTCGTAAGTACCATTCCATCCCTTATACAGCCTTTTGGTGAAATGCTATTACGTACATCAGGTCTGCTGAAAATGTCAGTGTGTGTTTTCATCAGTGTATCTGTCATGATCCTGGCTAAAGCAAATCTTGTTTCAGTAGTCTGAAAGGTGAGGAGAAGCGTGGTGGAGGTGGACCGCACAACTGGGGCACTGTCAAGGATGAACTCAAGTAAGTTCTTTATCTATATTTATTGCATCACTGGTTACAGTGAACTGCTTTGGCTAAGATTGATGCAGCATGAGCACTTTTTTATAAATTAAAAAGGTTTTCCCATCCTTTTTTAACCAGACTGTGAAGTGAATATAAACAAAATATTATGACCATGATTTTATTTTTTTCACAGTGAGCTTGACCAATCAAACGTCACTGAAGAAAACCCTGAAGGAGAGGAGCATCCGCCTGCTGACTCTGAGAATAAGTAAGTTTTATTTTATGTTTCTATATCTGAGTAATTGGAATAAAGAAGAGATGCTGCTTTTGCTTTAATGGCGAAATACTCATATATTATAACTTGATTCCTTGGGCATGGGTCTCTGTTTTGACTTCATATCAGCCTCCATATGACCTCGTACTCCACTGGTTTTTTATTCTTCCTTAATTTTTGTAGCTCTTTTGTATCTGTTAATTGATGTTAGTCATCAGCTGTCTGCAGAGCTTGTTTTATTTTTTGAAAAATAGACCAAGCTTAAGTCAGCCCTTGCATCTTAAAGGTGACAGCTCTGCACAGTGAAATCAGCTGTTTCGGCTGCATTGTAGCTTGTATTTTAAACAAGAACATCAAAGTACAAATAAACCTGGAGTTACGTTAAAGATTAATGCTGAGACATTGTGTCTGCGTGTGTTGAAGGGAGAATGAAGTTGAGGAAGTGAAGGAGGAAGGCCCCAAAGAGATGACTCTGGATGAATGGAAAGCCATGCAAGACAAGGAGAGGGCCAAGGTGGAGTTCAACATCCGAAAGGTCAACGCTGGAGATGATTGGAACAAAGGATTTGTGCTGCATAAGTCCAAAGCAGGGGTGAGTCAAAACCATAGCTATTCTCAATCTGATCACATCCATATTTTACATGCAGTTTTAGTGAGGAGTTTCATACAGTTAACCAGTGAAGACTTTTGTTCCAAAGTAATATAATAACGTAACTGTACAAAAAAGCACCAGCGTCAAAACCTTGCAGCCTGTTTGTCTAATGAAAAGCCCCCCCGAAGCCTTATTAATGAGTAAATTGTAAGGTTGTTTCTACCCACAGATTAGATACACAAGTGTTGCATCAGTTTCTTGTGAATATTCTGGGTCAGAGGGGATTTACACTTATTATGACTGTCTAAATATTAAAAAAAAAAAGTGATAAAAAGTGCAAATGTGTCTTAAAAGCTTCATGTTACATGCTCCATTTTACAGGAATAAATAAGGTTTGTAGTTGCCAATAAACAAAAACAAGCGTTAACCCAATCGACACTCACTCATAAAGTTGTCACATACCTGCTTCTGTCTGTGTAGTAAAGGCTTTTTTCTCACCTTGCTTTTGCTTTGAAGATGTGAAACAAAGAATTTTGCAACAGTTAATTAGGAAAACACATGCAGAAAGTGAAGGGCTTGATTTTTTTATTTTTATTTTAAAATTTACGTGTGTGTGTGTGTGTGTGTGTGTATGATTATAGTATCTCTTAAACATTACCACTGAATTTTGACACATCTGTGATCTTGTTAAGTATTCTGCACTAAAGTTGTATCATTTTGCATTTCTGTAACACAGGAGAAGAAAAGTGACCTGATTGACCCTGAGGTCGATGAGTCTAAGGTAGAAATCTCTAGTGTCCTTACTTGTAATTGAGCTAAAATAGTAAATGTAAATGCATCCCCCAAAAAAAGTCATTATTGGTTTTTCACCCCTCTTTCTCTATTTCAGTTAGAGGATCCACATCACTTCCGGAAGCCAGCTAATGACATTACGTCCCAGCTGGAGATCAATTTCGGAGACCTTGGCCGTCCAGGCCGTGGACGGGGTGGACCTCGTGGCGGCCGAGGTGGTCGGGGCCGTGGCGGTGCTGGTCCTGGTGCCGGTGGCGGTGCTGGGGCTGGTGCCGGTGGCAGTGGCGAAACCCCTAGGCCGGTTCGTGGAGGAAGGACTGACAAGGTAGATAATCTTACAGATGGCAGGCATAGGTGTTGTAATTTCATTAACAGCCGAGTTTTTGCATTGAAAATAAGATTTTTTTTTTTACCTACAGATGAATGATTTTGCATAACCGTAAAAACAAAGGTTTCCAAAGCAACTTTAATCCAGTTAACCCCCTGTTTCCATAAATTCCCTTCATGCTTTTTCTTTCTTCTGTGGCAATTATTATAATTTATTGAATATTCACTCCATTTTCTTTTTTCTCACAGTCATCTGCATCTGTGCCCAATGTGGATGACCCAGAGGCCTTCCCAGCCCTGGCTTAAGTCCTGGCTGTTGTCCCTCAGGCCTACAGGAGCCTCTTGAGCACCTCCACTATGAGGCTTGCATGTTCCTGGATCCTTCAGCAAAGTGAAATGATGGAGAAGAGTGTCACTAACTTTGGCACTCAGTGTAAGGACTGAGTTTACCCAATAAAAACAAAACAAAGTTGGAAAAAAAAAACAGAAATTTACAAAAAAAGGAAAAAAAAAAGAAAAGGACTTCTTGCTACTCCGGAGCAACTTATTGGTAGAGGTTTTGTACTTGGAAACAAAGTAGCAGGGATGTTTTCATACAGTATTTTTTTCAGAGGTTATGCATTGTCCATTGATAAATTTTTGTAATTGCTGCTTTAAAATATACATTTAGAAATGTAAGCATAAGAAGAGTGTCTTCAGCTTGGTGTGAGCCATTGCTAGCTCGTTTTTAAATAGGCACTGTGGAGCTCCAACCCAAGCTCATAAGCTCTGTCACACCAGGTATTTTCAGAGGAAGTTAAAGCTTCACTTACTGAGATTTATGGATTTTTTTCCTGTTTCTTTAGCACTGGGGTATTGTTTTATATTTTATACAGAAGGTCTATTCTTCTATGATCTTCGGCCTGTAAATCTTAACTATTTTCATAAATTCTTTCAGAGACTGTATTTCACATGGTGCAAATAGGACACGCCCTGTCTTTGATCAAGGGACGCCGTCTACATTTGAATGCATAGATGAAATGGAGCCTAAATCTGTATTAAGAATATTTTTTACTGAAATGTTCTAACGGAGGAACATTAGGTCATTTTTGAGGAACACTATCGATTATTTAACTAAATTTGCAATATTCCTGCCACAGTTGGTCAACTGGATTAATTTGAAGCTGAAAGTATTCTACGTGTTCTGATTGCCTTGTATTCGGGGTGCTATACACCGTCTAAGGTCTCTTCCTCCCTACCCATTTCATCTTTGATTACTAGCCATGTGCAAGTCAGTTAAATGCCTTTTGATTTTACAATGAAGAGTGATACAGAGAGGAAGCGTCTTCACACGGTTGAGATGTGGCTGTAGTCTTCTGGAAGCCCTTGGACCTTCTGCGACTGTTTACACTCCACTTGAGCATCGTCCCACAGATGTAAACTCAGCCTAGCTTCAGTTTGTTTCTGCAGTCTGTTCTGTGCTGATACTTTCCTCCACTGTTGACATGCTGTGTAGCTTCCACAGTGGCACCACTGCATAATTGCTCTGAAAGAAATACAGTCGTTCATTGTGTGGAACAACTGAAGTGCTCTACAAATGTGTGAATTCTAGCCCTGCTATTAGAGACCTCTGTCGGTAAATAAAGATGGTCGATAAATTTTTTGCATTGTCACATTTTTTTTTAACCTGCCCGCACCAGACTAAATTACCTGTATTGTGCTTTGGTTTGCCCCTGCCTACAAACACATGTCCATCCATGATCCCTGACTGAAATTAGCCCAAGTGCATTTAAAGATGAGCATCAAAGCATGTTTAAGGGTCACCTCTCAACTCAATTTTATTGAACTGTTTCTGCAAATTTTGTTGTTGCTTTTGCTGATAAATACTGATTCAGGGATCTGTCAGCCAGTTCTCTGTTTCAGATCAGTATGATATAGAGTGGAGGCATCAGAAGTGCTGGATAAAAAGTGGATAAACTTGCTTATTTATTTTTATCAACATTTAAACTGACAAATCAGACTCCCATTGAGGCTGTGCAACAAAATGAATCAAGGGTTACTGTATGAGCTGAGCTGATTCCTAAATACAGAGTGGTTGGTTAAAAATAGGTTGAGGTTGCTACTCAAAACAATCAGTTCCCATTTATGAAATTGTAGAAAAGAGCATTGTATAAGCACATTTTAACATCTCATTTTCACTATACCACCTGCCTGGCTCAAGGAATTTTACTGCTGGTCAGTCGACCACTTTGGACAGATAGAAATATATTAAAAATCTTAGATAGCTGTGAAAGATTGAATAGACATTCGTGATCCACAGAGGGCGAATCTTGATTTGTGGTTGATTTAATTTTTCCTCAGTACCACCAGACAGTTGCAGCATTTTCAGTTTTTAGGGAAATGTCTTTTAACTTTTGGAAGGATTGCTGTGGTCCTCTACACTTGTACATGTAAACCTGCATAGTGAATTGTAAAACCTTTGGTGATTCATCTGTAGAAACTGGTACAGTCATAGTGCTAGATTTTGGTTGGATTAATACTTTGGTTTATACCTGCAAAACTTATGTAATTTTCCTCAGCATGCTAAACTACGTCAATAAACATAGTGAACATATTTGCAGTGTGCTAGCACACTAGTATGTTAGCTGCTAGCATGGTGATGTTAGCATTTTGATAATAGCTTTGTTGCACCTAAGTAGTGGACTGCTAGCATGGCTGTTAATATATTCCCCCCAAAAAGCACTTGAAATGTGCAGTGTTGCTACTGATAGATTATGATTCTGACCTTATGCAAAATAATAATAAATCATCTGTCATCTTGCAGCAATACCAGCTTGCAGTGATAACAAACCTGTGAGACCATGTACCTGCCTTTTCTCCTATTAAAGACCAGCAAAGATTGAGGTAGCACAAATGTACAGTATTTCAAGGCACAGTCAATATACAGAACGGTCAACAACGCTAAGCTAAATTGGAAGCATTTTCATTTGTTCTTTTACACAGAACAGGAGAAATTTTGACATGTAACCATCTGGTAAATGAAGCTGTAAATAATAAAATTCAAGATGCTAGATTCCATATTGCTGCTTCAGTTTCAAGATCTTGGAACTGTTCATGCTCTTTTACTGTCACACTGTTATGACTTCCTGGAACCTTGAAAGATGGTGGTAATAACACCTGTGCTTTTCCTACCGTGACATGTCAAAATGTCTGCTGTGAAAATAAGGGTTCATTGATAGCATAGGCATTTGAAAGCCTTACAACAACAAGCAAGCATGACAAAATCTAAGACACTATGTCTCGCTGCCTGTCAGTGTTCACTTTGGTCATGGTATTAGTGTGTCCAGTGCTGCTCTGAAGAGAGAACAATGGTAATGCATGGAATAAAAACAAAAGCACTTTTTAGTCAAAGATTATTGCTGCAGATCAGCAGCCGTAGGATTCCAGTGAAAGAGCTGTTTTCCGTTCAGCACTGATTTCAATGAGCAAGGAGGTAGTTCATGGATGTCTCTATATGTTACTTAAAAATAAGTTCTGAAACACACAAAAGAAGAAGAATCCAGTCACCTCCTTAAATGATTATTTCCTGTTTCTTTGGTTTAGCAGTTTTTCTATTTAAAAAATATTTTAAAGGAAGTCATTGCAGTCAATTTTGACGGCATCCAGAGTCAACTTCCCTCCAAACCTCAGTGGCCCTATGATGATGCTGTGACTGGGAAGGAAACCCAGCATTTCTTCTTCAACCTCCTCCTCCTGATCTTCCTCATCCATCGTTCCCAGACTGTGGGATGAGATGTAGTCGACCGTTGTGTTTGTGTCGAGGGAGGTCTGCGTGTGGTCGGAGCTGTCTGAATCGTGGGAGAAGCTCTTGATGTAATTGGTCAGAGGGGAGAGGAGTGTGGCTGGCTCTGTCAATGGGCTCGGGCTGGTTTCAGGCAGCAGCTGTGAGGACATGTTAGTGGGTGTGTGGATGTTGCTGCTCCGTTTGGGCAACTCCTCAACATCCACTAGGATGGGCTCCTCTTCCTCTGTTGTACTGGACATACTCAGCTGCAGCTGGAGGTTAATCTTGCCCTGTTTTAAATGAAGATTCAGGTTTAGACTTTGAAAAGTGAACTATAAATTCCCGGCAGTTCATACTTTGTCTACTTTTACAGAGTTACCTTCTCCTGGACACACTCTTTTGCCCACTTGCTGTTTGCAGGATCTGGTACATCATCAAGCATGATGCACTGGAAGAGCACCCAGAGCCTGGGGAAGAATATGGAAAACTGCTACACAATATGGAATATAAATATCTGTGGCAACAAAATAATTTCTTTTTTAAGTTGCGGCATTTATTCTCACAAAGATGGTGTTTTCTGCAGAACTATAAGTTTTATTTAACAATGAACATGCATCTGCTTTTGCTCACTTACCTCTGCTTCACTGCTGAACTGTGGTACAGACACACCAGACACAGAACAATCAGAAAGAAGACTCCACACGCTACCAGGGGGAGTATTGGTGTCTCCTCTGCAACAGTGAAAGTCAAACAGGGATATGTAAGATTGTATGTTTGGCTCTTCAAGTACAGGCAGTTAAAAACATGCAGCCATATTATCAATGAAAAAACATTAGCCATAGCTGTTAAAATGAAAAAGATGTTTTACAGAAAGTGCTGTTATGTTAAATGCATCCCATTCCACTCAAATGGACAAGCCTGGTCTCACTATTTCATACACGAACAATCAACTTTTTCTTGAGTCTTGAATAGAAAAGAGACCAATTACAGCCATATGCAGGTGTGAAATAAATATAGTTTCATCCAATATTGTTTAAAATTTGAGTTTTGGAAATACACATTTACTTATTGATGAGAGTTCACTTATGTCTGGTAAATATCAGGTAACTGCCAGCGGACAGTTGACTCAGCTTCACATAAAGGCTATAAGCAATGGGGAACTCCTAGCTCTGAAGCGCACAAATAAACACATTATATTTTGGTTGTTTAATCTGTACAAACAACAAACTGTAAAAGCCACAATTGGGATTATGCAGGAGGAGCCATCTAACTCCTAGCAAGAAAGCTCATAAGCACATTTTCTAAAGTGTGCCTTTAAAGAGGCTTGGAAAGCTGCTTACGTTGGATGTAGAACTTTGTGTCCTTTGGACATCTATGACTTTCTCCTCCAGCAGTCGTAGCGGTGACCCAGAGGCTGTAGAGAGCTGAAGACAGATCTTTGATGGTATGCGTCCTCTTTGATGCTGGTACAGAGTCTGAAACACAAATTTATATGCTCACATTGTTTAAAGAAAGTTACTCATGTGACTGTCTGCATTCAAAGAGTTTATGCTGCAAAGAACATGCTGTCAACAGAAGGCACAAGACATTTAGGTTAAAGGAATAAATAAATGGTTCTTACAAAGCTGACGGTCTCGGCTGACATTCTCTAAATAGATGGTATAACTGATGATGCAACCACCACGCAGACCTCTGGGAATCTCCTGCCAGGACACTTTCGCTTGGTTTCCCACAACCTTAACCTCATGGACAGATGGACAGGCTGCTGGAGCTGCAAACAACAAGTAAAAGACTGCTCAACAGGAGAGATCACAAGGGAATATTTAAGCAACAGTGATGAATTATTAAGTTAATTACAATTAGCTGTCATTATATTTTACCTGATTCCAAAATGTTGACCCCCGTAAATCTGGTCCCGCTCACTGATCTGTCATCATGGACAACATTCACAGCTCCCTCGTAGCACTCAAAAGGCTCAATACCTGCATAAAGAAAGATGATTGTATACAACAGTGAACACCAGAAAAAAAAAGACATTATGGAGGTGTGTTAATTAACTTGTATTTTCTGTAACTCTACACATCCCACCTGTGATAACAGCACGGTTGTCATTACTGCCAAGTCTGACCCATTTTAGCGCCTCCAGTTTGTGGCCCTCAGGGTACCACTCCACAACGTACTCAGCAGGTGCAGTTTCAGGCTTTGTCCAGGAGATGGCGACACTGTGATTGCCTGCAATTTCTTGCACAACCTTCAGTGGCTTGGCTGAAACAAAAAGTGCATGTATCAACAGGTGAACTGCTTAATATTCACACCAGGAGAGAACATCTAACTCTTCCATTTACTATTACAAATGCATGTGATATTTACATCCTAACACTACTGTTTACTCAGGGATAAATTCTGGTTTCATGAAGCTTCAAACACAATTACACAGGTATTTTCCCATACAGAGTTTGCTTTTTTACCTTTTGTCTGGTGGGTTGTAATTCTGGCAGGAGGGGACAGTCCTTTAGAGTTGCAAGCCCACACTGTCACTTGACAGTTAGCACAGAATTGGACCGAACAGTTCCTGGCATCGGCACTAATGTTAGCACTGAAGATCGATTCAGAGTCTGGGCTGTCAACTTTGACTTTGTACTCTATGATTTTCCCTCTAGCTGTGGAAATGTTTGCCTCCTGAAGTCAGAGAAGTTTTGGAAAGTAAATCATTAAGTTTTGCACACATTTACTGTTGTTGAAGGAAAAGAGTAAACAGATTTTTCAAAATTAACACACAGCAAGAACAGCATGTAAGACACATCATTTCTGCTCAGCCACTCTTTTCTTGTAAACTGAAACTGTGATGTCAGCTGCCAGGTTTCACTTAACTCTCACTGTCTTAATGTGACATTAAATGACTAGAGGTGCTTGTATCTAGAAGTAGAGGTAAGTCAGCTCAAGCTTATGTTAAAGGCAAATTTTATCCAATGTTGGCTCAATGTGCTTCCATCGCAACAAAAGATGAGCAAAGTACGACACATATTTAATACATTACAAAAATTATGGTGTGAGGATGAGAGGGTGATAGTCTGTGTGTAAATGTGGCTGAGGGCGAGTGAGTGTGTTTGTGAGAGTTTGTGTGTGAGATGTTATCACACCTCTGAAGTGGTCAAGGTTTGACCTTTAATTTGTGCTACAACAGTAGCAGGGAGATCATAGTGTTGCTATCACAGCAACACTGCACGCCCCCACACAGAGGCAATGTGAGAGAGAGAGGACACATGGAGAAGAAACACTCACGAAACTTTGCAGCAGTGTTTTACTTCACAATTCTCACCCAGATAAAACTAACATACACAACCAAACAGAGAAGATCTCCTGATTAGATTTAAATCTTACCTTCCAGTAAATTCTCAGGGATTTAGAGTCAGAGGTGGGTTCCGCATACCACACATCCAGCTCTTTAGAAGGAGCTACCAAAACAAAACAAAACATTTTTTTAATGAATGGGTGAGACATACTTGGCATTTTTTTGTAAGCGATGGCAATAATCTGCTTGAAAATCTCTTTAATGTGACAAACATTCAGTCTGCAGCTTTGTACCTCTTTCCTATTCGAACAGCAATGACAGCAATGAGTAACACTTCCAAGAAACTTTTGCTGTCTGAATCAAATGTGCATCCATATCTGGTTTAAACGAACTAAAAGTGCGTACATCAAACTCAAACACTTGGAAGTTGCACAAAGTAAAAGCCAATACCATAAACAAGCTTTTGCTTTTAAAAAGTAACTTTGAAGTCATATGGTTAACAAAACGCTTCTCTTTTGGTGTGTTCAAGTGCTGTTAGAAAACTGAGGTTTAGTGTTGGTTACCCAGGTGGTAATCCCCACTGCAAATTTCACCTGACTATACTGTGAAAAACATTAAATGTTACAGATTGACTTTAAATTCCTGCTTCTTCAAAAAAGTCATTGCAGGATTTTCATTTAAACAAAAAAAGTTTTACTCTGCAAAGAAGGTAAAAAACTAAATGAATTGGTTCTATAATGTTGTCATTCACTTGAAATAAGCATAAAATAAAACACAACATATTTCACACATATTTAACCTTGTAAGTTAAGAAAAAAAAGCTGTTTTAGTAGACAGCTAAGTTGCCCCGACAGACTACATTGCAGTTATATTGCAGCTCCCCCCTGAGGTGATCTACTGAACAGTTGCAAAACCTGGGTAAGCATCAGTTATTTGCGCACCAAAACACATGATGCTGGGCACAGGTTTAAAAGGGATTTATTAAATCCATTATGAATATAAAGCTAGTAATTAAAGTTATTATAAAGCTTAAAATTATTCATATATAAGGGCACGTCCACTTTAACTGACAGCTAGCCACTAGCCATAACTTGCTGTTATATATGGGAATAGCACTCCATATCCATATCCTAATATAATCAAGTATCATGTTGATCATACTGCCAATTTAGGGTTTTAAATGGCAGTCCACCAACCAGATATTATCTCGAGAAAACAAAGTTTGTTTTCTTGAGATATTATCTCGTTATCTTGAGAAAACGGCTTGTAAAAAAAAATTTAACCATGTCCGCTTAGGGATTCCATAAATTTCAACAAAAAACACAAGGACTTCCTCCTCAGAACTGCACTTGTATTTGGGGATTATTACTTCCAACTGAAAAAGCAATCAATTGTTTATTGTGGTAAATTCTCTTCCACAAGCCTGTTTTAAGTCTCTATGAGTTGATTTTTATTCTGTCCTGGATAAAACCAGTGGCTGAGTGGAAGTCAGAAATTAATCTAGCTGCAGTCAATTATATGATCCAGTTAAATCACATGTGAAGACCGACTAAGACTAGGAACATACTCACGCAAAGAAAATGTAAGGGTAAAAACACTGTTTACTAAACGTGTCTTCCCAGGTATTTCTGCAGTGACTTCTGCTGATGTTTGCAGTTTGTAACAAGCCGATCATATCACGGCTGCACATTCATTCAGTAGCTTGTACATCTGTGCAGAAACCTGCATATCTTCACGCCATCAGTGCTATGAACATACAGTGACACTTCTCACATGGCATTACTACCTTCTGTAGAACTTCTCTTTACTTCACCCTGGCTCAATGTGCCACTGATATATTAGACTTAACTACAGCTTTATCATAGCCTCAGTGTTTCGTCACTAATGACTTGACTCTCAACAGACAACTCAATAAGGCCTGTTTCAGTGGCCTATGAGTATCCTGAGGGCTGTCAGCGGTGAGTTGATAACGGTAAAAAACCCAAATAAAGGGAAATATTGGTGCATTATCTGATAACAGGCATTGATAAAGTACCACAAAGATTGTGTAGATACACTATTCAGATACATCTGCTGTCAACAAACTCAGTCGTACTTTCATTCAGGAAGTGCAAAAAATAGACAAAAGTAGTATCTTTGAATAGAGCAGCAGGCTCCTGGGTGCAGGGTGCTTGCTTACCTTCCTCTTCAGTCCTGCTGGAAACATTTGTGCTCCATTGACTCCATAAGCCGGTGCCAAACTTGGATCTGGCTCTGAAGTGGTACAACCTGTAGGGCTCCAGAGAGGAGATGGACCTCACCTGTACCCAACTCAACTGCACACCCTGTAAAGTCAAAATAAATGAACTTTTTATAATAATTTCATGTATTTAATTGCTGCCAACTCATGGTTTAACAAGGAAGTCATAATCATTCAGTAACAACACCTGATTGAGTGTGTTGTGGAAATTTTTCCTGGTCTGCCTATTGGGAGTCAAAGAACAAGACTGGAAAGGTAGCATGCACCAAGTGTTTATTCTCTAGAGAGGAAGCACGACACGAAACCACACGGCAGTAAGCAGTTCAGAGTTGTGCCCCCTGATTGAATGTTACACTCAAGTTTTATACTCTTCTGACATGTATCTGGCCATTTGGTGGAAACATCACAGAACTTCTTCTCCAGATGGAGTGGAGGAGACTGGGGTGCAATAAAAGAGATGGTGACCCATCTCAGGAGTTTACAAGAGGGTGTAATCTGTTGCAAGGCATCAAACAGCAGGATGCACCAGGTCATCCTGTGATCAAAACTGCAGTGAACAGCTGAGGCTACAGACTAATTACAAAAGCATACAAAAATTCCATCACAAGTGTAAAAGTCAAATGCCATTTTGAGAGTTGTGCAACATTTTTAGTTTATCTGCACAAACTAACCTCACATTTATATCTGCCTTTGGCTTTGAATCAACAGATGTCCGCAATGACTGCATGCTTTAAGTAACCCAATATATCACGTGTTACATCTCATTGGAAATCCCTCAATTTTTTTGAGTAATTTGAGGAAAGTTAAAGCAATATTATGCAATTGCAAGTGTTTCGTCTTACACTAACAGTTTTGAAATCATTTTGATGGTATACCAACTTTTAACAGGGTGAATGGTGTCTCTGTGGCAGGCACTCTGCACCTTGGGGAGCAGGTAGGAAAGCCTGCATAGAGCTTAATGGCACTCTGTCCCACACAACCACAACTATCATTCACTTTGGAGAAACTGGATATTTTCTAGAGAAAATGTTTTCTAGTTTCATCTCTGGTGTTCTCTGTCTACCCCTCCTCAACATTCTGCTATTAACAGAATTTCCTGAAGTAACCTGTAACTGCTGTTACTGTAGCCACTGGTAAGCTAGTTTATTATCATTGAGGCAGAGTGCCAACTGTCATTAGTTTGTAGTTATCATGCATATTACATCTACTTCCAAAATCATGGACTAATATTTACGATAGAAGAGTGCCAAATCAAAATACCAATTGCCACACAATGTTGCTCTTAAGGACTTCTTACTGTGTCTGAACGAGATGTCCATGACTGTGCTTCTGTTCTGTATTGGATCTCCAGGTGCTGAGTTCTGACAGTCTGATACACCTGGATGATGCACTCCCTGGAAGAGCACTCAGGTTGACCAAGATCTGGAGCTGGTGGAATTGCTGCTCGAAAAAGTTTGAAGAAAAAGCGTGAACAGCAGTCACATGATGTCTGGCAAAAGGCTTACATGGTGACATTTTGATTGGGTTTTTTTTAGCCATAAAAGCAGCAACTTAAAAAAAAGAAAGATTCTCGTCAGCGCTGTTTATTAGAGTTTGTCATCAATTATCATAAACTTCAAGCTTGGAGGCTTAAAGGACACTTTCTCTGCAAAGCTGGTTTCAAGTTCCAGTTATGATGACATTGTGATCTCATGCATTCCAAAGAAGAGGGAACTGTAATTACATGTAAAGTGTCGCACACTTTTCATGCAAAAGTTGCCAAGTACCTTACAAGCTCACTAAACACTTACTGCTGCTGTCTTACCAATATCACAGAGTGTGTAGTTGACAGGGATGGACATTGCAGAGTCGAGATCATTTTTGACTTGGACCCACACAGAGATCAGCTGGACAGAGCTGGACATGGTGAAACTGGCTGACTGTGAATCAGTTCCTTTACTGGTGATTCTGTGTGCCTCTGTGTGGTTTCCAGATACAGTTCTCACCCTGAATCACACAAAGCCAAGTTTTGTTTGTCAGTTGATAGGCACAACATGATGTTACGAAGTTGAACATCCAGTAGGTGGGATGTTTTGCTGACCTTCAATCAGTTCCCTCAAGTTCCCTTTTAGACTCACCACAGCTGTGAGCGATTCCTCAAAAAAGTGTCTCGTCCTCGGTTCCAATTGCAGACCACAACTCCACTTTCAATGCTTGTGACCTTGTAGATGCATGAGATGTTTTTAGGACGATCTGGTGGGTCTGAAGGACAAAAATGACAAAGAACAGAATGAAAACAAAGCATTGTACTTGAGTATATTCTTAAAAAAACAAATGTGTCAGAAAAAGTGAGTATCAGTAATCCATAAAATACATAATGTACTGTTTGCTAATGTTATCAAATACATTGCACTAAACGTCTTTCTCCTTTTCAGTCGGGTGTGTCATTTCGAGTTCAAGTACTTGTACTACTATTAAGCGTATTGCATGCACGGGAAATTAGTATGCCTCATGTGTCTCAAAACAAACTTTTTTACACCCTTAAGATCCCCGGCAATGTGGTCAGAAAAAGCAATTTATCACAGTTAGCTTTGACACTTTGCTACATTCAGTCTACAACATGTGGACACTGTGTTCTTTATAGTTGAAAAAGCAGAACCAGCAGTGGATTTTTTTTTTACCGTTTATGTAGCTGAGAAACATATGAAAGCTTTATCTTGAAACAACATGCAGTGTAGACCAGCTGGCAGAATCATTGTGCATAGTTATGTGAACTTAAAATGAGAATAATGTGTTAGTGGGGCTGTATCCATTATAAGCTTCCTGCATATAATTGACATTTTAATCCTACATTAACATTAAATTGTGTAGGCCATTGTGCATATTGCTGTGCTTTGATAAATGCACTTGAAATAGAAGAGGATGATCCCAGCTTCTGAGAGAATTAAAAAAAATGGAAATCACATTGGATTCTGCTCCTATCTATAGCCTTTTACCAGCAGAGGGACAGCTCCAAGTTTGGGTTTTTTTTGTGGTCAAAAAGAGAATCTTCATTTCAGTCTTTAATTAAGTAACAAGACAATATACATAGATTACATCCAAACATAATGTTTTTTTGGTTAAAAAATAAAATTTGACAGCAGATATAGGAAGCTTTGAAAACATTCGATAACAAGAAGGAAATATTTTTAATGCTTTTTTATATGTGAGCTCATGTTAAACTTATTCTTCTGTCATATACTTTGTATTAAAGGCTTGTCATTTTCCATGAGGAAAAATAATCTGAAGCCCACTGAATGAGAGCCTAAAGAAACCTCTCAGTAGGGTTAGATGTTTTAGACATGGGACATGCTTTAAACATGCTTTCCCTCTCCTTGGCTGCAATACTCACATCCAGCTGGAATGTCGACTCCGCAGTAGCCGTCAGCAGAGGGACAGTTGCACTGGCAGCTGAAGGTTAAAATCTCGGTTATGTTGATAACTTTGTAATATATAGTCGAAGAGTTAGTTGTTAGAAGTTTTGGCGGGTGGCCGCTGTACATGGATCCCTTGCAATTGCACTTAAACGTGCAATACACCTCAAAACTGGATCCTCGCTGCGCCGCAGGTCCAGCGCTGGACCAGATATCACAGGATTTATTATCTAAAAGTAGAAACGATGTCGTTTTTAAACTGCATAATATATATATATATGTATATATTATAGTTCTTTGAATGTAAGAAACTCAATCATGAATTTTGTTGAGTACAAAGCAAATGAGGAAGATAAGTCAATAAACCAAATCATCGTTATGCAGATGCATTTCACAAACACATTTAATAACGTAATAGTAAATACAACAGTTCTGGATTGGACTGAAACCGAATTAAGACACGAATGAGAAGCAGTGACAAACCCGAGTAGCCCAAAGTCTGCATGGCCAGCACAGTAACAGCAGTGAAAATGGACCATGTTTGGGACATTGTCGCCATGAGTCATCAGTAACTGCCTTCTTTATGACATTTACATTGCCGTAGGAACTGCAAGTTAACCTTAAAACAAAGGGGAAACAACATTAAGATCATGTTTTAGGATGTTTTAGGATGCAGCGCCTGTAAATGTAGACTTTTATCGAGAGGTAATGACAATAATAAAAAGCTTATTTCTAAGATATCAATCGGTACTTAATAAATTTCCTCTTTTTTGTTGGCGCTAATATGATCCCATTTAGGCCTACGATAGGCTTTATTTGTAAATGATAGAGCGAAAAGATAAGCAGATATATGATAAACTAATAATAATAGACTATCTGTACTAAGTCCTGGATGGTTTTACTGCAGCTGCGAAGTCACATAAATAAAAACAGGTAAAACGAACACCGGGACAAAACATCCCATCATCATACTCACCTTTATTGCCTTGTGAGTATTTTAAAGCTTCGTCCGTCATCAAAAGTCCTCTAAACATCTTAATATAGCGCACTGTTTCCACACTGCGCTGAAGTGACAGCGGAGACTCCGTGTTGGCTGACTGACTGACTGCCGCCTCTGGTGCGATGTAAGAAACGAGTCACCAACTCAGATCATCAGTGAAGCCACACACTCATATACAAACACATACCCATACACATACACACACAGACTGTGCAGATAGGGGCTATCGATCACTTGCTATTAGTCTTTATAGATAATCTGTCGCATATGAGATGTTACTGAGTATTGATCCCTGCAACATTCTATTGTCTGAAAATGTAAGAAGATTTGACTCAGAAGTTATCTATATTTGGTTTGTACATGTCCAGAAATATTCTGTGGCCTGTTAAAATATGTCCCTCGGCCACTAGGACGTCTGGTAATGGTGTTGATGATTTACAATTGACTAATTCCTTGTATTCTAGATGGCATCTTGCAAGGTGTGTCATCTGTTAAAGGAGGAGTTGTGCCAGCACAATCAAATTTTCCACGCAACCCAAAGCCCCACACTCCTTCCATCATATCCCCATGTGGTGCAGAGGGGGACTTTCCCTTATAGATGCAACACATTTCAGATTAAGATGTAGGCCAGTAGACTTAACACTTTGCTCAAGATATATGAAATAACTACGGTGTCACACAGACATGCCACAAAACCTAATGACAGTTGATTTGAAAGACAATGAGCTCCGTGGAGATTTGTTACTGTCTGTCAGCCTCAGTGAAGAAGAGGTCCTCCTGAAAGTGATGAATGAGGAAGTGAGACAACTCTCAGGAAGTCATGGTGTTAAGCTGCAGGTGGTGCATGTTTGAGTAAAACTTAAGGTGCAAAAGAAGATAACTACGCCACACCTCGAACTACTCTCTGTGACAGGGATTCCCCCAACCAACGCTTGTCTGGCTGTGTTTTGGAATAATGTTACACACAGCGTCACTGAAATGGCACACAAAACATGAAGGCTTATATGTGAAACATGCAGAGATCACACCCATAACATGTAAATAACGAAAACACTTTCAGCAGCTCAAGCAGAACAGCTATTTTGATTTGGCATGGACTAGCATATGGATAATGACAAATTGTTTAATCTTAACTCTAAATTAGGTGGGTCCTATTTATTTGAGGAGTTAAAAAGATGTATTTATAGCTTTCTAAATAGCTAATAAATAGCTTATTGATTACAAGTAATAAGTCAGCTGAAATGAGCACTTTTTACTACCAGGTTTCAAAGTCCATTTGGCTGCATAACCTCTGATATGATGCTAGCTTACTTCATAACATGATGCATGTCATAGCTTTGTCCATAATGACCATACGTTGCCAGCAGCTGGCCACAATTCACCTATTAACACTTTGAGTGAACATTTGTAGAGCCAGTAATGACCCTTTATTGTTAATGACTATTCCAACATAAGAGCCATAAATAACTTAAAGCCATTCTAGTAGCTCAGCAAGGCTATGCTTTGGCACAGCAGTGGTATGTTACATTAAGGCTATCAAAGACAATACCAACACGTTGCTTAGCAGATATACATAATATTTGGCAGGTATAATACCTTCTACCTTACTTTAGTGAATGTTGTTGGTTTTGCTGATATTAGTTTAAAGTAAATCTTAACCTGATGATGGTCACAGTAAAAAAAGTCAGTGGATCATCAACTATATTATGACCAAACATGAATTGTGCACCTACTTTTATTGCAATACATCCAATAGCTGACCACAAAAACAAAACAAAACACACAATTATGAACCTTTTAGTGGCGCAAATGTAGATATCAGGGTAGCAGTAAAGTCATTAGACTGGAAGTCATTATATGATAAAGTAATTATACATTGCCTGGAAACATTAAATGTCTTTACAAAATCTTGTGCTGGTTTGTTTAGTGTATGTTGTTATTTCACAGGGTAGGTGAAAACTTTGACTTGCCTGTGAGGCAATTGTATATGGAAATATTGGCACCAGGGTCAGCAGGGTAAAATGAATGCCTGATGCTGAGTTAAATTCATCCAAAAGCTGTGGTGGACGTCCTGCATCAGGCATTCATAATGGTTTTATTTAATGTGAACAAGGCAATTAGTTGCTTAAGTATGTTTATAGAGAAAGTACTGCCAACATCACATAAGCTAAGAAATATGAAACATATTTGAATGGTAATCAGTTAAAGTCATTATAAACATTTCCCTTTTTGGTTAGGGTTAGTAACTGCAGGGTTATTGGTTATTTTTTGTGGGGGGTTTCACCTCTTTTTTCACAGAGGGATTGTAGTTGCAAAACATCCAAAGCATGATTTCCAGGTCACAAAAGGTCACTGAGGTCAAGCTGTGCTTGAATAATGCTTTTTTCAGATGGGGTTGGTAGTGCAGGTTTTCCACTTTGTATCATTCCTATCAGCCGTGCTACCTCTCTGTTTCACAGAGTGTAACGCTGTTCACGGCAGTTACCTGTGGGAAATAACCCTCGGCCAGTGTTGTCTCAACTGTGTACTGAGAAAAACATGTATCTGCTGTGTCGTGAGTCAATATTTCACCCTGTTTTAAAACCATAGAGGGAGGGTCCACTTCCACATCCTTCTCACTCCTCCCAAGTAAGAAGCCTCCATTCAAAAAACTTATTGTTTCTGGAGTTTTATGGTGTAAAGAGCTGCTGACAGAGTTGAAAGTCAGTCCCAGAGGTGAATCAGAGAAGTCCACAGTGGAAAGAAAGCCTCCCAATAATTCTCCACATACACTCGAACATCTGTCGTCCTCCTCACTCGTTGGTATGTCCCTCTCCTCTTCTCTCTCCATCATCTCCGTTTCTTGTGGAGCAAACATAGCAGTCTGGGGTTTGTAGCTGACATGATCCAGCTGACTGTTAATAAGCACCATCCCAGAGCCTGACATTAAAAAAGGTGTCTCGGCTGTAGATTGTCCTGATCCAGCTGGGCGCGTTTGGACATGAACATTGGGGTACAGGTTGTCCCTCTCCTCCGGGGAGATCAAACTGATGGGGGAGAGCGGAGGGTCACTGTAGATTGACGATAAGGGCAGTTCACTTCCATCCTGCTGAAGACAAATAAAAAAAGAAAGTAAGATAATAAAACAAAAAGCAAAACCAAATTTAAATTTAGAGATATGACTATTACTGTTTTTGGTGTTCACTTGCAGCAGCTCACACATTGGTTGCATGTTACCGGAGTGAAAGCAGGAAGTAACGACTTGCATGAACTATCTACTCTTGTCCAGAATGCTGTATAGATGGTTTAAAAACTACACAGTTTTAAGAATATTTAAATATCATCTTGAAATATAGTAGTGAGTTCATTCTCCATATAAAGAAAATACTTGATTACACATAATTATGCTCATACTGTTGCTGTTGATGCAGTTGCAGTTGTTAGGCGTAGCTCACTGTGGTGACAGGAATTCACACAAGAAGATTGGGTTGAACTTGGCATACGGCTGGATCATGTACGTCAGAAGTGCGAAATTGTGGCCAAGTTGTCACAGAAGTAGTCAGTGGAGTACATAAATTTGATGCCTGGGTATTAAAAAACTCCTCTGTAACTTCTGCAGTGCTCCATGTAATATTTAATTTGAAATTTAACTTGGTGTTGACCAGAGGGCTTTGATGCTGCAACCAATGCCATGGGAATTGAAATCCAAATCAGAAAAGAAGGAGATTTTGTGTGACTGAGAGATAAAAAGTGAGAAATTGGGCTCTTTTATGGTATTTAAGATGTCTCAAAACCTTTGCACACACAAAAAAGGAAGCAACATGAGCAAGTGCAATCCCGCAAGCATGGGGGTGAGATGAGCACAAGGTCAACCCTTCACGCCTGTAACTGATCAACATTTGATGTTATGATAAGTGTTTTCGTACAAATAGTTGCAACTGTCAGGCTAAGAGAAGCAATCTAATCACACAATGTGTTGTCGCTTCCACCTACAACAAATGGAAGAGGTAGAAAGCCGATAGCTCTCACCTGCAGACACAGCTGATTGCAAAGAGGCTAAAACAGTGACCTGGCTAAGCTGGTGAGATATTCACACATATATACAAAGAAGAATAGGACAGCTCTTCAACTATTGAAACAGACAGGGAGAAATGAGGTGTTATGAGCCTCCCTGCTTGGAGTTTATGTAAATTACAAACCCAGGTTATGTAGTTATGTAGAGTCTTGGGTCTTAAAAGTCAATGGCAGTGGCTGATGTCTTTCCATCTGTTCTTAAATGACATTAGACCCCAAATTACAGTAATAACAAACTATGTAACTAAATAAGAAATGCTAATTTGGTAGCTTGTGCTGCCTGCCTCTGTTAATGTAATAGAAAACACTTGGCACTGATTAATTTGCTTTGGCAATGTCCAGTAAGGAAACATCAACATTTATCTGTTAATCAGTCGGATGACTTTGTAACTCAGTTAGCTTGAATGCGTGTCAACACAGTTAGTTTCACTGGTTAGTTTTGATTACCTCCAGGAGTTTGATGGCAAAACTGTTCCCTGGTTTTGGTAATTTTAGCTCAAGCCAGGCTGGTCCCCAGGATATGCATTTCTGTTTGATCCTGAGACAGAAAAAGACATTTAATGTGAGAGATAGCAGGGTTTTTTTTATTAGTTGATATTTCCAGTCTAGGGATATTTCCTAGATGCATTAGTAATGCAAAACATATAGTACTGTATTTGGAAAAATACAACAAAAAGTTATTCTCCTCCATTGTATCATGTGATATGATTTTCTTCTGAAGGATTTAGGTTTCTGTTCATGTCGATCATGTGGCTTTTTTGCTCATTATGTGTTCATAATGTGGTCTGGCACTTCATGAAACCAGCCAGAGTGGCCTATATCCTGGTTACTTGTAAAACAAAACCTATGTAACATTAAAAATCAGTGGCAGGAGATTGAGGAAAAAAGTAATGTCTCTTTAGAATACTTTTATTATTAATATATGATATCTTAGCTTGGCTTATATAATATGACTGTTGTTTTCCATGAAACACACAAATAGTGTTAAATTATACCTTTCTCTCACACAACTCCAACACAGGAGGTTGGCTATGATTGTTATGAAGAGGACGAGGATGAAAACCATCACAATCACCAGGCCGACTAGAGGAGGCAGGAAGAAGAAGACAACAGTTAAGAGGAGAATCCGTCACAAACTTAGGAACAAAGTTCTCTTTAATCTTCCCACTTTCAGCTTTCTTGCTCTGAGTTGAAACAAAGGGGAATTACAAAATCTCTCAGAGAACAGGCTTAATAGATTGGTGTCTGTATTCCTAATGGGGGCAGCAGGAGTCAGACCTGCAGGGGTGGAAGGCTGGGAGAAGATCCGTCTTCCCCGAGGTCCCTCTCCAGCTGAGGTGGATGCAGTCAGCTGCAGAGCCAGAGCTCCTTCAGGACAGTCCAGCCACTTCTGTCTGGGCTTCAAGGCAGACACTGTCTCTGGAGAGAGACATCCATATATTTTTTATTGTTAAGGCATCGAAAGTAGATAATTAAGTTTTTCAGCTCTAAAATGTGCATTCAGATAAAAACAACTGCTCAAGGTTGTTATTCAATCAGGCAGAATTCAGTGATGTGAAAATTTTAGCCCTATCAATTCATGCAAATGTTAATTTAAGAAATCTATACCATAAAAGCAACATAGAGACTGAGACTTATTTGTCAATAACTGTTTTCATTTTCTAAAAGGAACCCTCCCATCATGGATGGAAAATCGTTACAGTTCTATGTAGATGAAAATAATGAAGATAACATTTGACACGTTTGTTTTTGTCAGTGTGCTGCAGCCATAACGACAACCTCAAGACTATAAACTCATTTTGACAGTCAGTTATAATCTTGGAATGTGAGCAAATCCAAAAATGGACGAGAGCATGATAACATATATCAGTAATTTGAACTGGAAACATCCAGTGTACACACACAGCTCAGGTGCTGTAGCACTAAAGCTGCAGACATAATGTACCAGTTGGTTTCTCAGGTTGCATACGTGCATGCAGCCACACTGCTTCCTGTTCGTGGTAAAAGTCAGTTCTAGAAAACTCTATGATTCACCGAAGGCACTTTGAAAATGATGACAACCTGTCTTTTAAATAAACTTGCTCAATAGTGAACATTTAAAGACCTCTGTTATATGTCGAGAACTTTGCAGAAAACACATTTAACTAGACACTCACAGGTCAGTACAATAATACAACTCCAAGTCAGGGTAGAAAACAGATAAATATTAATGTATGGTGATGATTTCTCACAGTCATTGTCCTTACATTTGTTTTGCTCACTTAATGATGGATTTTTTTTTGTTTCAGTAAATAATTAGAAGAATTAATAAGTAGATAAATGAAATAAGCAAACATCAGCTTAACGTTTGAATCTCACCACATTACTGGAAGTCAGAGGTGAAATACCCTGCTGATGCACTGAAGGCTTGTGGGAGGGGGAGTATCAATGAATGCTGGTTGTACACTTTCCATTATGTCACAGTGACACGTTCTCACACTAAATAAATGCATACTGCTGCATAAATAGCTTCCCACATGTATTCTTAGGCATAAGTTTGCTACAGAGCCTTAGACTGTGTGAGGGAGAGCACACATACAACATACAACATGTGTTTAAAGGTGACGTGCACCACAAATTTGAATCTTTTCAAATTCATGCTTTAAACCAATAGTGCAGAATATCAACAGAGTTAATTATAGCTGCCATTAGCAAGTTAGCTCACATTAGCAAGCTACTTCATTCTGCCTGAACTAGTAGCTCGGCCCGCAAATTTTGCAACTGATATTAATTTTTTTCCAGAACATAAGACAAGAACTCAAATTCTTGGAAGCTAAAAATCTGTGAATCAGTGAATGTTGGCCAAAAAAGGTGACCTAAACAATTTAGCCATTATAAAAATAGCTCCTGATTAACAGACAAACACAAGGAGACTCTGCCACTGCTCACCAATGAGCTCAGTGTTGCTGTAGTCCAGCGCTTGGATATAGATGGTGTAGTTTGTGATGAAGCCCCTTAGCTGATTTATAGGCACCTCATCCCACTGGATCCAGATCTGTTTGGCCTCATGAGCCAGTATTGACAAGGTAGGACCAGACACTGGCTCTGAAACACATAGAATAAAGCAGAGAGAGGATAATGGTTGCATTGTCTATTGAATATATAATAGTTTTACATAAAATTTTCCTCTTTAAATTGGTAATTAGTAATGAGTATGAAGAAACTGGTTTGGGGAATGAGGAATCGGTGAATCTCACTCTCTTCTTTGGAGTAGACCAGACCGAACGATGGAGCACTAACACCTCTGCTGGTCACAGCATACAGGGAGATATTGTACCTCACACCTGCAGTCAGACCTGAAAAAAAAACAAAAACACTAAACACTCTCAACATGAACTCCACTTATTTTACTCAACATTTCACTTTGATTATGAACCCTGGCTTCAGGTGTGTAAAGAGCATTATCATTTGTAAATCCTCAACAGTTACTAATAATAACAACTAGCGCAATTCACCAACTGTCCACAAGAGGTCATTGTTTGCAAATGTAAATGTTTTACCACATGTTCTGGAATCAGTAACATGTGGTATTACACAGTCTGTGTTTATGTGAGTGTGTGTGCTTCTCTAGCTATTTTTTTGAAAACCAGTTTTTCATTATTTGAGTTTTACATCATGAAAGTGAGGACATTTTGACCAGTCCTCACTTTCTCACTGCCCTTTAAAGGACTATCTGAGGGTTTAAACTTGGTTTTAGGGTTAGAGTTAAAATAAGGTTGAGACAGACAGACAGTTTTTGTGCCTGAATGTTTGCTCTGTACCTGTGATCACTGTGCTGTTTTGATCTTTGGTCAGTTTTTGCCAATGCAGATCTGTCACAGGTACACTTGTCCATTCAAGCACAAAGTGTAGCAGTTCTCCTCCTGGTGTAAACGACTGTTTGTTCCCAAGCCAGGAGACCAACACAACACTGCCATTAGCAAAAGGAACCACCTTTTTCAAAACAGGTCCAGAGTCACCTTAACAGATTTAAAAGAAAGATTATTCTTTTTTTTTTTTTTTTTTACCTTTTTTTCTTTCATTTTGTTCACATAACCACCAAATGTTTTGCTATGTTTTGTCTTCTGTGTCTGATATTTGTGTACCTGAGTGTTTGAGTGGCACATCCGCTGGTGGAGATGCCCCATACGAGGTAAATGCTCTGATGCTTAGTGTCTGGATGTCCACCGGTACCTGAACTGAACACCAGTTGAAAGCAGCAGGACAGGTCACCTCCTGGTTTTGGTCATTATCAAAAAAGACCTTATACTGTTTCACCTCACCACTGTAATCTTCTGGAGATGGAGGCTGGAGAAAAAGTCCAACAGTCACTTACAGTTTACTTAGGCACTATCATCTATTAATTCAGTTTTGAAGGAATATTTTGCACATTTGCATATAAACTAACTGCAGATGGTTATGTTAGCTCCTCATTAAGACTGGAAACAGTGAGAAACTCTCAATATATTTATACATGTTATTTTCTATGCTTAATCAGTGTCAAAATTAATTTGTAAAAAACAACAAGTTGTATTTTAATGAGGAATTAACAGACTTTTTCTTGTCTGGATGGTTACTTTTAGTGGAAAACTCTCAGAAATGCATCTCCTGAATGGGCAAACTATTCCTTGACCAATGTGCACTATAGACTTTCCGTAAAAATTAATGAGACTAAATCACATCTTTTTGTACAATTGCATTGATATATACACCATTGCACATTACCTCCCACAAAACTATCACCTTCTGTGACCCATTTTTCCCCTGGTTGCTTAACATCCTCCACACATGCAACTGCTGAGATGGACCTTAAGATAAATGTAACCACAGGTTATCTTTTACATAACTGACGACAAACTTTAACATGAACACAATCAGATTTCCCTTACTAAATGATAATTAAGAACTGTGAACTTGCCTTTTCCTGGACTTCTTCCCCTAACAGATGCACTCCATTTGCTGCAGCGTGCTCTTTTGTTGGTTGACGTGAGCGTGAAACTGGACATGTTAATTTGCAGCAGCCCTGATGTTGTGTTACATGTTCTCATCTGGAACTCATATTCAGTCAAAGGCTTCAGGCCATCCACTTGTAGCAGATCCTCACTGAGCTGTGTTCCCTCTACTGCTTCCTAAAAATAACATTAAGAGGTGAGCTCACCTGCAGCCTGTTAGATTAAGACTGATGCTGCACAAACACACAAAGCTAACAGGTGTCACGACAGGACTTTACCCAGGAGCCATCATCTGTGCGGAGCCTGACGTAGGACCTGAGATGCTCTGATGATTCAGTGGTTTTCCATTGCAATGTGGCTGCCATGGAACGATTTCCAAACTTGATCTGCATTATTTGAGGGGTCTCTGGTATCACTGCAATACAGAGGAAAATGAAAATAGCTTGCAAACAAGCAACCACTGTGATGATGAGCACCTGTATAACTCAAAAAACAAACAATAAAATTATTGTTAGTAATTCTGTGATGAGTCAAAAAGTAAAGGCTGTTGCAACAGCTGTTATAACCAAAAATCTGGCTCACAGAGTTGCAACAAATGTGAGCTGAGGCATTGGGCAAACTGTTCACTTCAAAGGGACATTAGAAGAGCACAGGAAACAGTTTGCTGATAACAAAGTCCAATTAGTCAAACTGTAACAGCAGAACAACGGCAGTTCACAGGATGACTCATTTCTCAGGAAAATTCTCAATAATTTAGATTTCAGATGCACATTCATTTATAAAGTTAACAGAAATGAGAGCTTACCCATGTCCTTTACATAGAGGATTAATGGATCTGACGGCGATGTCCCAAAAGGGTTGTGGGCAGTGATGATCAACTGGTATTTAATGTTCACATCTATCTTTGCTCTTGGTATTGTGATATTTTCAGCATCCTGGATCTGATAGAACAGTATCTGTGTCCCATTCTCTCTGAAAAGTGTTAAAAAATGAGAAGTTCTGTTGTTCAATGTGTATGTTGATTTGTGGTAAAACAAGGCGACAGCTTAATTTGACTCAAAATTAGCACCAGACCTAGAGACTGAAATGTTGTAGGCAGTCGGCATGTATGTTTCCTGTCCTCTCTCCCACGAGCAGCCTATAAAATGTGAGTTCCTTGATGTTTCACAGATGATGTTTTCAGGTTTATCTGGAGGAACTTATAGTGTAGAAGATAGGAAAAAAAGAAAGGAATCAAAGTTAACATTAGTCGTTTTTTTTTTTTTTGTAATTTGTAATTTGCTAATCTGCAAAAGTTAAAACTAAAATTCTACAGCTTTTAAAATTTATGGCAGGAAAACTTCACCTAACATGGACCTTAAAAACAGCTCTCTTGGATTTTCAAAGTCAAGATTTATGCTTTTTCTGGCTTTTTAATTCTTAATGTTTTTTTCATCTATTTAGGTGATAGTCAATATGAGTGCAACTTTGAACTGCAACTGTTTGAATGTTCCCAGAGCTAAAGCCCAGTTCTCTGTCTCTCAAGTTGACCTCATGCTGGTAAAACTCCACTGTGACAACATGAAGTAAGCACTGACTCTTCTTATGTGGTCATGTAAATAATCTAGATGCATAAATTCATATGAAGATAAAGCAGGTTGCACTCAGGAATTAATCATTGGATACACTCCTTAGTTCAACCCTCTTTTTCTTTACATGAACATAAATGAGCAGAAACGAAATGCACCCCGTCCATTATGCAGACTCTTCAAAGCACTCTTTTTTTTACTGGTAAAAACAAGGCACAAACTACATAAAGCAGATTTATGATGACAAAACTATCCACTGACATTTCATCAGCTAATAGAAACGAGACAAAACAATATGGAGGGATACTTTGGGGGGAGATACAACCAGAACTAATCTCCTGGTATAGTAAGGAGATTAGATGCCCAACTGGATGGTAGCTTATTATTCTGTTATCATCCTACAGAAATTGGAATTGAATTGGCACCGGGAAATCAGCAAGCATGAACTGCATGTGTCATAAACTGCCCAGTGTAAACTGTTTTGAGACGAATGACAAGAACAATCATATGAATAAGTTGTTTTGTTAACTGTGAAGAGACAATCAACATGAAAAACAAAAAAAAAAACCCTGAAGTGACATTTGCAGATGTGTCATCTTGAAATTCATGCAAAGGTTTTCCTCAGGCTCATGCTAATTTACAAGCTAACCAAACATGTTTTTGCTAAACCTGAAACACAATATGAACAGAGGGAAACCACTGCTGTCCTGTGCTGATCCAAGTAGTGAACATTTTAAATCTTAGATCTTAAAATGAAAGCATGATTGACCTGCTAAAAATAATGTCTCAAGGTTCCCTGTCATCAAATAGAAACAGTTATGAAAAAGAAGAATGCACATTTAAAGAGTTTATAATGTGTATGGAAATTCTTTCAATTAATCCATTACACTTATCTGAACTTGTGAGATTAATATCCTATGTTTAGAGAACTACATCTAGAGTAAATCTTAAACAAATTAGATGACTAAAATATGACCAAAACAAGGGGATATTTCATGTCAAAAAACTGTGACCAAAGCTCAGTTGATATTTGCTGTCATATATGCTAAACACTTCACATTCATTTAGCAACCACCCACTCAAGAACAGGCTTACACATAACAACATTTTGATAACCATGACGCAGTTCAGCAACTATCTTGCTAATTTTGCCATCTCATTAACTTTTGCTTTAATTAACACCATCCTAACTCAAACAGAGAAACCTGTACATACGACCACCCTGTAGGTTCAGTCCATCGACAATCTCAGGGTCAGATATTTGTAGCTTGCAGAGCAATCTGGATTGAGGCATCTGGACATTGAACAAATGAAATATCGCTATGGTGCAGTTGAGTATCTTTGAAGGATCCACAATCTTTCTTTCATGCTCCAGGAATAATTTGACCCTGAAAGACAATTACATAACTGCATTTGAACGAAACAAAGCAGCATTTTCAATAAATCTCAGTTAACTCTATGCATAAATAAAGAGAAAGAAGAACACATGTCATTGTATATAGGACAATATTTTAACATATTTCTACTATTCCTACCATTGTTGATTTTTTGGACATTTTGAGATGTGGCAGTACACTGTTAGGTTTGAGCCTATGAGGAAGAGTGGGGCTGGTTCCACTGTCAGGTTGCCAAGGTTGTTCAAGTGAAGGCAGTCAGCATGGGGCAGAGGGCAACCTGTGCAGAGAGGACGGACACGAATGACCCATGTCTTCATAGTTTGGAAGGGTGTTTGATTTTGAAAAAATTTGATTGGGATAAGTCTAGGATGTGATTTTATGCCACAAACCATCTGCTTTACTATCCATCTCCATTGTTAACTTTGCAATAACATATTCCAGGAGAGGTTAACAACAAAAAAGTTGTAGTGTTTTATTTGATTTTTATATATATATATATATATATATAAAAAAATAATACAATTCACACTTTATGTAACACCTCATGGCTGTGGTTGAAACTGCAAA
>JAQNCA010000025.1:20853439-20866598 GCA_029783725.1 Acanthurus tractus
TCATGAAGAGCTGTCCCCACCATGACACATAGACCATTATAGCTATATAATCTGTGAGTCAGCAGAGTACCAGCCCATCTCTAACTAGTAACTGGAGTGAGTGATTTTTACCAGCCCCTTGCTCGCATCTTCTGCTTCACAATGTGGCTGTGTGTTTTGTTTCTGTGGCGGGATTTGAAGGGATTGCTGCTTTTTATTTCTGTCGTTCTGCTCATGCTGTATTTTCTGAACAAAAAGGATCCACCTAACTTTCCACCAGGTCCACCAGCTCTACCTCTCTTAGGAAACGTCTTCAGCATTGAATCCAAACAGCCTCACATTTACCTAACCAAGGTAAGATGACAGAATCCTGTTATCCTGTGATGTGGTAGAGTTTCTGCATCTCTAAAAATTCGATAATGTGTTTAATTATAACTTAATGTTAATACGCAGGAGAGACAAAATTAAGAAGTGAGATTCTGCTTTAATAGAATATTCATATATTTTGTGGAAGAGAAAGGCTGAAAACCTGTCCCAGTGTCATAGAAAATGATTGTCCTGAAATATGCATCTAATTAGAGCCACATGCCCGACAACAGGTCAATTGTTCTCTGCATCCACAGCTTGCTGATGTTTATGGGAATGTGTTCTGCATTCGTCTGGGAAGACACAAAACAGTGTTTGTGTCTGGGTGGAAGATGGTGAAGGAGGCCATAGTGACGCAGGCTGACAACTTTGTGGACCGGCCTTACAGCCCAATGGTGACCAGGATTTATTCAGGGAACTCAGGTGAATAACTTAAACATAAAGCACATCGCTGTTATTGTAGCTAACCTGCTTCCTGTTCCCTGTCTGAATGAAGTTATGCTGTCTCTATCTCAGCCGGTCTTTTCTTCAGTAATGGTAACGTGTGGAGGAGACAGCGGCGTTTTGCAATGGCCATGCTACGTACTTTTGGTCTGGCCAAGAGCTCCATGGAGCAGAGAATCTGTGAAGAGAGTCGCCATTTGCAGGAGGCGATGGAGAAGGAGGAAGGTTGTTGATAAAAAACAGCAAAACAAAGATGAAAAATAAAACCACACACATGGCGTTCTGTGACTGAGTGTCTCTTCTGTCCAGATGAACCCTTTGACCCTGTGCCCCTCCTGAACAACGCTGTTGCCAACATCATCTGCCAAATTGTGTTTGGCAGACGGTTTGACTACAATGACAACAACTTCCAAAGCATGCTGAAGAATCTGACAGAGATGGCCTATCTGGAAGGCTCCATATGGGCTTTTGTGAGATGCTCAGACCTCACATGGCTTTATTTTTTCATAACACCTGCAGAAAAGCAAATATGAAAGTGTAAAAAATGCAAAGTTGTCATTCTGTCAGTTCTCCTTCACTAAACGATGTGAGCTAAAATGAGATTTTTTTCACACCAAGTTTCCTGTTTCATCTCCAAACAGCTGTACGATGCGTTTCCAGCACTGATGAAACATCTGCCGGGCCCACACAATGGCATCTTCAGCAACTCCAAATGTTTGGAGGCATCCATCAGGAGAGAGATAGAGAGGCACAAGTTGGATCTTGACCCCAGCAACCCACGAGACTACATTGACACCTTCCTGATTGAGGGTGAGGTATGATGTTCGCAACGAACCCATCAAAATATTCTGCATGAAAAATTTATAAAAGAGACCCATTTGTGAAGTGGCTGTCTGTTTGTCTCTTCGCTCTGTCTGACAGCACAACAGAAACAGTCATCTGGGTTTTGATGATGAAAACCTGGTTCTCTGCTGTTTGGATCTGTTCCTGGCTGGTAGTGAAACCACCTCGAAGACCCTACAGTGGGGCCTCATCTACCTCATCAACAATCCACATATCCAGGGTGGGTGTTCGGATAAGACCCCCACAGTGTAGCACAGGAAAGAAATAAAAGAAAATACCAGAGAGAAGATTAAAGACTTGCACTTTCAGAGATCGATGAAAAAAAATCTTTCTTTTGTCACATCACAGACAAAGTCCAGACAGAAATCGACCAAGTGATCGGACAGACTCGCCCGCCCACGATGGCTGACAGACCCAACCTGCCCTACACTGACGCCGTCATCCACGAGATCCAGAGGATGGGAAACATTGTTCCTCTAAATGGACTCAGAATGGCTGCCAAGGACACAACGCTGGGCAGCTACTTCATACCCAAGGTGCATTTACTTACAGCCTGCAGCCACTTAGGTGGTTGAAACTGACAGCTGTGTCCATGTATGTGTTTTATAGAAAACTAATATGCAAGTCTGTGCAGTTTGTGATGCTTAAAATATGCAAAGCTAGGAAATGTTCACAGCCTCTTTTTATTTTTCTTGTTTTTGCATGACTCATTTTAGCTGTGTATTTACTATTTGATGATGTTGTTTCACACAATGGTATTCAGTGTTTGCAGAGGCCAGTGTTCGCTACAGAATTTTCTCACTTGTCTTGTGCCTTAGTCGCCCTGTTGTTATAAAATGAAAGAAAAAGCAAGAAAAACCCCCTAAATGCAAAGACTAGATGAAGCAGATACAGAACTGAACCAAGTCATTAAAAGAAATCTCATTTTTATCTTATAAAATAAAACATTAAATCTGAAAGCCTTTCTAGATGATATGACACTAAGGGTTGTAAGTTCCTTTTTTCAGTAAATGTTCAGGTAAATTTACATAATACAAGTAAAAACAACTACTGAAGTAGATTTGACTACTTTTTACATCATAAATTACTTGTTTCATTGATAAAGACGTATGTTTCCACAGAAACTAATACGCTGAGTCATTATCCTTTTGTTGACATTCACCCTGACACACCTCGTTGACTGTCAAGCTGCCTTATTCCTGCATGTATTCTCATACTTTTGTGCACAATATTGAATGGCTCCTCGTCTCTTCGTGTGAAGGGAACCTCCGTGATGCCAAACCTGACTTCTGTGCTGTTTGACAAGAATGAATGGGAAACTCCAGAGACCTTTAACCCTGAACACTTCCTGGATGCTGAGGGAAAGTTTGTAAGGAGGGATGCATTTTTACCTTTCTCTGCAGGTAACTTTCTCATTCAACTGGTAATTCTGACTATTGACTTAAAAGAAAAAGATTGTACAAAGATTGTAGTTATAAAATTCATAAGACTTTACCATAAAATAATCTTACAACTTACATTTATGTTTGTTTCTCCAGGAAAACGTGCATGTCTGGGTGAGGGCCTGGCGAGAATGGAGCTGTTTCTGTTTTTCATCACTTTGTTTCAGAAACTTAATTTTTCCACTCTGGATGGAGTTAAGTTGAATACAGAAGGAATCACTGGAGCTACACGCACACCACACCCCTTTAAGATCTTCGCCAAAACCCGCTGAACCCTGCAACTCATTCTCTCCTTCAGACTTAATGCTAAGAAAAGCCAAAATATATTATATATATCTTTATATATAGACATTACATGCAGCAACTAAGACTTGTTTTAAATTACTATTTAAGTTTTTAAGCAGTCCAATGAACACAACATTCATTCTGTTACATAACCAGCAAGCAGCAGCAAAACTTTCCAAGTAGCTCATTATTTACACTTGGTATGTAATGTTTTCAGTTTGGCTGCAAACTATGACAATGACCGGGAGGCCATCCTCCTTTATGTTACCTCCAGTGTGTGTGGTTACATCTGTCCTGAAGGGGCTGATATGCCTTTTGTTGCTGTGCTTGAAGGCCCTGATGGCATCTAAACACTTGAGTGTCAGATGATTTTTGGAAGGTGTTTGACATTAAAAACAATCATTTTGAACCTCATGGGGTTTTTGGTTTTTTTTGGTGTTTTTAATCTTTGGACCCAAGCTGAGACTGATGCTACTGAAAAACACACTTTTAGAAAAAGAATTTATTTATTCACAAGAAAACCAAAGGATTTAAAATGTTTTAACCCTTTAAATTGAAAATTCATAATGCCTTTCTTACTTTTCTTCATTTACCTACAAACATTCAACACTACACATGTCGTTTCTGTCTGCGCTACGTCTGATTGTACTCGTTATTTTTATATAAATGACACAGCTTTTTAAATTAGCGATCTATCCAAAAACAAAAAACAAAATCATCCACTGCAAAGGAAAAGAAGCGCTCTGACATACATCAGTTGATCACAAACGGCAAAGCCATCATAACAAAATGCCTCTTTAGTGTTATTGCAAACATACAGAGTGGCCAGACAATCAACAGTCATTTCATGATGTGAATCTAGTGCAGTTTAACTTAAGACTCTGTGAGGCTGAACAGCCAATAACCCACAATATCAAAGAAATCAGATGCCTCTCTAAAGCGCTCTTCACTCTGAACTTCCTCTGACACTAAAACAGCCTGAAAACAAATCCATGAGTAAATACATTACACACTACAGTGGTTAAAACTCTCAAGTTACAATTTGCAGATACTGTAAGAAAGCTCATTCTGACGTTTGGATCAGAAGCTGGTGTTAAAAACGTTTTTACGTTACAGCTGTACAATTTCATAGACTTTAGACTTGATTAACTCACTACTGAAGAAACTTCAAGATAATCAGTGAACAGAAAGGCCTGCCAGTTTTCATTTAGAGAATTGCTGCCTGTTAGGAAGTCAAATCCACTTTAGTCGTATAGAAAATACATGATAAATACATTAGTCCTGGATTTCTTGTGTAGGATTTGTTGTCGCAGCACTTCAGAGGTTGATTTCATTTTTATGATTCATAAGATTTTCACAGCTTTACATGATGGGCTTGTTCCAGTTTCATAAAAAAGGAAAAAAGGAAATTAAGTGCCTGATATTTCGATGCTTAAGATCAGTTGGTGGCCAGCACCAAACACAGCAATCATTTTCTCAAAAATATCTTAAGCATGTTTTTCTTTTCATCATAAGTCCGCTGAATGACAACATCAGTAGCTCCTCAGCTGCATAGTACGATAGTACAGTTTTCCATACGTCAAACAATCATCTAAAATTACATGTAGTTGGCTTTAAGTATTCAAATAAGATTTTTTTAAAATCACATTCATGTATATTACAAGCTTAGATTCTGAATATAGTATTTAAGCAATCATGTAGGTTTTTCTCACTCCTGATCAATACACGGCATGACAGGATACATGAGAATGAAGGCTGAATTGATTATATTGCGGCTGGTAAAGCAAACAGAGCAGAGGGGGAATATGCTGTAAGTGTTGGGACAGTGTGCACTACTTTAGCTAGTGAGGTGAATGCAGGTTGTGGGTTAATGTTCTATGCAGGAATCAGCATATGGCCAGTTTACTGTAGGACAGTGTGTTATGACTTCAGGTAGGCGACCTATAGAGTTGTGTGTGTGTGATAAGTACATGCTGATTGATCCCAATCAGTTCATCTGTGACACACTCCCCCAGGTGCTGAGGGCAGCCGTGTTTAAGGTCACTTGAGTGCTCGCATGTTGGAGGTGGGTCAGGGAGAGAATTTTTTTCCCTTAACTGAATCGAGGTGAGACATTTGGCTCAGGTACGAGGTCTACTTTGAGGTAGTGGCAGGCACGTTGATGGAGAGCGGCCGGCGCGGGGCGTTTGAGACTTGCCGCTGCTGGGTCAAGAAGGACTGGGAAGGGGACACCACGGAGGACGTGCAGCCACCGAGACGCGACTCCATTGCCAATTTCTGAAAGCTTAGACTCTGAGGATGAGAGGGAGAGAGATTTTCAGTATGCACAGGGTGTCTCAAAGATCATTAAACGCAGGACGTTACTCTGACGACATTCCAGGATTTCATTTTACCTTGTTATACCACGCTGTGACGATCAGCTTCTCCTCGGTCTCTCTCAGTCGGGCCTGCTCGCATTGACGCTACAGAGGTGAATCAACCAAAAATTTGTTCCGTTTGAAATCTGTTTCCTCCAAGAGCTGTATATTTACAGAGGGATTTACATTATACTTATTAAAAGAAGATTTACCTCCAGGTTGAGAATCTGCTTATCCCGTTCTGCTACCTGGTTCCTCAGCGCCTGGATCTCTGCAGTGGCTGGATTGAGCTTTGGGTCCAGAGCTCGGATCACCTGCATGCAGCAACAGAAAGCACAGCTCTGAATACAAGTCAGACTAAACGACTGGTTCCAATCTTGTGCTTTAAAGCCTGGAACTAAATATAAATCTAAAAGAGAAATGATACTCTTATCACTCACGTTGCGAGCTTTCTCCAGATACATTTTGTAACGCTCTTCCATGGCCCTCATGTCATCATCCTTCTTTTTCAGAGCGGCCATCAGCTCCTCCAGCTTCAAGGCTGTGAGCCAAGAAAGAAATGTTGAGATTTCATTGATGCCTTCTTGCACAGAGTGTTACATTTTCCATACCCAAGGTTACAGTAGTGGTGTTTTAATGAAAGAGTCAGACTGAAAGGAGATGTGAGACTCACAGTTTTGGGTGTTGTCAGGCTGAAGGTCCTCCAGCAGCTCTTTCTTCTTCATGATTTCGTCCTGAGCCTCGTTTAGTTGAACCCTACGGACGCAAAGGTTATATCTTTACCTCCATCTGATGGAAAACTTAGATTTTAATTTTTCATCAACCATCAATCATTTTATTTAATAATTGATCCATAATTTACACTTACATGTGCGCATCAAGTTTCCGCTTTAGGTTTGACTGAAAAAAGAAAAAGAAAGAAGGAAATAGAAATTTAATATGTTCTTCAAACAGCTCCAAGATTAAATTTGCAGAAAAAACAAATTAAAAACATACTCTAAATCAGTTTAACACTTAACATAATGTGATTTCCTTCCATAATGTCATACCAGCGCAAAGTCTTAACAGCCTAATAAGATTAACTGTGCAGGACATTTTCTCTGTAGTGATGCCGGTGCTTCTGACACACTCACATCATCGGGTTTGGCCGCCTGACTCTGCAGAGCCTTCTGGAGGTCCTCAACCTGCTGCTGCAGCTCACTGATCCGCTCTCGACTCAGTCTGCAGATCGATTACAAAGAAGAGGATAAAGACATTAACGAAAGAACACCTTAAAAAGAGGAGTGAAACATAATTCACAGCCAGTTTTAAAGTATCAACAGCAGAGCAGCTGATGAATGAGGAGAAATCAAAAATCATCCATCGAATCTGCCTGATAAACAAAGAGAGATCGGCCGTTCACCTGTTCTCCGTTTCCAGTTCACTGCGTGTCTTATGTGCCTCCTCCAGCTGTGTCTGAAGTGCAGCGATCTTCTCCCTCTCGTACTCCTCCTGCTGCACTCTCAGCATCTTGTTCTCATGCTGCAGCCGGATGAACTTTTCTCTGGACAATCACACAAACAGAGGCAGTGTTCAAAAACACTGCAATAAAGCATAAAGGAAATACAGACTACACAGGAGCAGTGTCTGTTACCTGTACTCTACGGGCATTAATTCAGCTGCCAGGTTATCATGGCTCGGGCTGCCAGAGGGAAGCATCCCTATGTGAAAAAGAATACGTGCACTTTAGAATAACAAAGTGAGAAGTGTCAAAACATCATCACTTCTATAAGATGTGACTATCCAGTGAGGTACCTGCTTGCGAGAGCTGGTGCTGTTGAGCCTGAGTGCATCGCAGCTCCTCGTTGATCTCCTTCAGAGACTCCCTCTCAATGATGATCCTCTAGTGGAGGGGAAGTCATTTTAAACCATGAAAACGTTAGTGGAAGAGGTTTACCACAACAAGAGCACAGAAAAGTCTTTCTGACACATTTTAAAAGCTGCCTCACCTCTTTCTCCTTAATTACAGTCTCATGCTTCTCCTCTAACTTCTTCATCTCAAAGGCCAGGTTGTCTGCTCGCCTCGACTCCTCAGACAACTTCTTGTGTAGCTCCTGGACCTGACAAACAACATTTGAAAACACATGTAAACAAATAAAACACTGTGGTCATCAAGTTTCCCTTTAATTTCCATCCCTGTTTTGCATATCACACACCTGTCTCTTGTACGTCTCGAGCTGGGCCCGGGCAGCGTTGGCCTTGCGCAGTTCCTCCTCCAAGCTAACAGTGTTCTGCATGTAGGTCATGTTATTCTCCTCCAGCAGCTTCATCTGCCTCTTCAGATCACCTAAGTTCTCCAGCTTACGTTTGTATGTTTCCACTGAGGTCTCCAGCATCACCACTCGATCTGAGCAGCTCCTACAGTGTACGAATACAAGACATTGTTGGATTTGAGCAGCATACCCTCAAAAAGGTTTCTATGTGAGAGCCAAATCCTGCGTGTTCTTCAATGAAGCGATAGAAGAAGATATTTGGTCTCAGTTTATCTGTTTATTTAGCTGTAAATGAATAAAGCATACAGAGCTCTGGGTCTTGATCTTACTTTCCATGACAAAAAACAGAGAGCGTGTATATTTGTCTTATATCATCTACTACTGTTATTTCTGTTTGCAACAAGGGTGTTGGCACCCTGAAGGCCAAAGATACAGGATGTGTTATGCTTTGTGATTGCAGATACAAGAGCCATCTTACGACAAGCAGAGAGGGAGACAGAGAGACTACACCAACCTGTTGATTCAACATGCTTTACATGCTTTATTCATTTACCGCTAGATAAACAGATGAACTGAGACCGAGTATCTTCTCCTACTGCTTCATTAAAGAACACGCAGGATTTGAGCTCTCACATAGAAAACTTTTTGAGGATCGACTGGGCTCAAATCCAACAATGAGACACACGACTTCAAAGATCAAAGATTGGGGCAGTTAGTGGAAACATTTGTGCCGTGATTTTTATCCATTTCAACCAATAGCTCAACATGATCACAACATGCCATGAGTTCAGGACACAGCTCCTGTATTCCTCATTTTTGTTTCTACTTTTCTTCCTCTTTTTTTCCTGTATCCCCACAGTGTCCAATCCTGCTTCTCAGCAGCTATAATTAATAATTTAAAGTTATACCTCCCTATGTTGGGCCGATGAAATGTGTGTTTTCATGCTTTTTTTGTTTATCCATGCATGAAGACAACCTAAGCAAGCGAAAAGGCATCTGTGTGTTGATTTTACTTCAGCCAAACAAATCAGTGGCTAATTTTAACTGATTAGAACAAACTCAACCAGGCAAGAGGAACAACTGATGATCTCCAACGAAATCTTTGTTTGTATTCAGCTCCTTGAAAAGAATTCATGTTTTGCTTACCAGTATATTACTTAATTTTTTTGTAGTCTGAAATCTAAAGAATTCATTCCCCAGAACGGATTCACCTGTTGCAATGCACTTCCCACAAAAACACAAACCTCAAAACGTCCAGTTCATCTTTGAGGGCTCGAGATTCTTCTGCCAGGCTGGTGAGCTCGTCATTGCGATGCTGAACCTCAATCAGCTGCTTCTCCAGCTCTTCACAGTGGATTCGGTAGTCATCCTTAGCCGCCTCCAGCCTAAAGAGATGCAAATACCCTTGATCATTCGGTCATTTTACAATCATGATCTGCTACAGCACATTTAGTCAACAAGGGACACACCTGAAGTTCTCCTCCTGCAGCGCCTCCAACTGTTGCTGCAGCTGGCTGTGTTTCTTCCCTGAGGGTGTGCTTGGATCGTCAAATGTGTCCAGCTGATTGGTTCTGTCTGTTAGGACGTCATTTTCAGCCAATAAGCTGTTGCGTTCCTCTTGAAGAACAGCCACCTGTCCAGGTACAGTGAAGTTAGTCACACCTTCACAGTTGATACAGCTTTCCGTAGAGGTGAATTCAATTAAAACGTTGTCAAGTCAGCGAGGAGAGTATGTGATGTTAAGTCTTTTCTTTGGTCAATTATTTCATGCAAAGCAGCAGAGTCACATCTGAGCATCAGAAGACACACCCCCTCCATTACAGAGAACTCTCTTCCTCTCCCAGCTGTTAAAGCAAACAGTACAGTTAATCCATGCTGGAAGCGGGGCAAAGACAAAGTGCACTTTAAGCAAACATGTTAATATACGGTTAGTTGTACTTCTCACCCATTATTTCCCTCATGTGTACTTTTATCCACCAGTGACTGGATTATTAGTCCAGGATTAACTTGTCTAGCTTGTTTAAACGCCCTGCAAACAATTTGTACAAAATAGAAAAGAATAACGTAAAAAACACTGAAACTGCTTGTTCAACTATGGCTTTGGCTACATGTTTGAAAACAACAGTATTTTTCTAGTATATGGCAACATGGCAAACTTATTTGAACTCAAGTGCTGCACAGTCATGCACTTCGTTTGATCTACCTTTTCACTAATGAAAAATAAAGAAAGTAAATACTCTTTTTGCTTGGAATAATTTTAATTTGATGACAGCATTTTGTAAAAATCATAGGATGTAATTAACAACATCACAAGAATTACAGTAGAATTTGTAAAAAAAAAAAATCAAAAGCTGAACAACTGTCCAGCTCCATCTTTTACTTCACTCCTTTGTCCTACTAACTCCACTGTAAGTTTCACTTGGCCATTTTGTTTTTACCAAAAGAAGACAACAAAATAGCTATCAATGCTGACAGATGCTCCTGGGTGAATTAAAGCACAAAATAATAAAACACGCACACTGCGTGACTTGCTTCCATCAGAGCCCTGACTGAGCCATCTGTTAGCTGAGTTAGAGTAAACATTTGAGCAGCCGGGTTTTTAGAAGGGTTTAGTTCTGACGAATGGCGAGCCATGTTGGACTTACCACTTCGCGGCTTGAGATGAGCAAGACTGGGGACAGAACAAATTGATCTGTCGAGAGTCCAGTTGAACAGTTGATCAGTGCCTGTGCTAAACTCGGTCTGCCTGCACAGTGCTGAGTGAGGCCTTCAGGCAGTGGCAGCGCATGGGCTGATCGCCACAGTCTTTCTGCCACAGCAGCTCCAGACAATAGAGCCGAGCATTACAGCGAATTACACAACTCCTGTTTATACTGTACCACTGGCATGCATGCGTGTGTGCGTTTGTGTAGACCCTGAGACTGAATATAAACAGAAGGCACTGGAGCTAGCTGTAAATGATTCATGAATGTATGTTTTTCTGTAGTAACACTCCAGTTAGTGTGTATAAGCTCTGTATTCACCTGCATGTCCAGCTCTTGACAGCGTTGAGCTAACGCTTCCTTCTCTGCTTGAAGTTCAGAGAGCTCCTCAATGGCTTTTTTCAGCTGGACACATGAAAGAAAAGCAGAATTACAAATTACATAACTTCACATATTTATCACATTACAGACCTGTTCTGCTGTAATAACTAGGTCAGAAGGCCTGTTCTTTATCAGTCACCTCCTCTGACTTGTGACTTATACAGTTCATTCAGAGGATTGAAATGTGAAGGATAACAGACAAAAACAGTTTTGATCATCAATTTGCAAGGTGCTCCCTTTCAAAGTTGAAGATTTATTTATTTTTCTCTATTTTATATTACACTGAAATGAAGACTATTAGGCTTTTAAGAATTTTAGTAAGACAATATAAACAATTTTAAATAATGTGATAATTTATTGAACCGAACACTAACTTGAAAAAAATGAGTGAGACATTAATTGCAAAAAAATAAATAAAAGTTTGACTTATGTTAAAAGTCCTCTTTGTTTTTTTTAGTATGCTTTGAATTGAAATAACAGCACATCTGATTATTTTTTTATACAACACAAACTGGGCAAATTCACTCAAAGAATTTCACGGCATGAAGTAGAAACTTTCTACCGAAAGACGTTTTCCCAGCTGGGAGTCTCTGTAGTTACTAACACTGACCTGCTGCTCCAAGTCCCCCGACAGCTCTGCTCCAAACGGGGCCATGGTCTCTGTGCTCATTAGCTGAAGAGGAAAATTCTCACTGGATTTATGGTTGACACACACACATTTTAATAGTGTCAAAGCCTCAACCTATTTTTCCCTGACACAAGCGCAGCCTCTGCCCTCCCTCAACAACAACTGCCATCAAAGTCCTTCTGAGACACATCAGCCTTGTTTAGACTGCCAGCACAAATCTGTTTTTAGGCAGATCCAGATTGATTTTAGAAAGTTTGGACAGCAAACAAAAACTATGTGACATAATTTTTCCAAGTTGGATCCAGACAACATTTAGAGGTGTTTTGAAATGTGACCTCGATTGTATTTCTACAGCTGTTTCTCAGTTTGAAAACCCTGGCTGCTTAATTTGGATTTTTAAGTGGCCTTTGTGTCATTTGCAGCACTATAGTGATGAATGAATTACAAATCTGGTTTGCCTGCAGTCTGAAAAAGAGCTGTAAAGAAAAGTTAAGGCGACTTTGTTGAGCATTTCCAGATATTTTAAATATCTGTAATCATAGTGAGGGAGACACATGATATAAGATTGAACTGACCTCCTGGATGGCTGTCATGACAACATGCTGCACAGACTCTTCCAAGGTCATGATGTTCTGAATGTATTCTGAGGATAAAATACGAGATTGATCAAAAGACAAACAATGACTGTATCTGTCTTTGCATGGCAATAATTTCACATTATTTGGCTCTACCAATCTGAATTCTTTTTTTATCTTCACGGTACAGCACATTCATAATGGAGGCATTTGAGTATTTACATCTATTTAAACACAAATTGTAATCTAGAAGCAAACATGTACCTTGTTTCCGCTCACATCTGACCGCACAGCCCAATATAAGCTGCAGCAGCCTCCCCAACTCCACAGCATCTGAATGCTCTGCTGCCCGGGCCACATCTGGCAAGCGAAAGTCTGAGATTTCTTGGGCTAAGACCTGAAATTATAGAGACAAAGATAACACTGAGTAAAACTGTGATTTCAAAAAACTCGACCAGTAAAGAGGATCGATGTTGAACACATTTCGAGCATGTGTTAATTTGGCAAGATGGACTTTAAAAACACGAGCTGGGCTTCACTATGTGCATTATACTGGGAACCAGACTTGGGCTTCTTTAGGGTTGATTTAATCTTAACTGCACACTGAGTTCCTGGGTTACAAAGATGAGTGTTTTACATATGTAAGAATATTTATGACATTTCAAATGTGATATGTAAGCCAACACACATACTTTCTTTTTTAAAATTCCAGAAGCATGGGTGATTATTTGGATTTTTCAAAAGTCACAACATCACATGTGAAATACAGTGAACCCTTATTTATGGCGGGGGTTACGTTCCAAAAAGAACCCGCAATAGGCGAAATCAGCAAAGTAGTCAGCTTTATTTTTTACAATTATTATATATGTTTTAAGGCTGTAAAACCCCTCACCACACACTTTATA
>JAQNCA010000025.1:20867747-20882719 GCA_029783725.1 Acanthurus tractus
GTGATGAATAACTTACCTCATTATAATAATCAACCAACATCTGAAGGATCTTCTTAAGGTTGTTCAGCTGAGAACACACAGATGTCATGAACATTGTTTTAGATGTCAAAATTGGGCCCAGAAGAATTAATAACAGAGATTTCAATCAAATATCATTTATGTTCACTCACTGACAAAATGAAGACTTTCCAAATGCACACAACAGACAATTAGCCTTTTCCACAGCAGACGATTTTGGTTTATCTCATTTTACTTTGTTATTATAGAGAAAGAAGATGACAATGATCCAAAATTAAAATGCACTTTGTACAATACTAGGACCCTTGAATGGACCTTGAGGCAGGTAAATGGCATTCAGACATACTTTTTTTTAATTCCACACCAGTGCTTCACCTTCTGTGGAATGTCAAAATGTCTCCTGTGGAAAAGGTCTATTGGTAGGGCTTTCCCCAAGGACGTACAGTAGCCAGCTTAAGTATTTTATTGGAATCAAAAATTTCTTTAATAAAGTAACGGGACTTAAATGAGCAGCTTGCTGTTTTGCTGGCAGTCAGTGCTTATGGAAAGCTCTGTACAGGGGAGGAAAACAAAGCAACAGGGAAACACAGCAAGGCATGATTTGTTTTTAACTACACATGGATATATGGCTAACTTATTTGGACAAACATACATGTACACATTCCACCAGAGGGGTCAGAGCGAGGGGTCAGAGCGTGAGGTCAGGGTGCGGGCTTAGCCAAGAGCAGCAGCCCCAGGGCGAGCAGGAGGTCAGTGTCAAGGACATTTTGAAAGGGCTGAAGCAAACACACTGGATTTAGCACACAGGGTGGTTCAGCAAAACATGAAGAGAAGAGTCAGAGAGGACAGGCAGGGGATGAAGAAGAAAGCACTGTTCTGTACCTTCAGCCTCCAGTTATCCTCAACATCTGATTTGATACGACCGAGCCATCCCTCAGTGAACCAAGCTGGGTCTCTGCAGCACAAACAAACACATAAAGAAGAACGACAGTCCATCTTGTGGTTAAAACTGGTACAATATACTATCTTGCCCCTTGCCTTGCTAAATAAACAAAACCCAAATCAAAATGAATGACAGATTTGCACATCCTTTGTGGTGCATTCCTGTGTGAGTGGCTGTGTGTGTGGTATCTCACATTTGATGCAGTGCCTGTGATATTGCCGCTCCAGTGGTCAGCTCTGCCACTGTTCTGCAGGGTGCAGGAGTGTTGAAGGTCTGCAGCTGAGAGGCAGAAAACACAGCAACAGCAAGAGGTCCAGTCAGCAATTCACAGGATAGTGAAGGTAACAAAACAGAAGTTAGGGTGGTGGCAACATGCACAGGAACACTGCAGTAACAGAGTTATCACCACAGCACTGCAGATGTGCTGAGATGCTGTGCCTGCACCCAAACTGCAATAAGGGAATAATAAACAAAGGAGAGAGGACAGGCATGCACTGATGGATGGAAAGTGGAAAAACAGGTTGGACTGCACACAGAACAGGCAAAGACACCACAACAGCCAGGCAAAAACAAAGGTTTACCCATTTAATATGAGTGGAGATGCGTGGATCCAAGTATGAATTGTAGTGTAAAGTGAATTTACCTTGGCTAACAGACTTTTCCTCTACAAAACTACTACAGTCCTGTGCACATTGTACTGTTTTCAGTCACCAAACCTATCAGAAGACCATTGGTCTGAGGTTCAGTCCCAACAACCATTGAAAATTTCAGTCTTAAAATTTTATTTTTATTTTAAAACACTGATATCTAGCACTAAGTTCACTGTTTGGGGCAACTTTTTAGAGTTATGAGTAGGACTTCAAGTGGTAACTCAGGACATTTACTTAAGTACTGTACTTAAATACAATTTAAGTACAAATTTTAGATCATAGTACTTAAGTGTTGCTTTTAAATGCTACTTGATACTTCCACATCACTAAATTTGAATGACAGTTTCAGGTTTGTGTTGCTGAGCAGATTTGTATTGTTGACATATAGGTTAAGCAAACAAGCAGAAAATAGCAAAATATTGATTTAACCTTCAAGGCTGCAACATCAGTGCAAGTGCATTACTAATCATGGCACACTATATAATCTTCTGAAATGTGTTATTCTCAATAACTCTATTATTTAACTAGTACTTATGCTTTTTTTAAGTGAATAGGACTTGAACGAGGGCGTCGACTTAAAAATAAAGATTTTTGCACTGTGATATTATTGCTTTAGCTTAATGAAAGACATTTCAATACTTCTTACCACTGATCACTTCAATTGGCATTTTCTTTCTGTAATAGAACAACATTGTTTTGCCATGAAACCCTGATAGGCTAACTTTATCCACCCCCTCACTTGGAATTACTGTTGATCAATACTGTAATTAATCTAGATTAGATATAGCCGCAGGATTCAGATGTGAAATGAATATGACACTACATGTTATTAACAAACGATTCCGCTCAATATACCCAAAATAGACGACAAAACCTGGATTCACGCCCATCAGAACAGGTGCAGCAACACTAGCTAGCTCCGTCTCAGGTAACTGGCAGTAACGTTAGCTTTATCGCTTCTTACCTGTTACTGTTGTTAGCTACATCAGTTACACAATGTTTACAATCGATTCAAGGAGCCACATTCCACAAATATCTCCTGGTTAATGGGATTAACAAGCTAAATATGGCGAAGATCGACTAAACCGAAAAAAAAAGACTTTATTCATTCCTCCTAAGAGTTAACTTTATCTTACTACTACTACTTGTATTACTGTTAGTCACCAGTGCTAGCTTAGTGCTCTTCAGTTAAGTTAGCTAAATGTCGCACCGGTAAGGACCGACTGAGTCCCTGCCGTGGATGTAACGTACAATGAGAAGGTCGCTGCAGAGACCACGTCCATTAAAATGACTGCAACTGAAGCTAATCTCCTTTATAACCATATAGGTTCCAACAATTACTTTAAAATAACGGCCAACCATCTGTTCCCTTACATTTGTCTAATTTTCACTCAGCTGGTAGATTGTTTTCGCTGACACCCCCACCCCCACCACCTAGAAACAGGTAAGGAAAAACGCTTCCATGGTTTTTCTTGCCTCCGGCGACACATTCACATGACGCTAAGCAGGACAACTCACCCACACTATGAGGCTCTCCGTCAGCGCTGCTTTATTTTCGTCCATTTGTCCCCTTTCGCTCAAAGCTTAAATATTTTCCACCTGTCAGCAAAGCTCTTCCGCTCCTTTCCTCTGCATTTGACCTCACCTGCTGCCGAGAGGTAAATCTTTAACGACAAATACGTAGATTGAAGAGCCACGGAGGTTTGTTCCGCAGGAAAAACGGCGTAAGACGTACGCGAATGGCGCAGTTGTCTTAGTTCTTGGTCATTTACATGTTTGAAGCCTTGAGTTGAGGTGAAGTGAGCGATACAAGCCGTGATCCAATCAATGTTGAGATATATCAAGATTGACAGGCACTAAACCGCGGAATAGCCAATCAGAGAGCGTCATCTGCGATTTACGGACGCCCCCATTTTCAGGACAAAATCAAAACATTTCAGATGATCAAACTGGCTCCAGTCGTACTTTTGGAATTATTTCAATTATTTCGAGAAAACCAGATTTAATGAATAGAAAACAACTTAGTGAGAGTTATTTTCTATATTTTATATATCGAGAAAACCTAATTTAATGAATGGAAAACAACTAAGTGAGAGTTATTTTGTATATTTTATATAAGTATGAATGGACTGATACTCTTCCTTCTAAGTACAATATGTGGCATATGCGGCTCAGGATAAAAGTGTAATTAAGATAAACATTCATAAGGGAGTCACTATGAAGCTGCAAAGAATTGCAATACCTTGCAACTAAGTTTTTATATTGTTATAAAAAGTTGCAACCAAGAACATATAATTAGTCAAATCTCAGGAAAGTTAAGCCAAAAACTGCAAACAGGCCTCAAAACAAATGTATCTTTAGCAAACATTTTACACACCTTCTCAAGAAAATGTATTGTGTCTAGAGAACTTCACCTCTGTTAAAAATACAATTGTGATTTAATCAATAATATATGCCTTTAAAATAGTTTTTTTGGCTTCATAGAACTTACTCAACCAATGAAGAACCTTAACTGCAGTTTGTTTATATGTTGGATCATGTGACCCACTGTAAAAATTCACCTGTAGAGGCAGACATAATTCGCGCAACCAATTTTCCAGGTTTTTCTTTGAGTTTTAAACTGAATGCAAATATAATGTTAATCCCCTTTAGTCCCATTTGAAGTCCAGATCAACTTGACATAGAAGTTTTTTTTTTACGACTGACCTGATCTCACACAGCCACTAAGAACCTGTCACCATGCCAACCAATCTCTGAGAAATCATTTCCATAAATACAATAAACCCCTCACGTTATTCATTTATATAGCTCACGTGAGGGTGTCATACAATAGCAAGGGCTACATAGTGTTGCCATTACTGATTGCTTATCCAAGATAATAAATCTCACATGTGTCACCTGCTTTCTGAGCCATTATACGGATTATTCCAAACAGAGATAAGATGCATCATATTGATATGCAGCTTTTATTACATGTTTTCTTTAATGAGATTGTATTTACCACAAGGTGTATTTCCTTCTCTAAGGCAGAAACTAGGTTACAATTAAGCGCAGAAAGCTGCACATATGACCTAAGATTGGACTTTGCCCTTGTGGTTTTCAGTAGCATCCTCTGTCCTTTGTGTAACTGTCAGTGGGTGAAAACCTCTGTTTTATCTATTGATCTCTGTCATTCTGAGACCCTGACCCTCAAAGCAATGGCTACTATTTTTAGATGACCTGAACCCCAATGACTCGCTCAGCTACTATCTAAGGTGAAGGGCCTGAGTAAATATTTGCAAGGATATTTATGCAATGGCTATCATAGTGTATGTGAAGGTTTCCACATCTCCACTCACAGCCAAAACTGTAAGAAAGAGGGATTTATTTAAATTAGAGCTAATTAAATTGCTTTTATAGCTTTATTTCTGCATTTGGACTCACGTGGCCAACAGTTTTACTTTTTATTAATCTTAAAAAAAAGTAATAGTACAACATAAAATTGAGAAACAAGAAATAGCTGGACACAGGCTTCCTTATTGTTCCTGGATTAGTTATCTTCAGTTTAAGTGGCTCTTGGCAACTCATAGTGTTAATGTCAAAGACGTTTAACAACAATTCACAACCAAACGTTTATGGTGAAAGAATCAGGGCTGCCGGCAGAGCAAACTTTGGGTAAATGATTGGCAAAGTCAGAACTAGCCTACTTAAACACAGTGTGGGAGGGATCCATTCTGGCTTTGATCTGGTGGATAGTCATGTGACCCAAATAGTTTGCGTCTGACCAGACTGAGGGAGGAGGGGGCTGATTTTTCAAATGTAATGATTTAAGCAGTTTTGCTCTAAAAAATAATCCCAGTATATTTTAATATTTCATAATATGTTCTTTTGAAGCAGTATGGCTGTTTACAAACCACTGCTTTGTTGGTTTGAGAGCATTACTGCTTCCTGTAAGCAGGAAGATTTTAGACACCAGCTGACACTGGCGGGTGTAGTTGATCATTAACATGTAGCTCTAATTTATTTTGACCAGTGATGCTGTCAGGCAGCATTTCACTTCCTTCTCGGAGTCAGTGACTACTTGCTAGCTGCTGTTTGTAGCTCAACTATGCAGGCCTGCCAGAGCTCTCAGTCCAGGTGACTCTCATTTTAATACATTTGGTAGCACTCATAGGTTTGTGTTTGTTTTCTTAGAACATAAGATCAGTTTGTTTAGTGTAACTACATGTATGAAGCTAATTTAAGTTCAAGGTTTTGTGGGAAATTTAAGATGGTACAGTTTTTTTTATTTCAGGGGGGAAAGTGTTTTATTGCAGGTTTGCTCTATCTGGTCTGAAAGTAATCCATTAGACATAAGAGAGTGTAATATAACATATGTTTTTTTTTTATCACTGTGATCATTGTGTTAAGATCTCAACAAAATAAAAAGCCATACATTTCCCTATAAAAAACATGTTAAATCATGTGGAATTTATGCATGTGTGACATTTTTATTTAAAATTAATGTTTTGTTTGTTTGCTTCAGTATTTGACTTGAATTTATAGGCTAATTACTGTAATCACTGCAAATGTAATTTGATGATAAAAGCTCTGTTTGATTTATTTACATTAGTACTTCTATTGATAGTTTTAACTTTCGATCAAAAGATTAATCTTGCAAATGAATGCAGGGTAACTTTGAAATCATTTCGTTGAATGACTTTTCCAAAGTTCTTGTGGATGCAACACGTCACCTGGCTGTCAGTGGCTGTTCAGACATCAGCCTGTCGAGTCAAAGCATCAACATCTGTCATCCATAGATAGAATGGAGCAGAGTGCAATCAACTTTATCTCACAAATCATTAGTGCTCTTTCATTATTGCCTTACGAGCAGATATGGAGTATTTGAGGTGTGTCCATCATCGTTGCTGTCTTGTGTCACGTTGCAGACTAGACCATCCAGCGGGTCACGGTCACCCTGGTTCGTCCAGATCTCTGGTGTGCACCCCCGAACAGTCAGCATCAACATATACAAGCTGCCACAAGGTGAGAATTTTTTCTTATTTACTCAGACACGGTCAGCACTGTGATTGATGTTTTCTTCAGTTGCAAGTAGTTGGAATATCTTAAAAAATAAAGCAGACAGTGATGGCAGGACAGGCACACAGCAACACTGTGCCTGTGAGGCGCTTCTGTGTGTTTATTATTATTGCTTTAATTGCAGTCAGTCTGCCAAGCAAATGATAAAACCTCACTGCCTACGTGCAAAGGCTGTCCTTGGATATGTGCTGTGTGTCTATTATAATTCCTTTTATGATTAAGGGTCATCGAGGAATTAATGCCTTTTATTTTTTTTTGTAATTACAAAGGACACAGTATTGGAAACACTAAGTTTACTCTTGGGATATTTTAAAATTTATGAGCCTTTTTTTCTTTTGTCTTCTTCTTTCTTTCATCTTTTCATATTTCCTTCTTCCTGTTTTTCATCTCCAACCTCTTAACGTTTGTCTCTCTTTCCCTCTCACCTCTTTAGGAATCTACACAGTCGTGTCCAGTCTGCCTGCAGACGACCATCTTCCCCGTCCAGACCAACTGTGGCCATTTGTTTTGTGGTACGCACACACTCACTCACACTCACACAGACACACAAAATGACAGTTTTTCTGACTTAAATATCAGTTTTGAGCTTTCATTCATGCATTTGTTCTCTACGTAATCTATGAGACTTGATTTGTTTGAATTCATTTAACTTTTTATGATATAAACTGTTGACCGTGGTGATGTAAAAGTGTTGATTCAGATGGTTTATTTCTGCAGCTCCCTGTCTGATCGCCTACTGGAAACATGGGTCATGGTTGCATGCAATCAACTGCCCTCTCTGCAGACAGAAGGTAAAGTATGCATGAAGAGAGGAAAGGACAGTTTAAGCAATCAGATCAGATTGAGTGTGAACAGGGATTAATAATGTTTTTGGTTTTCCAGGTCAGTGTGATGTGTAATCTGTTCAACGAGAGTCGATCAGACCGTCAGTCAAAGGAAGTTCTCGGGGAGATCACAGACTACAACAAACGTTATTCTGGAGCCCCACGAAGGGTCAGTGCTCTATCTAAACTTCATACACAAACACACACACACACACACACATAGCCTTGATTCAGAGATTATTAGAAACTATTCAAGTCTTTCCACAGTAGTTTTCCACAGTCATCTCTTATTACCTTTGTCCCTTTGTCCGGCTGTGTAAAGTAACAGGTGGTGCATATTTCCCTCACAGCAATAAATTGAACATTAGATTAGGTAATATTCCCATCTGGATTCCTTCTGTTTCTTCTGATAAAAGGTTTGGTAGCAGAAATACGACTTATGCAACCTCAGTGTCAGACAATAGAGGTGTCTGGTCTGACACACCTGCACTAACACACCTAGTTCCCATACCTTGGATAAGAATTTCCTTTCTCTCTGGGATAGGATTCCTCTCTGACCTGTTTTCTCTTCTGCTTACTGACCCAGGTGACAGACTACCTGTGTGACGCACCCCTCCTCCTGCAGCTACTCATCCGAGGGCTGGGCACCATGGGAGGACTCGTGTGGCTCTTTCTCTTCAGGGTGGCCCTGTGCTGCGTGGGGACCGTGGTGTCCATCTCCTCCCCTCCACTGGAGCCCGTCTCCTTATCAGAAAATCCCCTGGAGACAGACCCCTCTCTCTGTGGACTGTTGGGGGTCCTGGACGACCTGGTGGTGGTCTTCCTTCTTCTTATCTGTGTTATCAACGTCAACCAGCAAATGGCGCCAGAGAGAGGAGGGCAATCTGCAGATGCAACAACCTCTCAGGGAGTGATGGGGAGTTCGCTGTAGACGGAGAGTTGGCCCACGCTGTTTGACGTGGATTTTCATCGCATTTCTTCCGTCTGGCTGTAGCTGGTGGGATTAGAGGATCCAAGAATATTGACAACAGCACAGCATGTAACAGTGGACATGTTAGACGGCATCCAAGTCTCTCACACTGTGTACTTAGACTCCAGGCCTGTTTGTCAAGCGTTTACAGAGCCTATGCAGGACAGATATTGAAAATACATCATGCAGTGTGCTGGTGAGATCACAAATCGTTATTTCTAATCTGAGGCCTGAAGTGTTTGGCTGGGATCTGTAAGATCCAATTAAACAGTTAAACAGGCAAACCTTTATGGAAATTATGTCTTTTAAAACTTTTATTTAATTCCTTTATATTTTTTAATTATAATCCATATTTTTTTAGCATCCTACTCAGAAAAAAAAATGACTGTGGTGTCATTTTAACTCCTAACTAGGCAGCTTTGTTTCAGCAAGCTCAAGAAAAGCTGCCGTGTCAGTATTGTCATACTGATGGTCTATGTAAATACTTGATATTGTATGAATTTAAGTTTTTATGTGTAAAATAAAGAATATTTATTATCTCATGTGAAACTGAAAGTGCTTCTTTTGTTCTGTGAAATGATTTATTATCAAATTTAATTTCTGAAATTTCAGCAGAGCAACAGTGACGATGTCAGCAGACTTGTTTGTTAAAAAACAGCTTTGAAAAAACAAACAGAGACAACTAGAATGAAACCCACACAATGTAAACAAAGTCAACAAGACCCACAATAGTCTCAAAGTCATAAAGTTTTTAGTACAAAGTATTGCAGCAGGTATTTGAATTAATGCAAAAAAATCTCCCACAAATCCATTTAACACAGGAAAATGAAAGGTGAGTTACATAACAGAGAAATGTAAACATGCCCCACAGTTTCTGTTGACACACAAACCAGCAGAGACCATGATACTACTTTGACAGCACCAGAAACATAAACAGTGTATTATCACTGTGTGTTGCTGCACCACGCAGCGGCGTTCTTGAACATGCGTAGCCAGGGCGAAGGTGTGAGCGAGGGTCTGAGGTCCCTTGGGGCCCAGGGCCACTGCCAGCCCAGGGTGCAGCGCTCCGGGTGGGGCATCATGGCCAGGTGTCTCCCATCCCTGGAGCAAAGCCCTGCTATGCCCTGCGGGGAGCCGTTAGGGTTCAGCGGGTACTCCTCGGTGGGCTGACCATGGTCGTCAAGGTAACGGAGGGGGGCGAGCCCACCAGACATAATCAGATCCTGCGCCTGGGAGCCACGGAATTGCATCAGACCTGTTCAGGAAAGAGGTTACGGGAAAATCAATATTAAACACAGCTGCCGATTACAGAACATGCTGACCTGTGACTCATGAATCAGCGGACTGAGCTGTTGTGCAACTTCTAAAGATTAATACTGAGTAACTTTTTTGTGCTCAATCACAATTCCCTGCCTTAACTATCCGAGACCTGAACAGCTGCCAATGGTTAAAAATTACTATCTTCTTTAGAGTTTTATAACTTTGAGTTGCCCATGCAATTAACAAGCTTTAAAAGTCATATTAGCTGCAGTTCTTCAGCTTCTAAGTGGTGTCATATGTGTCTTGTTTGCCTAACAAAATGTTATAAAAAATGACTGCAACTTGCTTAGGGTTAAATTGATCAATTCTCAGTTGAAGCAAATGGTTAATTCACACAAAAAGTGGTTAGGGTCGAAAATGAAGGTTCTCCTGAAATAAATAATGTATGACACTTAATGCTGTCTGCTAGAGAAGGTTGAGAAAAACTGAATAATTCATGACAGTCAACTTTACTCCAGTCTTTATGGGTAAAGGGGAAACGCTGGTATTTTGCAACCTGAACTCTATTTTTACATGTTTCTGTGTGACAAACAGGGACAAGAATGTATTAAATGGGTCCACTATTGAGCAAGTGCAATGCAAACAAGAGTTTTGTAAAACAAGGCCACAGTATAATTCTCTGGAATAAATTGTGCATCGTCACAAAAATCCCCACAAGGACATACCTTTGTGTTTAGGACTCAGATACAACAGCAGCTGTATTAAAGCCAAAGACAAAGTCATTTTTCCTCACAGATCATCACAAAACACATTTAATTCAAACTCAACATAAGAAAACTAAACTCACTGAGGCTGTCTGAGCTTTTCTTTACACTATTCCAACCATGGCAGCAAAAAGATGGGCAACAGGGCAGCTACTTAGTAAGGAAAAACATCTTAATCGCCCCCTGGTGTCTGGCTGCAGTATAGGTCATAAACCCTGCTCCTCTATGGGACATGAGCCAAACCAAATGATCAAAGTACATGCTCCGGTATTTTTTTTCTGAATGATGGTTTCTGTTATTTAAGTACTTCTCATCATGCTGGTGCTTGTTCACTTTTTTATTTGCCTTTCTGGAAAGTTTGATTTTAGTCATCACGAACTCTGGCTTCGTCGAAAATAAACCCTCAATCCACCAGCTTAGATGTGAAAATATTCTGGCTGCCGCTCTGATGCCTGAGCTCCCTCTTGCTCTTCTCCTGATATTTTTACACCATTCCAAAAACTGTTGTCCCCATTACTCACTCAGACACAAAAACAGTGTCCATGATGAAAACAAAACAGAAAAACACACACTCATCTGTCCGTCAGAGGCTGTTATTAGAAAATCTGAAAGTGAAGGACTACAAGCACAGCTGCTACCAGTTACAAGGGTTACATGATCGATCCTGTGATGCTGTACCTTCTCCATGTGCAACCCAGACTCCCAGAGCTGAGCCCTCCATGCCTCTGAGCCAGACGGACGGGGACTCCCGGATCCCAACACTGACGAAGCGTGACTCAAACCTGCCAGACTTGTTATGGGTTAGCACCACTTCAGTGTCTGTTGGAAAACGGGAAAAAGCATTTTAAACACAGTAACTACTCCAAAAGTGTGATGGCTAATTCTATTATTTCCCCCTGTCATTTCTTTTTGTCCCTCCTCCTCCTACCTGCTCCATCTCCGCCCTCTCCCACCCAGCCCAGCAGGGCGAGCAGCTGGCAGCCGTTACACACCCCCAGACTCAGCGTGTCGTCCCGTCGTCGGAAGCGATCGAACTCAGCTTTGGCTTTGGGGTTATATGCAACAGTGGCAGCCCAACCTGTTATGAAGCACCAATAGTTTTACATAAAATGAATTTCTGTATATCAAAGCAGTCTATGAAGTTTTTTGTGCCAATTGGTGTTTAATTGCCTTTAGCTGATCCCAGGACGTCTGCGTAGCTGAATCCACCGACGAACACGACGGCTTTGAAAGAATCCAGAGTCAGAGAGCCGGAGCACAGATCCTGCATGGTGACATCCCACACCTACACACACACACACATACGTAGACAAGAGTCATGCACTTTAAAGCTGAGGTCAACAAATGCACATTCAGTTCGTAAAACTCTGAAGAGTCACCTCAAAGCCGGCCATGTAGAGAGACGCTGACATCTCTCTGTCTCCGTTGCTGCCCTCCTCTCTGACCACAGCCACACGAGGCTGCCCTGCTGCTGACAGAAGAACAGATCACGTTTTCACATCCCTGCACTGAATGTTTAAGTCTTTTCTGTAAATCAGGCAAAAGTTTGGATCAGTTTTAACTGTTTGTGCTTTCAGGCAAACTGTGAAGAATTTATGTGACAAGAAGTGATTTAAAACTTCTGAGATTGTTCCAGTTATACAAGACTTGAGCAATATGAAGTTTGTCATCCCAGGCCTGTTTCCAAAGATCCTTTCAAACTAACTTGGAAGAAAAGCAACTGAAAATGCGCCATAAAAACGTGTGCAACTCCGGTGCAGATGATGATCAAGAGATGAAACTTATTTATGAAAGTTACAGCTTGCACCTGCAGCAAACATCCCTGTGCAGCGTTCCGTTCATGAGTAACAAGAACATTGTGAGAAGTCTGCGATCACCTTGTACTAGTTACAACATTCTGTGGCTGAATGATTAACAGCAATAACGAATCCAAAAATAATTTGACACACAAAAATAATCGTCAGTTTAAAATCTTGGAATACATAAAATCTTTATAAGTGGTACAAATTCTGTTTAGCCTTACTCAGCTTGCTGATGTTGGGCATTTCAGAGGGGTCAAAGGTCAGTTTAAAGTAGGGCTGTGTCCTCTTGGCGAGCCCCTCCTCTTCCTGTTTAACACAGATCTCATTGGCCTGCAGCCGTTCCAGCTGGAAACTGGTGGCCTCCCATAATGCTCTGAGGTCAGGCAGGGGCTCTCTCAGTACTTCCTGTCCATCCACACGAACTCGGACCTGAAGAACAAATGAGACGAAAAGAAATCAGTCACCACAGATGAGACGAAAGAACTTAAGATGCATATTGAGGCTGATGTCTCACCTCAGCTTCTGGTCCGAAGGCGCCGGTTCTGCCGACACGAAGGCACTGCACGCCTGCGTCACTGTATCTCTGACACACTGTTTCTACATCGAGCTGTGAAACCTCCAGAACCAAACCGAGCTCCTCGCTGAACAGCAGCTCCATGACTGTGAGGACGAATGCAGAAAAAATACGGCATAAGTGACAAAGTTCACATCCTCCATGTGGGGCATACAGGGAAACCCAACAGAGAGACACATCAGCTCACTAACCTCCAGCTCCTTGTGACGACAACTCAACATCAACCCCACGGTTTCCTGCAAACGCCATCTCCAGCAAGCAGGAAATGAGGCCTCCATCGCTGATGTCATGTCCTGCGCTCAGCAGACGATCTGAAAAAAGACAACAAGATTAAAAACTTCTCCTCCGTCCTCCACAGTTTATAATGACAATTTTTGTTAGAATCAATTACGATTTTATTTCTAACAAGGCTGCGTGCCTTTTATTAACTGGGCATACACAGTAAAACCACTAGGTGGCTGTATATTACAGTATTAACTGTGGTCTTACAATTAAAGATTCAATTCAGTATGAAAATAAAACTTAAATAAAGTTTGCTGGCGGTCTGATCACAGTTAACTTTGTTTCTTTTCTCCAGCTCTTTGCCTGCGGGTGCGAGCTGACCGTGTATGAGTGTCTGCGTGGTGTTGAAGCAGGCAGTCAATAGCTGTGGCTGGTCCAGGTCAGGAGAGCAGTCTCCCAGCTGGCTGTAGCATTGGGCCAGAGCAGAGCCTCCCAGGCGGTGACGACCTGGACTGAGAGGAACCCACAACAACACGCCTGCAGACAGAGGACAAAGGGTCAGAGACGGGCTGTCTGTTGCTGACAAGCCTGTGTGAGTTTGTGTTTTTATTAAAGAGAGAAATTTGTGTGTAGTCTGGATGCAATGATAACATTTCCATTCAAAAGCCCCTTTTTGGCCATTACAAACAAATCTGTGAATATAGGAAATCTACCATATGCTTCGTAGTGACTTTGAGCAATCTTGTTTGTGTGTGCATGTGTGTGTGGTATACCTTTGCCATCTGGATCCTCAAGATCGGGCGTCACAGTGGCTGTGATGTCAGGACAAACTGCATATGCCGAGATAACCAGGGCACCTGGAGCAGAACAGCGAGAAAGCCAAGTTTAAATAAGACACACAAAAACATACTTTCACACACACACACACTCACACAAAGTGACAGTACCTGGAGCTTTGACTGTCTCCTTCCCCACTCTCGCAGCCATACTCAGAGAGTCCTTGCCGCCATCGATGGCCACGCCCAGCTGACCCATGACCTCGCACATGGCTTTGCAGGCCTCCCACAGACAGGCCCCCTCACCGGGCAGCTTGGCAGCCCACATCCAGTTACCACTACACTTCACATCCTGAAACACAAAACCAGGAGTTCACTCAACCCCTGGACTTTACTTTAAAGCACCAAAAACAAAATCGTACCAGTTCTAACCTAAAAAAGATCTGTTTTTTAGAGCTGTTATTTCATTTGGCAGGGACAAAAGTGAAAAGGACCGTCGTGTTTTTTGATTTAAATGTGTTATTTTTCTCATACGCTCCGTCATCTGCTCACCTTCAGAGCTGTGACTCTGGCAAACACCAGATTAGTCAGAGCTTCTCCGACAGCCATGCGAGCCCCCGCCGCAGGACACACCAGGCCTTTAATTGGCTGCTCCCCGATGGCCGTGGCTGCTCCCTCCAGACTAAAAGGTGACAGAGCAACAACAGCCACATCGGCCAATGGCGTGTGAAGAGGGCCGACGCATTGTTGCTGGGCAACCAACCCAGTCACGGACCGGTCCACCTGAGAGAGGGGAGGGAGAGAAGACAAGGGGAGTAACAAAGTGTCTGCACAAAAATTTATTCCTAATGTCACATTTTCCAAGTAAGACCTGTGGGGACACGCTGATATTATAGAGGTTTTAGAAGCATGTTCACAGGTTCTGGCCATTAAAATCTCAATCCAGCTTTTTGAAAACTATAAAGCAAGTGAACTAGCCAACAGTTCACAAGGTTAGGTTGAGATTCATGCACAGTAAAAAAAGCACAGATTTCTGGTAGGAAGGAGTCAAAAAACATTTTAAAAGACCTGAATATCTGCAGATTTTCAATAAGCACATATATTAAGAAGG
>JAQNCA010000025.1:20969318-20986585 GCA_029783725.1 Acanthurus tractus
CACACACACACACACACACACACAACCACATACTAACAAATACACAGTATTGGTTGTGTGAACACATTTTTTGTCTCTTGCATTGCTGTTGTGCTTCTGGGGTTTTGTGTTCTTAAGACTATACATTTTCCCTTTCTGTCTGTCTGTGTCTGTCTGTCTGTCTGTCTGTCTGCCTGCCTGTCTGTCTGCTCTCCTTCCCGTTTCTCTCTAACAGTGAAGCTCCAAAGCTGTTAGATCCAGCAGGCAGAGTTTCGAGGGCCGTGTGAAGGATTACAGCCTGCTCTTTGCCAGTGGAGTGGCTGAGCAGTTGGCAGCGGCAGGAGGAGGAGAAGGGGTGGTGGAAAGAAAGGGAAAGTGGAAAGGGTGGAGCGCTGTGAGCCAAGCAGGTGGGAGCGGGGTGTGAGGACAGATAAAGAGGGGAGAGAAAAGTTGTCTGGCTGAAGAGGGGAGTGAAAACATTCATGTGTGCATTCACTGAAGTCATCTGTGAGCCTCTACTTCCTGCTCTAAGCCCCTAAACCCATCCAAGAGCCCATGGATTGTGTATGTGTGTGTGTGTGTGTGTGTGTGTGTGTGTGTGTGTGTGTGTGTGTGTGTGTGTGTTTCTGTGGTGTGTTAGCAGTAACGTAGAGCCACACATTAAAAGACAGACTGTGGATTTATAGGTTTGGAAATGAACACCAATAGATGGACATAAATGCAGTTTTTCTTTGCACTCTGCATCTCACTTTCTCCAAGATTATCAGAGGTTATCTGTGAAACTGAGCCTCAGCAGGCTGCTGCAGAAAAATACTCACACACACACACACACTTATTCTGCATACAGACAGTGCACAAACTGATACGCTTAGCTTGAAATCTGTTTTATTATACTAAATTAAAAAGAAGTAACTAACTCCACTTTAAGTGCCTTAAAACTGCACGATCATTTGTGATTAGCAAATCTTTCTTGGGTGAATAAAGATGTTAACACAGTCTCAGCTTATCACTCTGTTTTGCATCAGTGTGATATTACCCGTGTCTGCTGCGTCAAATGATTATTTTCAAAAACTATCTCAGAATAAGAAAACAAGCTAATGCTCACAGCTTTGGAGTTTACTCCCATGAAGATACCAAACAGGAGTACCTGTCGATTACTTTGTCCGGTCAAGAAAAGGCTTTTCCACTAATAAATACAAATATTAGACCTTGTCCTTAAAGAAAACAAACACAAAAAAACAATCTTGGCTTCTTGGCAGCACCCACTACTTAAACATTAGTTTGACTAAATGCCATTAGCTCTGTCTCTTGGAATGGTCACCAAATCTTCAGCATCCTATAAAAGGTGGAGTAGATGGTCACTCAGAGCCAGAAAGCAGCAACACAAGTCAACAAACGCAGACTTGGAACAAAAACCCACGTTAGTTCTCCTGCTGAAGCCTCTTTCTTATCAAACTTGCACCAGGTCTTGTCCTGCATCTTGTTGAAAGAGCCACCAAGCAAACACTTAGTGGGAAGAAATGCAGAGTGAAAAGTTTAAAAGTGGGTCTGCAGGATAAACAACAAGTTGTACCCCCTAACATGTTCCTCATGTACCTGCAACCGTCACCTCTGTTCAATAAGGCAAAGATGTCGTCCTCACTGACCCTTCACCTACAAAACGCTCTCTACCTCCAACAAATGCCAATGTTTCCTTTGCCCCAGCTGCTGCTCAGCCTGCCAACTGCTGTCAATCAAACTCAGACGCTGACGCGCCCTCCAGCCGGCCGACTGAGAAGAACGGCAGCATTTCTGATATTTCCTCAAAGACTTTTTTTTTTTTTCCCTTTATGAATAAAAACCAATAACAATTCCTCAACAAAACACAATGGCTTCACTTTTGACTGCAAAAAAAGATGTTTGACTAACTTGGATTTCAAGGTTATTGTTTTGGTTGATTTGTTGCCGTGGTAACATCAATAAAACAATACCACAGCAAACAGTCCTTGAACAGCTTCTGTAGCAGAAACATGACAGAAGAACAACTCCTGCATCTGTTTAAAGTCCAACCAAATCAATGTTGTTTCAATTCATTTAGGTTGTTAATAATCAATTCAGTGTTCACATTAAAAGCCAACAGGTGTTTTAACATTTGAATGGTTTTACAGGAACAGCAGAAGGAAATAATCAGTAAGCACTGACTCACATGCAGCTTTGATGGTGTCAGCTGAGTGTACATTGTGACTGTTATAGATGTAAAATTAAACCGTCTAAATGGCAGAGTGCACCACCAACAGTGAAGCAGAAGTGTAGAGAAATTTTTTTTAATCCAGAGATAAATTAAAAGAAGGATTCAATGGAACCAAAACTGATGTTTTTTCAGTGCTTAATTATGTGTAAAATAAGAAGAAGTGTTCTGGGAAAATGCAAAATATTTGAATTATTAATGATATAAAGACATATATTCCTATTTAACTGAGCAGTTCTTATTCATGAAAGACTTCTTGATCTATTGCAGCACAAAAATTCATTTAATTTTTTTTAAGGTGTTGACAAGACAGATCTTAGAAAACTACTTCATCCTTATGTTTCCTATTGCTTACGATTCAAGACGTACAAAAGTAAAATAAGAACTCTAAAAGAAACAACCTGAAAGCAATAACACTCTGAATCAGGAATCTGTTTCAATATTAGAAATATTGGACAAGTACACACTCACACACACATTCAGTCACACACCAACACATGCAGTGAGGACAGCTCAGCCTCTGCAGCTCCGTTGCCTTCCAGGACATCTGCAATCTGCAGCTCTGACAGTGAGCCAGCAAAGCACCTCTGATTTCTGATCAATGAGCTCCGGATGTTTCCGTCTCTGCATATGTGATAATGTATGAATGTACCGTTCACACACACTTGTGTGTGTGTGTCGAGGGATGAGGAGGGGAGGGGGGAAAGAAGTTACAAAGCGGCCCCTCCTTCTTATTCATCTCCTCATTGAGAACATCGCCCCCGGCAATGATTTTCTGAGCAAAAACAAGTCAATTTTTTTAAAACAGTTCTCAAGCGGCACGTATAAAATCTGCAGCAACTCCTCTGAAGAAAAACACACACAAACACACACCTTCACATCTACAGCAAATGTCCCTGTTTCACTTGCAAACATATGCAGCTAATGCAGGTTTCAGAGATCAGGCACTGTGTGTCAATGTGTCAAAGCAACTTTTAGCCCCTTCACAGGTAATTACATCCTCAGGGACCCTCTGTGTGTGTATGTGTGTGCACGCAAACGCACACACACACACACACACACACACACACACACACACACAAAACACGAGCCTTCTTCTGCTAAGGTCACTGATATTTTTACTCTGACCTGTGTTCTGTTCTGTGACGAGTTAACACCAGGATAGTGCCCCACAAACACACACACACACACACACACACACACACACACACACACACACACACTTTTCTCGTCCTTCTCGCACACTGACTGACTCCTCTGTCCTCTGACCTACTGCTCATAAAGGACTGACATTTTCAGTCTGCTAAACAGCCCTATATATTTGTCGGCAGCCTAAAACTGACATTCAGCCGAGCAAAAAATAGCCGCTCATTTCAGACAGGAAGCTCTGTGTTTGAGGATACGTCCAGGTATACGCAGTGAGGTCACGCTCCTGTGAGTCAAAAATCTTTTTATGAATGTGACGTAACACAAGAAGGATTGACACCAGTAATCTGCAGGTCATCTGAAGCCTGTGTGCCTCTTAGCTTCCCCTTGGACAAATGATCTGATAATGGCAGCCAAAAGATATAACAGATAAATTATAGGTCCAGGTGTGTGTGTGTGTGTGTGTGTGTGTGTGTCTGCATTGTGTGAAAGCTGATGACAGTGTCAGACTGAGGATGGAGGGGAGGATAAGAGGATGTCAGTGATGCATGGCAAGAGAGACCAAAAGGGAGTGTTAATGTTCTCGGGCCTGCGGCTCTGACTTTAGCTGTGCCCTTGAGATTTATCGTGCATGAGGGCGAGTCTGTGTGTGTTTGTGTGTGTGTGTGTGTGTGAGGAAGGGTGAGGGATTTTGTATTTGAATGAGGGAGGAAGTATGTGTCTGAAAAAGAGATGCTTCATCAGGCTTTGCTGCGACAGATTTTGATTACAAATTACCTTCCTATAGGAAACCCCCCCCATCTCTTCTGCATCCACATAAAGATATACAGTCGAGATCATAAACCAAGCTGGGAATAGCTGTAAACATGCACACATGTAAGCAAAAACACACACACACACACTCTGCAAAGCCCCCCTGGAGAGTTATCATTTATCCATGCCCATTCATCTGGGGCATTTGGAGCCACTCATCTCAGAAAATGAATAAAAGCCAGCTATAAATCAGTCTTTCAGTACAGCTGCTAAGTGCATCAATCAGGATGAATTCCTGCATCTGATGGTGACCTCGCTCTTTCTCCACCCCACCTCTTTCCACAGTTTGTCGTTCATCATCTCTGAATGTGCATCCGTCCCGTGACGGACAGGGCGGAAGCGGGAGCGGGATGGAGGAAGAAGGGTCTGGATAAGTCTGGGCTCAAGAATCACTCGTCCATGTTGCTAACGGAGATGCTTTGTGATCGCTGTGCCCCACTTTAACACACCAACACAGTCACCCATGCATGAACACACACACACACACACACGCCAGGCTGCTACTACTACTCCAGAGGCACACTTCCACAATGACAGCTGATCTATCGACTGAGGCCCGTGCGGGCAACCAAGCGAGGCTTCCAGTCACATAGTGTAGAGTCATCGTTAGCTATACGACTGACTCTGTCACCCTGACGTTTTCTTGAACCCACCTCACTTATGCAGCTGCAGAGGGGTGGAGATCATGTGGAACGAATGAGAAACTATGGTTGATGGCTCACAGCGCAGGAGAGCATAAACACACAGGAACATGAAGATAAACGCACGTACAGTTCACACAGGATACAGTCACATGGTGTCGCTAACGGGTAGACGTCATCTGCCCGTAAAGAGTAAGTTAATGCCAGGCCGAGAGGCAGTGGGGCACTGCCCCCTCTGGTTGAGGGTGTCAGGTCTGTTTCACCTCTGACCACATCAGTTAGTGTTCTCACATTTCCAATTTGCACACAAGAAAACCTGATTGGAATTTGAAAAAAAGAAGTTGAAATATTGCAAAAAGTTTTCTTTAAGCTATGCTAAAGCTGAAAAGTTTGTGTATGGATAAAAAAAAAAAGCCAAAAAAGAGGAATGAAAACAAACACTGAAAATAAAACATAAGGTATGTGAAGCACTGACGTACCCGCCACTATGCAAAAAGTTGACCTCATAATCTTTAACATAACACTTATTCTTTGTGCAACAACTGTAAACAAGAGGCTGATACACTCCTGAGTGACACTTTGATAACTTTGCCTCCTTCTGGTGCCTCGTATTCAAGTATAAATGATAATGTTTCAACGCAGCATGGAGCTCCTCATCCTCTTCATGTCATCTTTTGATCAGTGGTGACAAATCTGTCAACTGTATTTAAGGTGTGATTGACACTTTTTTAATTACATCATTAATAACATCTTTGTGCCCTCCCCTTTGTGCAGTTGTTTAATTAATCCAAATTGAAATTAGGGCCACCAGCTGTTAATCGTAATCTATTTGCTAAACAGTAGGGGATTTAAACTTGTATCGAATTGCATTTTCGTCAGAGGATATTCAAGAATTTGGTTTAAGTTTATGTAATATTTGGATAGAAACTTAACAACTGATAAGTGTGGTCAGAGTTGTAACTTGTTGCACCTGTAACTACACACAACAGTGATGTCATGGCGTACTGACACACCACCGAGTACATGTCGATGTCACTGAAGCAATGTGAAAACCTCTGGACATCAGTAAAAACAGATTTTTCAGGAGTGTGTGAAGCTCTCTTTAAAGGTACCATGTGGAGTTTGATTGCCAACAAAAACAAAGAAGCTTACATTCAGATTTATTACATGGATTCATTTGTTTGCATCTTTTAGGCATACAAACATGTTGAATACATTTATTTCTTTCCTTGTAAAAGATTTGCAAATTTTAATTCTTAAAATTGTATTTTTTCCTCTAATGTTTTAGAAACAGTATTTTTTCACTGACTGTCAATCACAGCAAAGGTCTGAAACCATCACTGGGCTCGTGATTGTAGACAGAGCCAAAGATACAAACAACGATGGGGACCTGCTTGTTAAAACGATGCTCCATGGCGCCACTAGTGGTCAAAAACTCCACAACGTACCTTTAAAACTTTAAAACCAACATGTTGATCAAACAGCAGAAGGAGAGGCAAGTTTCCAGTCTGCTGTCATTTTTCTGTCTTAGTTCAATGACAGTGGGCTGTAGACGAGGTTCATTCTGAGTTTTTACATTCAAGTGATTTGATCGTATCCTGAAATGTTTCTGGACAGATTCTGTCTATAAAATACTGTTCACTACTTCAAGTGAGTTGCCTTAAGGCAGTCAGGAAAATCACACCTTAACGCTGAAATGTACCATTTTTTCCCTTTTTATTGTAGCAGAGATAAGGCATCACTCTCTTTGTGACCCCCAATACCTTTTAATATGTGTTTGTGTGTGTGTGTGTGAGTGTGAGTATTGATCACATTGCATGTCTTGTTATAATCATCATATACAGAATGTTACTTAAGAGCGCTTCACTCAGGAATATGCAGGTACAACGACCCACTCAGAGAAACCAGCATCTCTTTAAAGCATCTGGGCTGAGATGAGCTGTGCGTGTGTGTATGTGTACATGTGTGTGTGTGTGTGTGTGTGTGTGTGTGTGTACGTTTGGTTGTGTGCATGGGGGTTATTGCTCTCAATAATCTCAAAGGTCATTCTGTACTCCTGAAGTGAAGGCATAGTCATCCTTATTGCTGTGTCTGTCTGTCTCACTTTCTCTCACAAACACACACACACACATTCAGACACACACACACACACACACTTTCTGTCCAATATGGTGAAGAGCATATTGTGATATCTAAATCTGTAACAAACAGAGACAGTCAGATCTTGCGTCTTGAAGAGCCTTTGGTCTCAGAGTCCTCTCATAACTTCTGATTCTTCCTCTCTGTCTCTTTTCTCTCTCCTCCTGCTCTCACGTCATCCCTCCTCATATTCAGTCTGTCACACCTGCATGCCGGGCTTGCTCAGATCCCCGTTCCCCTGGTTCCCACCTCCTCCTCCTCCACCTCCTCCTCCTCCTCCTCCTCCACCTCCGCCCATCCCTCCCCTATCGTCCTCGTCGTCGCTGTCCAGCTCCTCGCTCTTCCTTTTGCTGTAGCGCTCGTACAGCACCATGAGCACGCCCATCACCCACGCCGACACCGTGCCCGCCGAGAAGATCACAAAGCCGATGGCGATGAAGAAGAGGTAGTCCCAGTAGCCCAGGCCTTGGTGGCAGTCTGCTCGCAACTGCATGCCGACCTCCGCCAACCGCTGGCCAGCCAGCTCTGGGGGATTGTGGCAAACTGTCTGGCCTTCGTCTGGAAGTGAAGGAGACATGAGAGAGAGAAATTAATAAGGAAAGATAGAGTATAAAAGGGAGCAGTGACAGAGAATAATCAGTATATGGTCGAAGATGAAGGGCAAAGCATCAGGAGAGAGAGAAGGGGGAAGTAAAACTTAATTACTGGAAAGGAAAAGCCATGACACACACATACATACACACACACACAAACAGTGATTAACAAAGCAGCGATAACCTTTGTGATAAACGATCCCCAGAGACCCCACAGTACCTCTGAGTAACGCAGGTCTTTGGTCTGTAGGACACGCCAACATTATTATGCTACGCACACACACACGTATGCTCACACACATGCACAGAAAGGTGACTACCTTCTGACACGTCAACCCTCACGCCCCCTCATGTGCATCATTATAAACTAACAATCCCGTCTGCAGCAGGACGAAAGATAAGGAGACGAGTGTTTTCCCTGACAAAACATCTGCTGCTCATAATGAGGAAGAAATAATAATACGAAGAAGAATCAGCTGGTACTTTAGACCATATGGGAAGGCGGAAACCCCGGCACAACAAGCGTTTGAAATACTGTAAAACGTTTATTTGTGCTGCTTGATGGTGGCCACAGAGAGGTCAAAGGTCAGGGTCAGCTATGGCTGCTGGTCTGGATTCAGCATCTTGCTCATAAAAAAAAAAAACCTTTCAGCTGTGCTTTTCATGCCTTGCTGAGTATTTTCATTCTGCTACAGCAACTTTGCAGCATTAGCATATACAGCATCCTCCCGTATATTAATTAGTATGAGAGCAGAGTTAAAAAAGAGAAGAGAAGATGGCTCTGTATGTATCTAACGGTGAGATCAGCAGGAGGAGAGCAGGATACAGCATGCGCCGCTTTCTATCAGTTTATCTCTCGGTACAAGCGCCGCTAATTCCCATGCTCCTTCGCTTCCACCTTCCCTTCATGCTTAATTGCACTTGCACTCCATAAAAAAGAGAAGAAGAGAAGTTTTTCTCCGGCTGAACAATGAGAGAGATAGTAGAGCCGAAAGAGATGAGATGGAAGTAAAAGACACGATAAAGCAATTAAGAAAAAGAAAGACAGTTAGAAAACAAACAAATGCAGAGAGAGGAGGACGTTTTTGGAGGTACATGCATCTAAAATACACTCAAAGGACGGGACAGATGCAGCGAGTCTGACCTCAGAAGATGGTTAAAAGGAGAGAACTGCATCTGGCTGCAGTCCTGTCCGCTGATGGATTAGCGCTGTTAACAATGTTAATTAAACTGCACTCATCTACCAATAAAGCCAAAGGTCTGAATGTGGAGATGAGCGATGGGGAAAGAATGGCGAGAATAGTCGCATATGATCTATACTTCTGCTTCCACTTCTTGCCAGGGCTTCGCATTAGCAGCAGCAGTTTGGGGTGGGGGGGGGGGCGGCTGGAGCTAGAAGTGGTGAAATAATGACTTAAGAGCGTTATTCTTCTTATATCCAATGTAACCTCAAGCTAACCCCAGGATGGATTAGTCTGCTGATAAGATTACTCAGACTGCCTGTCTGAAAGGGTTAAAAATACTCAGCCCAGCAAACTAATGTCTGTTTTGTTTTTTGTTTTTTTTACAAACCTGCACAGGAAAACATATCTGCAGGGGTTTGATAAGATTCTCGATCAATACTCAACGATCGCCTCACTGAGGAAGAGGGGGGGGGCTCGAGGAGACGCGTCATGCCGATGCTGTTGTTATGTCTGCAGAGTCTGTGCGAGTGATGGGTTGAGGCTGTATTGTGACATGATGTTGTGCGTAAGAATGTCCTGAGAAGTCACAACAGGTTTGGATTATGCGCCCTGTCGGCAGAATTACAGCGAGTGGATCAGGGAACTGATTCAGTGTGTGTGTGTGTGTGTGTGTGTGTGTGTGTGTGTGTGAGTGAGTATCTGTTCATCAGGCAGGAAAAAAAACAGGTGGCGCCAGAGAAAAAGATTCCTAAGTTAGCAGGGAACATAATGCAAGTCTGAAAGGTGACTAATGATTGGTGATGAGTGAATATTACAGTTGAGGATGAACCAGGAGATGCATGTAACACACTCATCGAACCCCCTCGGCAGGAGGAAGAACATGCAGAGGCCTCTTTATGCTGTCATTTTATTTTTTTTTTTCTCCTTTACTTTGCTCACTTTCCTTCCACCTTTCAGCAGAAAAAAATAGCACAAAATACTTTTCCATTCTTATGCATAGGAGAATAAAATACACCACTAAGCCCAGGTATCATTATAAAGCAGTTAAGCTTCAAAAATGGGGCTCGTCGACGATAATAAGTGTTGGAAGTTTAGAAATGAAGCCAGTGCTAAATGTGGAAATACTCTTCTGTTTCTCCTTTTTGGAAAGAGTAATCAAAAGTGTTGCAGAGCGGTTGCATGAATGACTCCCCAGCTCTGTTTATGAGCAGAGAGGTCTCTCACCATGTGTTTAAGTATGCGTGTGGACTTTGCATTAGCAGACTTTATTGGTGCTTGGAGGATTGGTTTTCCACCACTGGGAGAGTCAGACGAAGCCTAAGTTTGCTGAACGTTTAAAGTTAATGATAGATAACGACCTCCTCTTTGCATCTCATTAGGGCCATTTTTGGTTAAAGTTTTAAACCTCTCAAAGAGAAAATCTACAAGGAAGGAAATATAATTGTTTTTTAATGCGAAAACATGCTGCCCCAGTTTTGCACTTTTTATGTTTTCGGTTTGTATTAATTTATTTGTATCAGCTTTTGTTCCGGTATCTTTTCTTCACTAAATGACTGTACATTGTCGTCTTTTGCCGCTTTATTTACTTCCTTCTTCTCCTGCCTCCCTCTTTTTTTTTTATCGCTTCTCTCATGTCTCTGTAATTATTTTTTCCTGTTTTAATTTCCCTTTCTGTGCAGCTCATCAGTTCGCATGGCCGTCCCTCCATCACTTTCTGCCACCATCTGTGGACTGGCTCGATGGTCTGTTCGGTCTCATTGCCTTGCCAAGCTTGCTTTAAGCCAGGTGTGAGGACTTTTCTTGTGTATGTGTGCGTGCAGCTAGGATGCTGTCTATTACTTCTTGAAATATAACATTTATGGCAGAACGCTGGAACAGTAAGTGACACTCAGTGACTGTACGAACAGACACAACAGCAAACAGGCCCTTCAGACTGGTACTTGGGTCTCTTTTGTCCTTCCTCTGCACCTTTTTCTCCTGCAACTTGCAGCAATTCAGACTTTATGAACAGTTCTTGGCTGAGTGTTACTGCCGTTCAGTTTTCGCTCAAAGAAAAAGTGTAATGAAAGTCGAGACATATCTCTTCAAACCAGGATTTGGCAGGTTTAGAGGAAGTAATAAAGGTACCGATGCCAAGGTAAAATAAAAGATGAGTCTAAAACCCAAAGCTTATTACCCTTGTTGTTCTTTCCTTGAGTCGTCTTGTTTTCGGAGGCTCAGTTTCTCCAAAATAAGACCCATTTTGTGCATTTCCATGATATTTCCCAAACTGATATTCAAATTTGTGTGCTGAAGTCAACTAAGTTAAATCTTATTGATTAATCTTACTCACATTAAGCCTGATGTGCTTCTCAATCAGCTTTTGCCTCAGAAACATTTTGCAGCAATTTATGAAAGTGTCCAGCGTCGATAAAGCACTGCTGTTGGTTAGAAGATGCATTTAGAGATGCATTTAAGCTTTTACATGGCAATAAGAAGCCATTACTGTGAAGGGAAGCAAGACTTTTAAATATAAGCTTAACTCAGGCAACACTGGCATAATAGGCTAAAAATAAGCTTGACTGCCAATTGATTGTAAGAAAAGCAAAAAGTCAATGAGCTGCAGTTTGTTGTATGTAATGTGTGCATGTTATAACTACCTACAATTGCTAACATTAGCTAGCATTAGCCAACAGAGGCTATATGCTGTAGCAGTCGAGCCACTGGGTGTTTTTAATTTGGCAAATGTGCTTTTTACAACTTATGAAGTCAACTTTTTATTTGTAAAAAAAAGTGATGCATCGGCTCTTAAAAAAGTACTATTCTCTCTCTTAGATGCATCTTCTCATTTTATATGACATGCTGTCATATAATTGGACTGATTTATGCTTGTTGACATGTACAAATGTTGGGTTGAGTGTGACCTGTGCAAACATAAACCTCAGAGGCAAACTATTGGGTGATAATTTGCATAAGGAATGAGGTAAAAACGTCTCTTTGTCTGTCAAGCCAAAGCAATAAAAAGTCCTCTGAATTTCACACTGCGAATAAATTTTATTCTCCTCAGCCAACAAACATTTGTGGCTGCACTTTAGAGAAAACTCACGACTGCTGTCTATAATCAGAGATAAAAGAAAATGATTTGAGTATTAGCAGAGAACAGAGGGAAAGGTGGCAGTCGGGATGATTCACTCTCTGTTCGGTCTCACTTCACCGTCTGTTTCTTTGTCACTCAGTGTTTTCTCACTCGTCCCATCACTTACACAGGGAAACCACTCAGACATCAGTCCGGCAGAATGCCCTTGACATTTTCAGTGTTTCTGTCTCTGTTGTTTCATCAGCCAGAGTTTCTTTCATGAGACACTAATGTATGCTGAGGCACTTTTATTTGAGGGACGATAACATTTTGCATTATGATATCTAAGGTCTGATATTTAAGGAATTCAAATATTTGATATCTTGTAACCTTGACAAAATTAAACACGCTGCTGTTATTGACTGAGTTCAGTTTTATCATTCTGCGTTTGAGCTAATAGTAAGGTCTGTTTTTTTTCCTTTGGCTCAGTATTAAGCACTCATTTAAAGGTGTCATTTGATTTTAAAGTATGTTATTTTAAAAATCTATCTTTAAAAAGTTTTTAAATGGTCCAAACTTTCTTAATTGAGATTTTGGACACTGTCTGGGCCGGCTTCTGCCAACCTGAGCTAATACTGACCCTTGTTCTTGCTTGCCTTGGCACGTATCATATTCATTATTCCCACGGAGACTTAAAACACTCATAAACGTATTTCAAGTCTCTGTATTAGAAGGCTTCATCATTTCATTCTGGATACCAATTTAGAAGAATAAGAGTCGCTCAGGATCGAAACAACAAGACATTTAAGGGATGTATGAATTTGTATGAGAGAGACACAGAGAGAGACTGAGATGTGTCGCCTTCGTTTCCGCAGTGTAGCATTAATGTGCAGTCTAAATTCCAGCAGTTGCTGCAGCCTCTGAGAACTCACACTTTGTTTCATGCATGCTGCACTGCAGTTTTCCTGCACCTTAAACAAGCACTGGCAGGAAAAAATCCTGCAGCATAAGATGGATGCAGGATGGCCCCCCACCCTGCCCTCGTACGATGATGTAGTCTGGTCTGAACATTTATCTTTGGCAACAAACTTGTTCTCTTGGCCTGAGTTTGGATTCTGTCAAGATGTCACTGCTGTCTGGTACCTTCTTTCCTCTGCAGGGGCAGGACGGGACGGCACGGGACAGGAAGCACAGACTGGTGGTCACCTGTTAGGACTCATTTTGTTTCGGCATGATGTCACCGCGTTACGATAATAACGCCAGGGTTTAGTGGTGTCAGTGTGACACTATGCGGCCAGTGTCGTGAAGCATGCCTCTGACCGGACACAAGGCCCTGCAGCTCTGTGACACACCGCAGGCCAGGGGTTAGAAAGTCAAAAATAGCTCTGAAGGAAATAAGCAGCAGTAATCAAACCAATACACACACACAAACACACACGCATGCTTGACTTAGATACAAGACCAAAAGAATATTCACATAAAAAAAGCTTTCCAGGAAATGTTTATAGGGACCTTGATGTATTTTCTATTTTATACATAAATAAAAAAAAAGAGAATGCATAAGTAAGCAGTCGAGTTTGTGTGTGTGCATTTATTTGCAGGATTTGTGTGTGTGTGAGCGTGTGAGTTGCCACTGCAGCGGTGCGATCGAGTCTCCGTGTCAAATCATCCACTGGACTGTCTCCAAGCTCGGCAGTGACACAGTGACAGAGAGCAGGGCTCATCACCCCCCCACCCCCCCGGAGGAGGGGCTAGAGTCGGGGCGAGATGCTGCTGAAAAACATCGCTGACTCTTTTATGAACTTCACTCTGTTTTCCCTCCGACGCCTTCCCTCCTCTCTCTCTCTCTCTCTCTGCCGCTCGACACATAAAAGAGCAATGAGCAGCTGAATATCAATTATTTTTTTTTCAGGCTTTTTTGGACTACACTGTGAATGCGAAACACATCCACACGGACGCCTGTGATTACACAACTGTAAGAAAACAGGTGTCATTTACGCGCTGAACACATATGCATGCATGTTTACAGCATGTTCAGCATGACACACGCACTGATGATGAGAGCTGTGGGGTTTTAACCTGTGAGGCACAGAGCCTGTCCTCTGAACTGGGAACAGAGCTATTTATAAGCAGATTAATTATGTCAATGCATATGGTAATCAGTATGGTTGTGGACTCATATGGAGGGGGAGGAGGAGGAGGAGGAGGAAGCTGTAGACACACGAGCATCCTCTCATCCCCTCAATGACAGGGAATTAACCGAAGCCTGACGTTAAATTTCTGACTACGCAACGTGTTTTACATGTTTTTTTTATACATACAAGCACATAAAGAGATCAGTGTTTAACAGGAAACCCCGGGGGAAGCGTCGCCAAACATCCATCCTGCTGAGCTTTCAATGTTTCTCTGTCCCTGTCAGCTCCAGTGCAGGTCCTCTGCAGCTGACCTTGACCTTTAAACTCCTGTGGACGCCGACAACTCAGGTAAATAGGATCTGAGGTGTAATCTATAACTATATATGATCGTAATTAGCAAGCAAGTCCTCAAGCTTCCTGCAAACAGAGCCCCGGAAACAGGAAGTTAAGGTTTTAGACATTTTTAAGAGAGAAAGTTTAACATAGAGTCGATTTTAGTCTAAAAAAACTCATAAAATTTTAGTTGGAAAGTTATTTTTTTAAGCATCTGTGTAACATTTAAATGTGTTGAAAGTCTTTATTTCATGTTCCAACAATATCTGAAAATATTTTTGGATTTTCTTCAAATTCTAACATTATTTTCACCTCAGGTGTCTGTCAGTATATGCCCACCGTTATTTCTTTCCCAATTTAAAGTTTTCCAACAAAATAAAACATATTTCTTTCTTTTTAATTTTCATTTGTATTCTGTAGATTTTCACTTATATAGTTTGTCTCATTCTAAAAAAACAAAAGTCTGTTATTTGCATAGTTATTGTCTTGGGTTTTAATGTTTGGCTCCAATTTGAACAGCTGTTACAGACTGTGCTCTTAGTACACAGACGGCTCATGTTGTGAATTTTGTAAATTTAATACTTTACAAAGATCTGTGACTGAAACTAAATACATTTGGTGCTGACAGCCTCCAGGAATTTAACTTTTAGCTCTCTCTTTCACTTCACACGAGCTACCTGGTTCTCATCTGTTCTCATTGGACAACATCCAGTTTGAAAAATACACGTTAAAATTCAAAAATTGAAATGCAAACAAAATTTTAAAGCTCAACTTGTACATGCGTAGTCGGAGTTTTCGGGCTTCCCCTCTCACAGTGAGGCTGACGTATCTCACTGTTTAGCCAGCTAAACGCATCATACCGGGGTTAGCTAAGACTAAGAATAGCTGACCTTTTCTCCATCACATCCACCAGGCCTGAATAACACACGCCTTCTCACTCCTCTCCGCTCAAATACGGCATTAGTCAGATTACCACCATCCTCTTTTCCATCATTTCTCCATATGATCCCTTCTTCCTCTGGCAGACGCAGTGAAGGTCAGATAGCAACAGCTCTTTCTCTCCTCTTCCCTCTATCGCTTTTCTTATCAGCTTTTATCACCTCCCACTTTTCATTCCCACTCTGGCATTTGTTCTCCCTTCGTGTCTCCCCTTCAGCCTTTATCACTCCATTTCCATCTTCCTCCTCTGTGTCCTTCCATTTCTCTCGGTTTTGCTCTGTCATCTTCACACTCTACCTTCTCTCTCTCTCTCTCTCTCTCTCTTTTTTTCTTTTTTTTTTAAACAATTTTATTCTCTTGGCTCGAACGATCGTTTTTTTTGTGTGGTTTTTTTTTTTGGACGCAAACACACTCAGAGTCATGCGCGCAGACTCACACACCTGAGCCTGCTCCCCTCTGTGCCTCAGGTGATCACATCACAAACACACCCACACAAGCGTCACATCAATCTTTAGTTTCAAAAAAAGGAAAAAAAAATGCACAGAGACATAAAAATATATATACAAGCTGCACTAAACAAGTAGGCCAGTTGAATTCGATATGCTTCTCCGCACCAGATGGGTCTGAGGAATCGTTCCAGCTGATAAATTATGTATCGTCTACCTGTATTAAATTGAATCGATGCCTCCTTGTCATAATGAATGTTTTAATGGGTTTGAGTGGCAGATCTGGGGCACAGACGATCGCTAACTCCTTTATGCTCTGTCTGTTTTTTCTCTCTCTCTGTTTCTCTCTGTTGCGAAGGCCCTTTTGATCTGTTTGCCCGATTTTTCAGCCCCCCTTCTGTCTTATCTCTTTTTTCTTTATCTTTTTTTTTTTTTTTGTCCTTGACTATTTAGTCAAGCCGTTACACCGGGTCTCTCATCTCATCTCATCTAAGATTCACTTTCATTAAAGATAAATCAAATTCAATTGGTGCAAAAACCTGACTTCTCTCTTTGGTTCTCGCTCCCTCTGAACTCGTGGACCTCTGTTTCTCTTTCTCTATTTATGAATATTTAACTCTTGCCCCGTGTGTGGCCCTCTGCCTTGGCTCTTTGCCTCGGGTCTATGTGCTGTCCAGGGCACCGACGAGCAGCCAGAAATACTTTCCCAAACACTGGAGCCATAACATCACCAACTCTGTCAGCCAAGGACAAGCCACTCTGTGTATTTAGCTGCGGCACTTGTCAAAATCGACCTATGGTGAGTAGAACAGGTTGTTCAACAAGCTGAAAATCCATTATGACACGAGAGGAAACGCAGGTATATTCCCCCCAGTACAGACCATTGATGAAAGAGAGTATTTTGGTGTTAAGGACAGAAAAGTCAAAGAGTGTTTGGGACGGAGGACAAATAATGGGTTCATGAAACAGTGTCAAAACTTCACAGAGATGAACTTTAAAATAACGCCGTCGCAATAAACAATCCCAAGGTCACTCAAGGCTTAATGGCAACTTCTCTGCAGAGAGCTCTGACAGTTTCATTGACTTTTAAAAGCCGCATGAGACATTTATCGGAAGTCAAATGAAGCCAAGTCGTTTCTATCCAAACTTCAAAGTGCTAAATGGCTGAATTATTTCCAAGTACAACGTATTAGTTCATGCAAATCTTGTCCACATGAACCAAACACAGAAAACCAGCAGCAACAGGACCAAACTGTGAACGCAGTGACTTGATCTCATGAAATTCATGGTCTCTTTTTTAGTGTTTACATGATCTGATTTACTATAAACCTACTAGCTAATTTTATAGCTAAGTGAAGCTTTTGCAAGCTCTACTCTTTCTATTGGTATTATTTTACTTTCTGTTTGCTAAACAAGCTAAAAAAATCTCACAACTGACACACAAAGGTCCTGAAAAGTTGACTTGACTCAGCTGTATCATCTTTTCAGCTTGTTCATACATTTGGCAGAGCAATCATATTAACCCCTTGACGCCCAGAGGTGCGTTTTCGCTTCAAACTTTTTCCATTGAAAATGCATCCATCTCAATCATCCAGGTCATGTTTGTCATGTTACACTTACACACACACACATACACA
>JAQNCA010000025.1:20999735-21013962 GCA_029783725.1 Acanthurus tractus
CACACACACACACACACACAAACAAACACACACTCAGACTGAAGACAATGTTTCCCGTGTGTGCAGATGAGGCAGGTGGTGTCCACGCTGTCCCATGACTCGGCGGTGCGGGTGGTTGTCTTCAGGAGTTTAGTGCCAGGTGTTTTCTGTGCAGGTACGTGCCCTTTGAAGCATCTGACGCCTGCCTGGCCTCTGGATTTGTGATCAAAGCCTTCCTAAGAGGCATGTGTGATGCTGTATTATCCTCACAGGTGCAGACCTGAAAGAGAGAGCTGTGATGGACAACATCGAGTCTGATCTGTTTGTTCATGGCCTGCGATCCCTCATGACTCAGATCGGTAAGACAGAGAACGTGTTATGTAAAGAGTGAGCAGTTATTTGGACAAAACAAGGCCCTGTGAGTGTCCTGTCTTCTTTTTACGCCCTGTAACGCTCTGGCAGCATCGATGCCCACGCCCACCATCGCGGCGATGGATGGCGTCGCCCTGGGCGGCGGCCTGGAGTTGGCGATGGCCTGTGACCTCCGCACTGCCGGTGAGTGAACTCTCAGCATCAAAGCTGAGCACGTTTAATATTCATCTTTCCTTCCTTCAGGTGATGTTAATAAAGTATGAAAGGGGATGTCGTGTTCTCTTCACAGCTGTCATCAATCTAGTCATATTAGATCAACGGATGAGTCTAAACAAGATGCTGAGGGATAGCAGCATCCACTTAGAGCCATCTTTATAAACTGAGAGCTCTCTGGAGCAGATTAGAGCTGCGGTTCTCAACCTGGGTGTTGAGACTTAGCGAGGGGTCACGTGAGTTAAACTGAGGGGAGTTAAGGGGGAAGTTCGGCAATTACTTTAAAACAAAGAGTAAATACCAACAGTTACACTCCCACCACCTAAATGCCAGTGTGGTTTGTGATAGCAGCAGATTGTGGAATAAGATGATTTTAACTATCTTAAAGAAACTTAGAGGACAATACTCAAAGTTGAGGGATTAAATGTTTGAATTATTTAAAAAAAATATTACAGAATTACACAGCAACAAATGTGATGTCGCTTCTGAGAAGATTTATTTTGGAGATTTGCACCTCTGAACTGCTGCTGGGCTCAGGGACTAATGAAAGCTGGCGAGGCCACACACATCTGCCCAGCTGTTCACGTAGCAGAATATACACGCAATTGGTTAAATCAGTCCTGGCAGCTCTGTGATTGGCTGAGTGCTGATGAGCTAGGTGAGCAGGTGTTTGCGTCTATTGCTCTGACAGAGGCATCAGTCAGACTTTACGCTCCTCCCCGGCTTAATGGCACTCAGCAGCAGAGACCTTCAACTGTCCTCTGTGTGTGTGTTTGTGTGTGTTTCAGCATATTCGGCACAGATGGGTCTGATTGAGACGACACGGGGGCTGCTCCCAGGGGCGGGTAAGATGAAACGGAGGTCACGAAAAATAAACGACCTTGCAAAGTTAGAGTGTCTAAGTAGCGAGACAAAGCATCTGTGCAGAGGTTGACCTTGATGCGGTTCGTCCTGCAGGGGGCAGTCAGCGGCTGCCGCGGATGGTCGGCATCACTCTGGCCAAAGAGCTCATCTTCACAGGTGGTATTATGGAAAGAATGACGTGTTGCTATAGACACAGGGTGCTCATCGTGTTGCTGAGAGTTTTGTGCATCACGCTCCTTCTCTCTCCCTCCCTGTCTGTTATCAGGTAAGCGTGTGGGAGGGCAGACAGCTCTGGAGATGGGGCTTGTAAACAGAGCTGTAGAACAAAACGAGGCAGGAGACGCTGCCTACAGAGAGGCACTCGGTCTGGCCAGAGAGATACTGCCCCAGGTTAGAGCACGAACACACCAACACGCCGTCCTTCCTCTTCTGCTGCAGCTCAGATACCGATGCATACATCCTCCTCCTCCTCCCTGCCTCTCCTCTGCTTTCTTGTCTGCCTTTTTTCACTCTTCCTTTCACTGTCTCTCTCTCTCTCTTGGTGTTTTCTTCCCACCTTCACCCTCCTCTCCCTCCTCCCCTCCCTCCTCTCCAGGCCTCTGTCGCTCCATATTTCTTTCACTCCAGTTCAGATGCCCGCAGTTGGCAGGGCCAGAGTGGCAATCAAGTGGAGAAGTGGACCACAAATAGCATCACACACACGCACACACACACACACACACACACAAACAGAGGCTTACATTAGCCGACACATGCTTGTGTTGGCGAGGATTAAATGATTGACAGGACTTTGCATTGACTAAAAGTGAGGAAAGATGGAGGAGATACACAGCTTCATGCGCCCTCACGTCCTTCTCGCCGTGCTGTCGTGGCTCATTCTGAAAATTTTGTGCATTTTATTAAGAAAAGTGGAGAAGACTGTGCCATCGAGCTTTAAAAGGAGTCAGCACAGATGGACCTGAGTGCTTTTTTAAACAGCGACGCCAGAGATTCAGAATATAAGTTTGTTAAAGGATTTGTAAGACATAGATAAAAAAAAACAGCGGTTGAAATCCGTGCTGGAAAAGCTGTGATATCCTGCGTTTTTGTTACTTAGCTTTCTTTCATCAAACACCAACGTCTTTCAAAGTTCACATTCCCAGTTTGAAATAAAAGCGTTTCCTTTTCTTTTCCGGTTAAGCATCTCCAAGCCCAAGCAAAGATAACCCACCATGACATAATCAGGGTTAGATTTGACAAAGATCCTCCCGAGGCGTAAAAAACATATTACATAACTGTTTTCACAGGCTAAGTTTTGCTCCTCATGATGAATAACATTATCTTCAAGTGTAAAATTGATGCTTGGTTTCTACATGTTTTTTTTTTAGTTTGACTCGTTTGGTCGTCTAGTCAAACTCTCAGAATGACTATGAATACAAATCTACACAACGGGAAGTACATGGTGTTTTTATGACTACTTAAACTTGCATCTAACTTCCTGTTATCCTTTGTTTCAAGGCTCCGATTGCTGTACGAATGGCAAAAGAGGCAATAAACAAAGGCACTGAGGTACGTCATGACTTTTTTTTTTTTTTTAATTTATTGAACTTTTCTTGCATCTGTGACTGCAATGACCTAAGTTCTGTCTCTTCCAGGTTGACATTGGTTCAGCTATGGCAATTGAGAGGATGTGTTATGCTCGGGTAAGACTTCTCATCCCTTCCTGTTAAATGAATTCACTATAATTTTGATTGATTGTTGTGAATCATGTGCAGACATTTTCTTTTAACCTGAACTCTAAAACTACTTATGTTATGGGTTTTCCCAGCCTTTGTTATTCAGAAAACTTCAGTCTAAGCACTGCACTGGGCTCAGCTTTCATGCCTGCTCTGTTTTTTTTCTGTGAATCCTCTGAGGCTGTCTGTAGTCGGATCATCTGCTGTCCACCTTTGCCCTGTCGTTTCAGGTCATCCCCACGCGGGACAGACAGGAAGGCATGGCCGCCTTCATAGAGAAGAGGCAGCCACAGTACACTGGGAAATAAACTGGAAGCCATTGGATTTCTCTCTCTGTAACCTCACGCAATTAACTCCCATTGATTGTGTGTGTGCATCCCAGCCAGTGTCAATGCGATGGGTCAAGTCAGGATGAGCTGCCTGTGGTTACCGTTTGCTTTGTGAAACACTGCATAGTAACAAGCACATGTAGCTTATACAGTTTCGTTGACTTAATTCGAGGCCTCGTGGGTGATGTGAAGCTCGTCTTTGGAATAAAAAACAAAAAGCAACACAAGCGTCATCTCCAGTTTATGGGAATGTACATTCTTTATTTCTTGAAACTTGAAAACGTGACTCTCAGCAGCAACATGGCACAGTCAAAGCAGAAATACAGTAGCTTGACTTTTTGTATCTTTCATCCGATTTCATTGTGAATAATTACACGGCCTTCGTCCTGGGATGTTGTTATGAGGGCTCCATTAAACACTCCGACATGATCAGGAGCAATGGAAAAATACAAAAAAACAGATTCTGCGTCGTCTGCTGCTCTTTGCCCCTGTCAAAGCTGATGAGATCAGACATGTGCTCAACTAGCAAGCTCATACAACAACTGATTTACAGAAAACAATAAGGCCATAAAGCGCTGAGCAGATGAGGTGATGTATGCTTTGCCAACAGCTGTTGTAGAGTACCATTTAGTAGCCTGAAATATTATCTTTACTTTCATTTACATACAAGTTTTCTGTACGAGTCCTGTGACCTGCAACTCAATGTTCCGGCAGAAGCCTTAAAAATGTTTCCCTAAAGAGCAAGCGGTGGTTGGGTCAGGGGTTTGACAGCAGTTTGTAGAAGCAACAGTAGTGATAATTGCATAGAGAATGACGATGGGTCCTTAATGTGAATCAAGATCTGATCTGAAAAAAGGAGAATGAGGGTGTGAGAGTCAGCTGCTGGAGCACGTGGAGGCTTCTCTGGGCAGCAGAAGCAGACCTGGTAAAATGGCATTCATGTGGATACTAATATCGCCTGGCCAGGTGTTTGAGAACAGAAAAATTACCACTCTACCCCACTCTCTGTCTGGTTACACCCCTCCTTTTTTTTTCAATTCATTAACACTGGGACATACAGTTTAAAAATTTCCATGCAGCCAATTTTTTTTTTTTTTTTTTTAACCAAGGGTTACTAATTTCTCTCTCATTTTCTATTATGTACAAATTACATACACTCTTTCAGATGCAGCTACTTGTACAGATATACAAACACACATGCTCACGCCGGAGTGCTGCCTCTGTCTTTTAGACACTCAGACGCATTGGGAAGCACAGCAAACATACCAATATATACAAGAGTTTCTCAAAGAGAAAACAGCTTTAACCCAATTCATATCCATCATTATAATACTGATTTCATTGTTGCCATTTGTGTCCAGAGAAGAGTTTTGCACTTTACAAGGCATGATAATTCATTAATAAATTTTCATGTGAGTTCTCCTCTTCGGATATACAGGTTATCAAAGAGATATAACTTTTTTTTTTTAAGGATTCAGCTTTTCATCTTTAATGTTTAGAACATTTGAATCCACTGAACACACCCTTGGCAAGAGTCTTGTCACATCAAATCAAAAGCATTAGCTGATAAAAAGCCTAAATGAAGAGGCGAGCAGCAGCGGTATTGTGGACCCAGAGGCGTGGGTTTCAGTGAACAGAACACTGCTAGAAACAAACAAGAAGGCATTCCTAAAATGAACAGTGCAAGCATTCAGGCAAACTCCAGCATGCTCGAGCTCACAGCAGCAACATGCGTACATCTAAAGAGCTTATCGACCCATTCTGACGTCCAGAGCCCTCAGTACAGGAGTACAGGAGACGGAGGGTGTTGACCCCTGGCTGAGCTTTTCAGGGGGTTCAGTCCCAATGTGAGAGTTGTATTTGTGCACGTTTTTTGGTATGAAAATCATCATGATGCCAACGTCAGACTGACAAAAGCGAGCGCAGACACAAACCTCGTGGTGAGATTTGAGCTTAACTGACCGAAAGTTCTTCTCATAATTTAAGTTTTTATCACAAGATGAGCACACAAGAAATATTTTTTGTTTTGAAACAAACACAAAGAAAATAAATAAAGTGTGTGTGTGTGTGTGTGTGTGTGCAAAGAATTGCGTAGTCTTTGTTCTTTAATGTTTACTTCCTAGGGATTCTTGATAAAGTGTGTGTCTGTGTGCATACATTTGTGCGCACACACATAAATATATAATCCCCTCTGCGGTGGGACCCAGCTGATGTTGTCCTCTAGGTGAGGGAGCTTCGATTTCTGTAAGTTAAAAAGTAAAAGAATGAAAACTCTCTGGCCATCGTGAGACAAATGACCACTGGTGTGTGAGTCTTCACCTCTGTGTGGTTATTGTGGCGGCGGACGGCGATGCGTCTGTGTTGGCGCAGGTTGGCCGGTGCGAGCTCTGTGGTTGTGCAGGCTCTCCAGGATGCTCTTAGCCAACAATTTGACATCTGCGTGGGTCTGTGGGTGTGTGTGAACGAGCTCCAGCTGCTGCAGGCCGCCCTCTTCCAACAACATGCTGCAGTAGCGAGCGGCTGCAGAGACATGGGGTAATATCGTATCAAATCTGTTAGTGGTGCGGTAAGGGGATTAAGTTACTGCTGAAACAGATGTGAATAAATGATTTGTGAGTGAACAATTATATAAAACTAGAAAATCACATGGCTTAGTGCTTGTATGTATCAGTGACTCACCGTTCTTGCTGCAGACATGTTGCATGGCCCAGGCCGCCCACAGCTGGACGCCGGGTGTGTGAAAGCACTCCAGTAAGGGAAAGAAAGGGTTGAATGACCTGAAAGAATGAAAGATGAAAAGAATAATTTCAATAAGTTTTTTTAATGTCACTTGCGATGACATCCTGTGGTTTTGAATGTGTGACAACAACCTAAGAAATGTGTGCTCTGCTCTGCTAAAAAAGAGACTTAAACATGATTTTACAGACTTGCTTTTCAATGCGCTCTAATAAAATGTTTTTTAAAAAGAAAAACTGAATTCAGATTAATTGTGCTTTTTCTTTTTAATTATTACTGCAGTGAGGCCACTTCTCACCTGTAGGCCACCATTTCACACTCCGGCGGAGGCCACTTCATTATGACATCATGCTGGGGAGACACACAAATGCAAAAGACTCAAACCAGCCTCTAAAAATATCTCAGTGAGGTATTTACATGCATGAGTAATGAGCAGCTTTTATGAATCCTACCAGCTGCTCCAGCAATGAGGACCGCAGATCGGGGCTGAGCGTCCACGCTTCCTCTCCCCGTGACGTCAGATGTGCGAGGATGCCTGCGGCGAAGTAGCTAACCTCCACCTCTTGGCTGTGAAGCAGAGTCCTGATGTGGTCCAAGAAGCCTTGCACCATCAGCTCTCCATGCAGCTCCCCGACCTCTGCTATGTTGTTCTACATGTGGAAAGGTGAACAGGGGGACAGTGTCAGATGTCTTAATGTTGCAAATTTATTCGACAATGCGTTTTTTGTTTAAAGGGTAAAATGAGGGCAGTAACTCACCAGCAGGCCAAGGACCTTCTGTTGAATGGAAGACTCACTGGGGAAGGACTGCAGGGGGGGTTGGTAGGAGTGGGGGAAGGAAAGGGGAGGCATGGAAATAAAACAAGTGAGTCAGCCCACCCCTAAGGCATACATTCTTATACATGACACATGATTAAGTGTGATGATTAACTAGCATGGTTATCTGCTGTCGGTTGTTTATTTACATGTAAATGTTGACATTTCTGTGTACCTCAAGAACTTTGATAAACAGGTCCAGGCCTTGGTTCTCAATAAAATGGCGGCAGGTAGTCGGTGATTCATCAGTGAGGTTCCAGAGTGCGCTCAGTGTAAATTTGAGGGTGGCGTCCACGGTGCCCTGAGTAGCCTTCTGACGCACAATGTGGAGCAGTTGCTGCAGGGGGGTAGGAAGCATATTTGCTATGAAAATTCGTCTTTTTTTTTTTTGGTAAATGAAGGCGGACGAGAACAGAGCGAAGGTGATAATCATACCTTAACTATGAATAGCTCCGCTCCCAGCTGAGCAGTCTGCTCTGTGGATAACTGGAAAAAGCGAACGTTTAAGAGTTAAGAATGAATCGAAAATGTGCTAAAAATGCATGAATGAACTGACATAACATATACCTTAGCAGCCAGTATGGAGATGATAGCAACAGCCATCCTCTGCATGTTCTGGTCTTCATGGTTGCATAACCACTGCATCACTAGTTTGGCAGCTTCAAACCTTACAAACAGACAGAGAGAGAGCAAAGCAGTTCCACTGTAAACATCGTACATCTTTGACAGACTGGGTTTGATATTATGCCAAGTAATTTATTATACTTTTTGCCTAATGAAAAAAATGAGCACTCTAAGATGACTACTTGATCGCTAAAAGCAAATTATTTAACAGCACTTGTATTATTGTGATTCCATCCCAAGCTTTTTTATCCATATAAGCAGTTGATCACTGCCTGTGATCACTAAAAGCAGTTTCCACTGTGTTAGTTAAATATACTACCACAGTGACAATGAGCATTTCTCACCTGTTGAATGGAACCTCCTGCAAGATGCGATCACTGCACAGAGACAACAGGCAGTTTTTCTGCAGCTAAAAAAGGGGAAACAAAAACAGGTATCAGCACTGAACAACATCTGACTGCTAACGCCTGTTTTGTTACACAAGCTCAGTGAAACGTGTAGATGGAATTATTCTCCATCCACTGCTGAGAAGAACAAAAAGGAAGCTGCCGTGTGTTTGCTTGTGGGAAGTTCCCCAACAGAATTTTCAAGCTGACACAATACGCTAAGATTGCACATGTTTTCTTGTCAGAGGTTTCCAAACTTACATAGTCCCACACTTAACTGCAGGATACTGGACTCACACAAGGCCTCCAACCCCAGCTCACCCTCAGGCTACAATCAATCCTTCTGTTCCTGTTCCTTCTTCTTTTTGTGGACAACTGCAGTTAGCAGCTTAGTTGGTCAGGTTAAGTTAGATTTATGTCTCAAGTTAATATAAACAAGGTTTTTAAATTACAAACACACAAACAAATAACAGGGGAAAAGTCTCATGGTGCCTTTTATAGACCTTTGACTTTGCACACATTGTCTCCATTTTGTTTATTTTTTATGTGTTTTCTTCATTATAGATTTGTTCTACAGATTATTTTGTGTTCTGTAAAGCACATTGCAGGTTCAACATCAACATTTGGGACTTTATTTAAAATAATAATTCTCAAATTGCATAAACCTGTTGGAATTACACAATCCAAAAATCTTTCACTTAAAAATGATGGTGGAGAGGCAAAACTGTTACATTTGTTTTAACCTGGAGACAGTTTCCTGTAGTTAACTGTGCCTTTAAAAAAATGTTCTCAGCTTATGGATCATTGATGAGAACTGGCATCATGTCACAGAAAAAAAATATTTTCTCTTTAAGTTTCCTGCGCAGGTAAACTGTATCTGGTTTGACAGCCTGTTTTTTTGTGACTGACATAGCATGCTTGGCACAGACCACTCAGATGACAGTGCAGACATGAAGGTACCTGCTGGTGGTTGGGGAACGTCCTCATGGCCTCCAGCAGAAGCTGAGTGACGGTGCTCAGCAGTCGCACTGGCATCCCTGCTGCCAGGTCCTGCTTTGTCAGGTTGAACACACAGGCACTGGCTGCCAGCTGGACATTCAGAGTGGCAGGGTGGTTCTTCATTCCCAGAACTACCAGCTGGATAAAAGCAAGAGAAGTGAGATATTGTAGTTTCCCATTGAGTTGGGGCTGTACGACTTTGACACAATGTTCTGTAACAGCTAGGAGAAAGAAATGTGTCTGGAACTCCATCGCTTATCAGATAGATATTTGCAGTGTTTCCTCTTTTTCTTATTTTTAGCAGTGTGAGAAAATGGGTTTTGTTGTACCTGCGTGATGGGTGTATCAGAGCAGCCTTTTGACTCTGATGGAGGAAAATTATTTACCAGCTGAGCAAATTTTTTACTGACCAAAACGTATGTGTTTTTATCAAATTATCTTTAAAAAAAAAAAGTTTAAACAAAAACAACCCATACCTGCTGTACAAGAATTGAGTTGAGTTTGCTGATAATAATTTGAAAACCTTTTTTGGAGAATTTTTAAAAATCTGCCTTGGTAAAAATGAATAAGATATTATTATGATTTTAGAAACTAGTTTCTTAAAAGTGCTGCATAACAAGAAAGTAATGACAGATCTAGATCTATGCATTACTATTAAACAGAAGCAAAAAATAGAAACTTTCCTAGCTTTAACAACCTCTGTGACTTTTGGAATATAGATTTCAGAGTTTACGGGGTGCATTTGAATGCACCATGACACAGACCGACAGCGGAGGACAGATGGTACGCTTATAAAAGACCCCAAATTGCAGGAGAGAGTATAAGCATAATTTCATATTTTATCCCTGTTTTAGTACAAACCAGCCAGTGTGGCGGACAGCCATCTGACATGCAATGCTACTTGCCAAACAGGAAGTCTAACTCTGTTTTTGTCATTTGGGAGAGAATAATTTTGGATCCTCCAGGCCACGGACATGAATAGAGAACACACTGTGCAAAACATGTCTACATTTACAGTAAACTATGTCTAACTTAATGATAAATAGTTCAATTACTCTTCTCTCTTGTTCTGTGATAACCTAATCCTAACCTCTGTCCAGTTTGTGACTTTCCCCGAGATAAGAAAATGCTGTACTCGCACTTTTATTTGGTTTTCATGAATTTGCATGGTACTGACGCCCTGGCACTGTTCCATTCACTCAGGCTCAAAGTGAAGAGGGAGCAGACAGCCGCTCATTTGAGTTCAAATGAGCGAGACTCAGCAAAGTCATGTAATTGCAGCTTGACATTTCTGAGGCAGTGGCAGCAATATTTTTGCAGCAGACTGCCTCTGCAAAATGAAAATGACGGAAACACTGATGTGGTTCAGATATGAAGTGATATGTGTTTCATAAGCATGAAGAGAACAATACATTTTCACGATTTCTACATTGTTTTCCTTGAATAAATTCATAAAAGTTACGTTTTAAGGAAATGACACTAATTATTTATTCTCTGGTAAAACAGTGTGGGTTTACCTTCAGTATGTCAGGCCTCGGTTTCTCCATGACGTGTGTCAGGCTGAACAGATGAAACAGAGCTTCTCTCACAAAACCTTCCCTCTCACTGTAGCGACGCAGGGCTTCACAGATCTGCGTCTCGTTGGCTTCTCCCGTTACCTGTTTACACAGAAAAGACACTGTACATAAACAAAGGTGTATTTTCTGTTTATAGTTTTACATTTTAATGCACACATCTAGGCCTACCTTCAGATTTCCTTCTCCAGAGAGGAAGTCTGAAAATCCAGCATCTGTGGCCAGTAGTCCCACAAAGGTCATCCCTGGTCTCTCCTCAACAAATGCCTTAACAGCTGCATCGGTCACCTGCAACATTCACATATGCTCTACATGTTTCTTTGCAGTTTAGCTACAACAATGTGTGTGATAAGTTTATCAGTTTGCTGGACTTTTTGGTTTTTAAAATTAACACTTCAAATACCTGTTTCCTCCCTGACACATCCAGAGAAACAAGAGCAGGCAGGATCCCCGGCTGTCCGAGCAGCTGACGAGCCACATCGGAGGTAAACTGCTTATCATCACTGATGTCCAGGTGCTGCATAGGCGGGGTTTCACACAAACAAAGACGGTAATATTTTAAGCAAAACACATGCACTGTGAAATTACAGAGGAAGTGTTTTTCACAGCGCATGTTTATAAATCAGTCTTAAGAAACTGGTTTAATGTCAGGCACGCAAAACAAGACTTCCACTAACCTGCAACACATCCAATTGACCGATGACTCCCAGAAGCTGAGCGGTGCTCATCTCCAGCCTTTTGAGCTGGTGCAGTGTTAGTGAGCGCAGACGCTCCTTCAGGCCCAGCAGTGGGCTCAGATTGGTAACTGAAGTGTTGGAGAGATCGAGGCTCTCCAGACGTGGCAGGGAACACACATCGGCAAGCCCAGAGTCATAGAAGTCTACGTTGGCTAGAGAGAGGGAGCGAAGGCCCTGGAGGGAGCTGAAGCGATAACGGATTGGTTCCTCCAGAGAGGACATGGTGAGACCTGTTAAGACAAGTCGTTGGAGGGACTCCTGGCAAGTTTTCAAGAAAAACAAAACAACAAACAGTAAGTTTCAAAAGAAATAAAAGTTTCCATTCTTAATATCAGGAGCAGTAAAGGTGGTTAGACAGCATGTTTGACTTGGCATCATCTCATGTTACCTGACAATATTTATTTGTGGCCAGACCCTGAAGGATATCAGGAATAGTGAGGTCTGCATTGACCCTGGCAGCATCCAGCTCCAGCAGTCTGTGAGGGCAAAGGGCTTTCTGGAAGGCCTCTGCAGAGATTCGTGCCGTGCGGATGCAGGCTCGCCTCAGCCGCAGGTATTCACAGTTACGAAATACACCCACTGTGCTGTCGTTGAGCAGACCTGATGTGCAAGGAATTTAAAGTTAAGGTTCATCTCAGGGTTCATGCAGGACAGAGCTTTGCACAATACTAGCTCTGTTTATCAAGAACAGAGTTTGGGGTTTAGATAACAACATTCCACCAGACTGAGTGGCTCAAAAACTGCACACACTACCTTTTAAATGCATATTGCAGAAACAGTTCAAAGTTACTCAGAAAATGGATGCAGACACACTAAAATTGATCCCATCACACAGTCATAACTACTGCTATTCTGATTGATATTTGATTGCCTGATAGGCTGATTAACGACACAAAAGACTATTGATCTTTACTGAAGTGCTTCAGAAATCAATTTTTCTTAACTGCGCTGAGTTGTCTTTCGGGGTCCAGTTTTACCTTCAGTGGCCATCTTGGCCAGCAGCTGGTCTGCGAGCTCCTGAGGGAAGAGCACAGCCTCCCTGAAGCTGAGGGAGCCATCAGGACGCTTCACACTGAAACACTCCAGATTTTGGCTCACATAAGTCAGGCAGAGGTCTGTCAGAGCTGCCGGAGATGCATCATCCTACCAGCAAAAAGGGATTTAAAAAAAAAATTTTTAAGTACATTTTATTTCTTAATCTAATGCAATGATGTAACGCAATAACAACAAAATGATAAAACACACAAATTCAACAGATTACGGTGTGAAATAACAAAATTCAGGTTACCGTGTTCAGGAAACTCCTGGCCATAGCCATGGTTGAGAGATCTCTAATTTTAGCTTATGCAACCGAGACCGGTGTATTTTGGAGCACGGAAAAAAACAGACGCTTTGATCGCGAACCGTCGAGCGACTCCGTTTACAACCGTTTCAATCCGGAGTGTTTACCTGTCCGGGACCCTGATGTGACGGTAACGTTAATCTGTTACTGACAGTAACGAGGAGGAGGAGGAGGAGGAGGAGAGGACCACGGACGAGCACAACCCGAACGTTAGCGGCGAAATCCAGCTAGCTAGCTCACTTGTTGTTGCATCCGTTGTGGAAAATCGCTCTCCGTGCAAAAATGTCGACAGCTGTCTGCTGCGGCGGAATTCATATTTAGTATTAATCGACTAATCACTCCAGCGATAGAAACTCCAAATCAAGGAAATGGACTGTAATGCAGCTTTCGCGGCGGGTAGTTAACGTCAGGACTATTTCTGACTAGACAGACTAGACAGACAGTAAACAAAGGTCACAACACTGGAAGTACATGAGCGAGGGGGCTGGACTACGGAAGCCCGTAAAGGACGGTTACGAAAACAGGAAGAGATCAGCTGCAGAACACGCGTGACCGTCATCGTCTTCTGTTTCTTAAGAAAAATCTATTTTATAAGCGAATTTATTGTTGTTTTGTAGTATTTTTACGGTAGTAGTACTTATTACTAGTGAGCTCTTCATTCTAAGTAAACGCTTTTGTAACATCGCTCTGAATTCATTCACCAAGGTCACAAGTAGCAGTGGATGTGGTGGTAGCTAAGCCTTCCAGCGCATGTGATTATAGAAAAGTTCAAAAGGCGTGCACGCTGAAATATGGCCGGACTTATAAACTTTGAAGATGAGAATGAAGTGAAGCAGTTCTTGGACAATTTAGGAGTCGAGTACAGCTTCCAGTGCTACAAGGAAAAGGATCCTGAAGGTAAATTCCTGCGCTGTTCGCAGATCAGTGGTGCTGAAACACCGGACTGTGCTACAGATTGAAACCGAATCATGAAGAAGTTAACAAGAAGAAATATTTACCTAATCTTTTATCCTTTTGCCTGATTTTTTTAGGGTGCCAAAGGCTGGCAGACTACTTGGAAGGGGTGAAGAAAAACTATGAATCTACAGCACAAGTGCTCAAACATAACTGTGAAACGAATGGACACGGAGAGAGCTGCTATAAACTGGGGGCTTACCATGTCACAGGCAAAGGTAAAGCAGGCCAATTGCTCTCCTATTTCCCTCGTATATTTTGTGTCGCAATTTGGTATAAAATTCTAAAAATGGAAAAATATGAAGGTGAAGTTCAAAAAGTTTTTTTCTGAAGTTTCTTGAACCACAAACTTCTTTTAGGTTACATAAAATTAGTTGACGGTGGAGAACTACAAAAAAAGTAGATTGAAATGCTAAATATATAATGTGAAGACTTACTTTGTTTTTTTCCCCTGTCATCAAATGTAATACTTTTGGAGTTTATCAGAGTAAAAAGCAGCTTAACAGTTTAGGCTCTTGCAGCTTGTTATGGGAAATTTGTTTGTCTTGTGTGTGTTTATTTTAAAACTTAAAGATGAATAATTTAATT
>JAQNCA010000025.1:21015836-21029662 GCA_029783725.1 Acanthurus tractus
ACGTGAAGAATTAAACTAAACGGCTGCGTGTGGAGGATAACGGACGGGCTGGTCCGCGTGCACGCCGGGAGCTCCGCCCATCGGCCCGTGCGTCTCGTCAGCCCTCATTCAAAACAGATCACAGCTGTTGTGAGGCACATCGTCGTGTCCTGAGCGTTAGCCTAAAAAAAAAAAAAAACTGTTAGCTGTCTGCCGTTGTCTTCCGTCGGCCTCTGATGTGCCAGGCTGGAATATCAGAAGAAAGAAGAAAACGGCGCACTTCGGTGAGTTTTTATGTTTTTTTTTGTTTTTTTTTTTGAACAGTGTGAGACAAAGTTTGTTTTCGTTTGCGACATCATGTAGAAAAGCCCCCCCCCATCTCCAGCCGTCGAGGTAGCTAGCTATCGTTACGTTGAGCTCCACACGGACGGTTAGGATGTGTTTCTTTTTATATATGCAGGATGCTCCGTTATCAAATTAAATCGGCATCCATCCCGAGGAGGGGACGTGGAGATGCAAGGGAGACGACAAGCTTAACGCACAGGCTTGTTCTGGTATTTGTAAGGAAGTCTATCCATAGCTGGGCTCAAGGGGGTTTGTTCTGGCCATTATTTTATTTTCTTCCTCTGCCCACGTGAAGATACAGTCGCCCCGCCACACACCGAGAGGCAGCACCGAGGAGTTTGATTTAGTACTCATAATAAATCATGCGCTCCCCCATCAAGCTAAGTTAGCCCACGACACAAGCTAGCGAGAATTGCAACATGCTAATATGGAAACCTTAGAGAGGGGAGTTGGGGAGAGTCGGTGAGTTAGCAATTTGTGATTCATCCCGTGTAGTTTCATTGTTGTTTACTTTCGTCGCAACACAGTCCGTTTCTTTATGGGGCGACGGGGGAGGACTACACGTCGACCCGTTTGCGCTGTTAGCCCAGCGGAGCTTCACAGGCATATCCACTGCAGGCGCCCTGCTTAGGATAGCTCATTGGCGGCGAACCCCCTGCACAGTTACCCTCCGGGGAGTGCATTGGGTGTGGCGTGGGTTCACCCACGAACAATACTGTGCACAGCCGCTTGTACATAACATATATTGGTTATAGAATAGGCACAAAGACAACTCGTGGATATTTTGACTCAGAAAAAAGGATAATCCCTGGCTCTCGACCTCGTTGCCCTTATTTTTTTTTAAATTAGGGAAACTTTAAGAGCACGAGATAGAGAGGTATTTCCCAAGCTCAATTTTTAGGTGTTAATAAAGCGAGGGAGTTACATCTCACTAACTCTAAGAATCAGAAAGGTGTTTTACTGTGTCTGATAATTGTCTACTACGACCATTAACGTAACGTCTTTGTTGATCAATATTCTCATTTTAAATAAGTGATCATAAGTATTCATTGTATCTCTACGCCAGACCGTTTTACATTTCCCACAGCCATATACAAACTTATTATTTAACAGTGTTTTGGCTGAATCTCAAGTGTTGTATCTGAGCTAAAACAAGGTATGTCGAGCTTTTCATGTCAAAGGAATCTTTGACAATAATAGTCGGATTTCAGTTGTGCATCCGTCCAACCGCTCTTAATTCTATCTGTCATTATTCCCTTAGTTTGTGTGGTCAGGAATAACCACAGATAAGGACATGCCATAGGGACATGAACACTTGAGTGGGCCGGCTATATTAGCTGTCAAACACAATTAGTATTAAACTGAATTCATGTCTTTTTTACTATTAGCCCGCCTATTTTCTCAAACAAAGCCCCCTTCTGCTCAGACCTCTTATCTAACACACTCTTTGTCAGTGCCAAGTGTGGCAGTGCTGTTGCTCACCCCTCAGACTCCATTTTAAAGGGCTTTAAGGAATGTTCCATATCGATATTTAGTATGGTTGTGTGGAGCTGCTGTTCTCAACACTTAACATATGACCTGGAGGTCGCTGGTTCAGACTCATGACTGGCGTGCCTTTACAGTGCTGTGGTGTCGTGTTAGGCAGTGAGGACTGAACTAATCTCATTTGGCCTTAGCAGTGTTCTTTAACAGTAAAAGAGATGCAGATTGTGTTTTTTAATCAGATAGTGTTGATGATTGCTTCCGTTCTAGTTTTGAAGGCGTAGTTTGAGTGTTTAGATAAAACTACAGTTAAAGCTGAGTAGAGAAAGGGAAATGAAACCTAATAATTTCCAAATGCAGGAGGTTCTTAGTCCTCCATATGTAAGAGATTGAGTCTGTCGGAATCCCTTACGTGTGTTTTTTTGTTTTTGTTTTTTTCTTATTCTGGTTTAAGCCAAACTCGTGAGAGCACTGCATATTGTCATAGAGCACCAGGTTGAAAACACTTTGGGTTCCTCTGAAATTTTTGTATAAGTATGGGGAATAAAAAACAGTATTAGAAATTCTCTACCTGCAAAACAGTGGTTAGTGAGGGTAAAGGGAACATCAGAAATGTATATCCCGTCTTGGTGCTAGGGTTTAGGTTTTAATCCAATGCAGTATTGTTGATTCAGTATACTATCCAGCCTGCCCACTAGCACTGTTGGGCTAAGGCAACTCAACTCCCATCTGTACGCCTATTTACACACGCTACATTGAGTTATCACTGTATGTTTTGGGCCCTATCCTGTTCTTCGTCTCTTTTCCTGAGAGCATCACATTGCATGTCTGTTGCTTGCCAACAGAAACAGCGTGCGTGCCTGGAGGATATGCTAAAGCATACTTGGTTGGCGAGCTTTTCTTATTTTCAGTTGCATCACTTTCTGGATAACCCATAATTATCTACGGCTAAATGTTTTTTGTCGTCGCAAAAATGTAAGCCAACATTTCTTCATTAAAACCTGTGGTCATGTTGCAATCAGAGGAACATAATTATTTAGGGGATATACACTTTAGAATGCAATTCCAGTTTTCTATGTCCTATCACTATGTTTGCTAAGATGAGACTCTGCTCTACAGCATTTGAGCACCAGCTACTTTTTAGAAAACATCCCTTGGTGACTCTACATACCACCTCCACCTTCTGGGCTGAGCTAATCCCAGAGATGCCTCGTGTACGTGGGCCCATCTGTTCAGCACTGTCGTGTTACTGCTCTGTCCAAGGCCTGCAAATGTGATTAGTTAGAGATTACATCTCTGTGTGTGAAATGAAACTCCCCTCTCGGAATCAGAGCTGTGTGTTTGCAAGAGAAAGGGATAAAACACTGAGGCACTTTTGCGTCATCAAGTTCAATCCCTGGTCTTTCTCAGGTTATGTTTCTCTGCTCTGCATTACATCATGTTCACTACACAGTTTATGTGAAATGTTCCTGTATGCAGGAAGAGTGTGTCTGTGTGCAACGATATATAGAGTGCAGTAAGCTATTTGACTTCCTCTTTGAGGGAATAAGCATTTAGCTTGTAGCGTCCCACTGAGTGCTATACTTTACATATTCTAGAGGCGTTGTGGTCTGCATCAAACCTTTTGTCAGTGTAACCTCCAATCAGTGCTGTAGCTCAGTTGCCAGGGTAACTTTATGTGTGTGTCTGGCACATCCATTCAGCACAGATGGAACTGCAAAGTCACATGTCGTCACACTCTTCATCTGATGCCTTCCCAGCCTTGGCTCTGTCAATTCATGTACAAACACAAAGCTAGTTATCTGTGTCTATTCTCCAATCTGATTTTTATGTGAACCCCACAAAGTCATCCAACTACTCTGTTACTAATGAGAGAAATCTAAAAGGTCTTTGCTCTTGACAAGTCATTTTGGAACACTGATAATAACACTGAGTATGATTGTGTATTTGATAGAGACTTTTATAAATAAGGTGTTTCTAATGTTGCTGGCAGTTTTGTGAAGTGGGTGTTGTAGATGTGAGATTGCCTAGCACCTGACTAGCTGTGTGCATGACTGTGTGAGGAGATAAAAGAGACTGATAATGCACGTTTCACTTCAATAATTTCAGAAGCAGGCACTGGGTTTCACTGCGTAGGTTGAGTAATGTGCCATTTCAGTTGTACACCAAGTGATATTTGAGGAAGTTGTGCAAAAAGGCCTCCTCTTGTTGTTTTGAGAGTATATGCCATGTGGTTCCTGCTGTGTTGTAATCTCAGCACTCATATAGAAGAAGTACAGGCCACCAAGAGCAGTCAGAGCACAATGTTGTAAAGTGCTGAAGACTGGACACCCACACACACGCACACACACACTCGTGACTGATGGTTGAATCTCTCTCACACAGACAGACAAAACACACCCTGCTATACACACGCCACAATAGGCCGAGCAGCAGCAGGAGGCCTGGAGCTTTGAGGACATTTTAGTCTGAATTTAACCACTGGTGGGAGTGGCTCATACATGAAGAGCTTTGCAGCCAGTGGATGGCTGCGCAACTCTAGTTATGAGTTTCTCTCTTTTCTGTCTTACAGTTTCTTTTTCGTGTTGCTTTCTTGTTGTGAGTATTGATGCTATTTTTGTCCTGTCTTGTCTCCCTAAATTTTGTTCTGTCTAATTATGAGGCAATGTCCCCTTACGTTGCACTGACATAATCAAAATTCACCAACCCACAAACCTCTACTCTCTACTCCCTCCTCTCTATCCTCTTGCATCTACTGGGGTCTTTTTTATGTACTGGAATGCCTGGCTGTCATTTGAGATCACTGGGGCCAATAAGAGCTGCACTTCTCAAATGCGTCTGTTTGATTTTGTTTTAACATACATAAGGCTTGCATAAGTCTTTATCCCATAGCACATTTTTATTCAGGAAAATTATTTTTTCAATTTAGGAAAAAAATGACCGGTGAATAAACAAACAAAACAAAACTTTTGGTTCATGATAGTTGTTATCCCCCTCCCCAACAGTATTTGTTTTTATACAAAGCCCAACTTGTAAACAGTTCACAAACAGCTAAATTCACCCAACTGATGGGTGTTAGCACTTGAGAGGTACGTCAGATTGTAGGTGTTCAGGGTCATGAGGTCAGGGGTCAAAGGTGAGTTCAGGGACAGAGCTATAGTAAAAGGGCCCAGCCTTTAAGGCATGCAGAATGTCAGTCATGAGGGCCTTGTTCCACCTGACACGTCCAGGCTGGGCTTCTCCCTTTTGTGTTTAGTGGCATTTTGCAATACATATTTACAACATTCTCACAAGAGGAATCTTCACTTGAAAGTAAATTATCAGCATGCAGCATGGAAAGATGATTTTTTTATAAATTGGGAATTAGAATATACATATGTTAATGTGACAAAAATGTAATTATTATAATTTACATAGGTTTAGGTAATGAGATTGACTAGAATGCTCTGGTTTTTGGTCAGAGTTGTAGGAACAGTACTCAGTTTTTTGCAAAGCTTTTAAATTAGGCTGCAATAGTTTTTACTAGGTGCACCAAATAAGTGTCTAGCAATCGCAGTTATATCCAGTATCATCCATTTTATCACAACTTGTAAACTCTGTCCTCCGCCTGGAACAAACAGCTCTTTAATCAAGTGTAAGCATTTTAAATGTTCCTGAGTTATGTGGTTGTTGCTCTTACCACACTCAACCCATGTGTGTGCTCAGGTGCTTTGAGTAAGAGGATGTTAGGACTATTGTGGGGTTTTGTTCTACAAATACAGAATGAGGAGCAGCCCACCATTCCCCCCACTGGCTCAGCTGGATGTAAACAGAGAGATACCGCACCCTTCCACTTCCCCTGCATATTGTCTGGATCCACCAGTCTGTATTGATGCTAGAGACAAAGCTTTGTGTTCTTAAAACACTACCTCATATATCTGTCCAAACTATGAATGTTTTAACTTGGGAATTAAGAGCTGAACCTTGGCTATGTCATGGAAACTTGTGAACTTGGTTCTGAACCCAGGCAAAGACAATACATCAGATACAACCAAACATGATTCCGCCTCTGTTCTTTCTCCTTCGCTCTCCTTTTGCTTTCTTGCCCTTCCAACAGCGTCTTTTTTCCTTATAGGCAGAGAGACCCTATAAGATATTTTGCGGGCTTTTTGGTCTTAAAAGCACAGTGAATGGATATGAAGCTGTGTCCCGTGCACCTGTCCTCTTTTGATATCTCCTTTTTACCATCCCAGCACCTTCTTGACCAATGAATAGTGATGATTCACCGCACCAGCCACTGTTTTTCTCTCCATCTCAAAGAATCCATTTATACTGGTGTGACTGAGACAACCTGTTTCCTGTCGCCTTTGTCAGGTTTCCCGCTTGTTGGGTCTGGACATGCAGACAGAGACTTGTGCTCACATGCCTGCAATTACATGCCTTACATCACCAACTGTCAAACTGGGTGTCAATTCACTTCATTCACACCTTTTTTTTGAGTTCTGTGTGAATGTCATCTGCTGTTACAGACGAGCACAGTGACACACAATAAAACTCACATCACAGCTTATCCAAGAATAGGCAGGTACAGGTGTAGCACTGGCTGTACTTAACACTGTAACACTACACTGTTAAATTTATTGTATGTAGAATAATAAAGTTAAGAATCCTCTGCAATAATTTCAGAATATTTGGTAAAGAATGCAAAAATGTGTATGTTTTTCTTATCAGTATAATTAATAATAAGATATAACTGCACCAGTAGCTCTTGAGGCATTATTTCAGTGTGCCACATCTTCCCATATAATAGCCTACGACATTTATGCTGCTTTTTACTATAAATTAATTAGTTTCATTCCACACACATAACAGGAGAGTTTATTTATATTCTCCTTTATATTGATCATTTATTTGATGTTGAGATAAAGGATATATGCACAACTTATGAATATTTATAATTTCTTACATGTCTGTTTAGATTTCGTAAGTGCAGAAGACCAGTATTGTTGCATCAAATAAGCTCAGTGGGTGTAAGAGACTGGCAACCGACAAAATGATTTGTACCCTGAAAGACTTGATGGACAGGTGTAATTTTGAATATGTTTTGTATGTCAAAGAAAAACTTCACTGTTTATTTGGCTGCTTTTTGTCTCACAGTTAGAATCTTGAAAAGCAAGGAGGGTTTGAAAGATTTGGGAAGAGAAGAGAAGAGGGAGGGCTACATTGCCTCTGGAAACAATGTCTTTCCTATTTTTAGTCAATAGATTAATGTTTAGTAGCACATGCATCCTGTCTGTACTTGTCCTCTGAGAGGAGAACAGAGGCTCAAACCAGCAGTGTCTGTCTAACTCTGGTGCATATTGTAATTTGTGTATGTGTGTGTGCAAAGACAGAGTTGCCCCTGGCCATTTTGCTCTGTGGGAGAGTGAGGGTCAGAAAAGGGGTGTGAGGGGCTCATTCAGGGAAAGAGGGGGAGGAAGGAGAGGGGGAGGGGAGTAGTGCAGTCGTTGAAGAGATACAGCTGTTTCTCCCGTCTCAGCTGTTGCTCCTCTTCCATTAGATGCAGGCTCGGTTTCCCTCCCTCTCTCTCTCTGTCTCTCAAACACACACACACACACACACATACACACAAACACACACACTACTGGAACTGGAAAGAGCACACAGTGTAACATTGTTCTGCCTTGTGTGAGAAAGATGAAAGAATCAATCTTTCATAGCTGCTTCAGAGGCAGCCATGGCCAGATTAGGCAAAATCTGCCTCTGTGTTTTCATGACATTTTGTTGTTGTTTCTCTTGCGCTCTTTTCGTCTCAAATGCTGCCTTTTCTGCCTCACTGCTCTCTCTCTGCTTTTAAGTTCATTACATCAAGTTTTACTTTGCTTTTTCTCCTCCTCCTCCTTTAGTGTTTTCTCTTGACCTCTGGGTGTGTGGGCGTCAAGTTTTATTCCCCCAGGTGACCTCTGACCTAGTGACCTCTCAGAGCAAACAGCTCTGTGTGTGTGTGTGGTTGTAGTTCATGTCCCTCTTAGACCATATTGGGTGCAAGTTTGGATCAGGTCTGAACCATATGTAAAATTAAGAAATAATAAATCACATTGCAGTTTTTTCTGACAGATGCTGTAGTGAGTCAAGATTTTAAAAGGAATGGCTGTACTTTCATTTTTAGTGAAAAAAATAACTTAAAAGATGATGATATGATTTTGAGGTGGTCTGTATCAAACAAGCATGCCATGTTTGGAGAATATGATTGGTAAGTCTGGTAATATCTGTGTGCTGTGACACAATTTGTTGTATCAAAATATATTGCAGCTTCTACAACTGAGATATCACTCTCTGTCAAATTGTCTGTCAGATTTCAATAATATTTTTGATTTTTTTCTTAAGCCTTGGAAGCAGTTTTGGTTCTTATTCTTGCTCCCACAGTGAGCTCAAATGTTGGATGTTGACGCACTTTCTCTTCCTCTGCCTTTTTCTCTCAGCAGTGCTCCCTTTGTTTTTTAAGTTGTAATTGGTCATTTTACAAGGCTCTGGAGACAGAGCAATGCCATGTTATGGGAAGTCATGCATGTAGAACTCACTGTGTGAGGGAAAGAGGGAGCATGTTTTAAGCTGCGCAGGAGGCCTGTTATCTCAGTCTTGCTCAGTTAAGCAAGTTCAAAGTGACTTGAGCTCTGGATCAAAACTAATCTTATAACTAAGTACTCTAAAGTTAAACACACCAGCACCAACAACACAAGGCTAAATTCCCAGCTGAAGTCTTCCCCCTCTTTGTCTTACTGAAATCTTGGCTGTGCAGACCACGTAATCACACACAGGATATACGACTAACAATAGCTTGCCTACAGCTTGTTTGCTTTTGAAGACGCTGCAAATGCTTAGTTTCGTTACTGGCTGGTGCACTTGTCTTTTGGGTCAAGTACAAGAGCAGAGTAGGCCAACCTAAAAGAGGACAAAAGACCTTGCTGGAGGAGGATGAGATCATATATTTTGCTGTTGTATCTAGGGAATGGATGACATGATGAATATACTTGGACTGGAGTTTGAGTTGAATGCGGCAGATTAAGAAGCACTCCTTGCTGTTTCTTCAGTAGAGCTGCTCTCTGATTTTCTCTAATCTAATTCTACCTCATAAAACTACCTCTTAAATGTTGTATCTCAGTCCAAGTTTGACTGTGTGGTTGGCAGGACCAGTGATCAAGCAATCCTCCCACGAGATGGCTACAATATCTGTGCAGCTTAGATTGTTTTTTTGGAGAAATGTTAAGACCTTTATGTCTTTTTGAATATTATACACCTGGCCTTCTGTCAGTTTATCTCTACATGAACAGATTTCCAATGTCTGGATGTAAAGAATTTGTCTTTTCTAGAAAGAAGTGTTGTGTTGAGACTGTAGGTTTTTGTGTTTATGTGTGTGTGTGTGTTTGCTCCAGCATAATTGTACACTTTGTCAGGTTGCAGCATGCCATGTGTCTGAAGTTTGTCTCTTACTCAAAAGCCCGGAGGGGCCACTTGGAACTCTGTTTTGGGAAATGCTGTGTGTCAGTCTTTGTAGTACCATCAATGTGACAGTGAAAGAACTTCATTTTAGTGACAGAGAGATGGAACATATGACTGTTTTGCACCACCTTTTTCCAATGATATGCAGTTGTTTTCAACTCAGGACAAGGGAGGATGTTTTCATTTTTATTCATCAGATAGATTTGACATGATAATTGTGTTTACAATTTATTTTACAATGTGTTGAAGTGGTTTTAGTATGATCACAATGCTGCACAATATATGTACATGGCTTTGATCATCTCTGCTGACCTCAATATTACTTGTTGTGCTTTTGCCAACAACATTGATGATGCAATAAAAACGGTAGGGTTTTACCTGCCGTTAAAAGTCATGGGTGCAGCACCTAAGCCCTTTTTTTCAGCACCCAGGCAGAATGAACAACAACAACAACAAAAAAAAACTGCGCTGAGACAAGTTTTGCTGTCATTTCTGGTTGCACTGCCTCTGCCCTCGAGCATGTGCTCTCTGTGTCAGAGTTTCACTGTGGGTGGGGCTCAGGCAGCTCCTCCACACACACACACCCACCCACACACACCCACATCTATACACACACACACCCTGACAGGGAACCAGGTGATACGAAGATAACTTGTTACTTAAGGCTGATACCTTTTTCCAGATAACTTCATGATTCCAGCCAGAAAGTTTGGAAGAGTAATCCCAAATGGATTGAGTGTTAAAACAATCCACAGCTCTGAAGTGGGGTCCTTCCTGGTTTAATTCACTTCCAGTTACTATCACCTAAGCTTTTATTTGGCTACCATAATAAAGGCCACAGCAGTTAAAAGAAGTGTTGCTCACACTTTACTAGCAGACCGACCTTTAGCCTTTTCTCTGTGATTTTGACACTTCCTTATCATTTTTTGCTGCTTTTGTTGTTGTTCAGCTTAACATTTTAGGCTGTTAGAAAAAACAACATGCTACCTCAGTCCAAACATGTTGCCTGAGACTGAGATAGGCAGGAAACCTCCGTCCTAATCTGCTTTGACCAAAACTTCAGATAATGTGTTCATAATGCTCACTCATAACAGTGTTAACAGGAAACAGGCTTTGAGACAGTTACACAGTTAATCATGTTGTATTTTCCAGCACATTCTGACTTTAAATAGTCAAATTTAATAATCAGTGTTGGGCCAGAGTGAAATATTTTGTGTAGTTACCTTAGTAAAACTTCTAGTCATTCAGTTTGTTACTCATATAAAGTTGGCAATAGTTGTGTTACCGATCTTATGACAGAGTCACCACTGGCACTGCACTTGCAAGTGTGTGGCAATTTCTTTATTAAAAAGAGCAGTGTAAAATAGTGATCATGGGCAACTAAAAAATTGACACACAAACTATTTCTGACCAGCTGTCAGATTATTTTAAGACCAATTTTTACTAAATTTAAACTGATATATTTGTATTACAATTAACATAATGTCACATTTACCGCCACTGGTTAATTGAGCCTCCATGTGCTGAGGGATGTGTCATCATGACGCATCTTTTGGGTCAAAACAAGTTTTCAAAAGCTGGGTGTACTCATTTCAACCTGAGAAAAAAAAGAAGGTTACAGTACTTTTCCTACACGTGGAAAAATGATTCTTCATGATCCAATTAGCTGTCACCTCGGGATAAACACATTAAAAGTGTGATTTGAAGACAGACAAGTAAAACTAACCTAGTAAAACTGTAAACATGTCACCAAATGTTTTTATATGGCAAGAACAGTGTATATCTGTTAAAAGATTAATTACCTGATGGAATATGTGGTTATGAGTAATCCAATTAAATAAATATTTCTAAATCAGTTGGCTTCATGTTATTTTAATGGCCTAATACATCCAGAAATATCAAAAAGATTGCCATGTCAGTGAGAAGTAAAGCAAAATCTCTGCTGTAAGACAAACCTGTCATCTAGTGGTTTAAAGTATAGTGTTATATTGCTGTAGCCTACATAAAACTGCCAGTTGGATGGCAATTCTTGGCAGGTTAGCACTACTGTGATATGACAAGATGACCCATCGTTATATTACACAATTTTTTAGTTGGTTTGACTACACAAATGACCCTTACCACACTCTAGTGCCTTGATTTTTTTTCTCTGTTTAGTGCTGTTAAATTGAGAAGATTCAACATGTCATCAACTTTACAAAATTCTGTGCTTAACTTCACAAAGAAGTGGGCAGTCTCAGCAAGTGAGGCAGAAGAACACATGGGAAAGAAAAAAAGAAAGAAAATCTTGACAAGATGACAGGTTATGTGATTTATTCGTTGTTGTTTTTCTTTAATCAGCTGATTCAGTTCTGAGTTCAAAGTGGGTAATCATTGCATCACTCAGCTGTTATACTGTTGGACCTGAATTACACAGATGGATCTCTGTGGTATTATGCCACTGGCCCACTGTGAAGGACTGTCGACTCTGCTCATATTTATATGCTGCTGTCACAGCCACACACACACACATTCTCACATATTTATACAGAATATCTTGTCCCTCACACAGTGATGGTTTTGTCTGAGTGTCCAGGATTAAGAGTCACTCTAAGCTTGAAAAAGTGTTTGCTCAATCTCCGTGAGGAGTTTTTGCCACTGTGGGTTTGTCTTGTGCCAATCCACAGAGACTCATAGAGGAAGACATAGAGATCGTATCAGTTTCCTCTAAACATTACTGCTCTGACTGACTGCTCTATTGCCTTGCATTGTTAGTCTGCCCTTTCCTTGTTAATAGTCCGTGCAGGGAATGACCGCAGACATCAGTACTGCTGCCAGCTCTGCACTTCCTCTGCTTCCTCTCTCCTCCCTCCCTTCCCCCTCCCCCCCCCCACTCATCTGTCACCATCTCAGGTCGCCTAGTCTTCAGCAGCAGAGTTGAACTCAGGCCGGGCTGCATGCCCGCTCACATTTGGGACACAAATAAGGCTGAAGCCAGCACACACAGGCATAGACATACTAACAAACTGTAGGCCATCGCTCTGCCCACACGTGACAGCCTGCTGCTCTGGGGCCCTGCCACATGCCACTACTCACAAGCTTGGCGCTGTGGCTTTGCTTCAGTTGATTTGATTGATAACCGGTTATGTGTATCTCTTTTTTATACTCAGACCAGTTTAGCCATTGTTTAGCTCTTGGAAGGAGTAGTTTCTTTTAGTATTTTCTTTGAATTGGTTGTTGCTTCTAGAAGATGTAGGCTGTGGCTGCACTGTTTGTGTGAGGTGTTGTGCAGGCCTGTGAGAGTTGTAAGTACCAACTGTGTCTGTATCACTGGTGGATGTGCCAGGAGTAAAGACAGAGGTGCAGACAGACTGAACTGCCTCTCTGTAAAGCCAGGGCTCTAATTATCAACAGGGAGAGCTGCTGGGATCAAGGGAGAAGGGGGTAAAGAGAGAGAGAGAGAGAGCGAGAGAGAAAGACAAGTGTATCTAAAAAAAGCCTAATCACACCCCACGGTGCAAGCTGCTGCTATGACTCTGATTTAGTACCAGTGGAATTTCACAAACAGGGTAGACAGATCTAACTAAATTAGGCCAAGGTGCATGCGCTTTTAACGGTTTGTCTACTTAACATGCCTTATGTCCTCTGTATGTTGATGTCAGCCATCAGAACAATCAGAGCTGACCTGCATTTTTTCACAATGTCCATCCATCTGACAGACCTGGTGACACGAATAAATTGTCTGTGCAAATTTAAATTGTGTGCTTTAAAAAAAAACTAAAGCTTTTATTATATGTAAAGAACAATTACTAAATTGTGACTGTTCATAAACAAGCTTCTGACATCCCCAACTGATTTAATATGTCATCACATATTATAGATGTAATGTAGGTGTTTTTTTCACTAACAAGGAAATCCCCTACATATAAAACCAACCAAAGGAAACTTTTAGAAAACATTGTCATTACTTTAGGACAGTCCCTCAAACCTTTTGAAACCAGCTTATTTAGTCATACAGTCATACAATGAATTATTAATGTAAAGCTTCAGTATGTTTACACCATTGATAATCATGTTTTTGAGGGTTTCCTGTGTTTACAGTTGCTTGAAGAATACAAGTGTGGGAAGTCAGTCTCATCCACTGCACTTAATCAGCAGCCCTCTGTGAGCATCATGTATCCATGTCACCAAAGCACAATTATAAAGGATAGACTGCAAGCCAAGTGAAGGAAAATGCAAGAAAAATTTTATAGACATTCATATGAGATACATAACAAATGAGCAGTGCTTTGAGCCTAATATATAAAACCCCATTTATTTAATGGTCAAACACAGTGTTTCAAGATGATATTTATTTGCCTTCAATGTCGAAAGCAGCCCTTAAGCATTGCTTTGTCTTTGTCTTTCTATTTGTAATCAGTCTTCAGGCAAGTAAACTTTGACAAACAACTGAAGTTGTTTTTGCTGAAACTCTCGTGCAATCGGCACTTGTTTGTACTGCACAGCTATATCAGGACTGCAGAATCACATACTGTACTTGAAGTTTCAAAAGAAAAGGAAAT
>JAQNCA010000025.1:21070567-21083009 GCA_029783725.1 Acanthurus tractus
CACACACACACACACACACACACACACACACACACACACACACACACACACACACACACACACACACATACACACAGTTTGCCTACTGGCTCTTCTTGGATACATGCCTCTACTTCTCTTGTCTGTTTTCCCCGACCTCATGGCTGACCTCTTCCTCCCTTTTGCTGACCTGTCTGTTCAACTGTGTCCAAGCTCTCATTAAGGGGATTCTAAATGAGCCTCATGCTGCAGCTACAGACTTTTCTTTCTTTTTCTTTGTTTCGTAACTCTTTTTTTTCTGTCATTGTTATTCATCTCCAGTAGCGCAGCAGGCAGCCTTGTAGCTCGTAACGTCGGTTTTTCGTTTTAAGAAATGTAATGTGTCCTGCTTATTCTGCTGTGGTTGGATTTAACCGCATGTGGTCTGCCCAGCGAAGGGCAGACCAGTGTGTGTGTGTATGTGTGTGTTTCCTCTGTCTGCCTCTATGTGTTTTTGCTGATAAGATCAGCTGAGCTGTATGTTACAAATCTGCGTCTGTGAAGGGTTTGCACACAGCCTCGGGTCATATACTTAGATACGATTGGCCACATGCCCATCCTCTAAAAATCCCACTTGGCTGATGCCGGCTGAGTGAGCTATCAATCGCCTGCTGCGTTACAGCATAGTCTGGGCTGATGGTGGTGGTGGTGGGGGTGCAGCCAACCTACCATGCACTACCTGACTGCTATTTATTGACTTGTCCTGGGAGTTTTAAAAACTTTAAGTGGAAAAGACATCAAAAAGGAATTGTGTAATTGTGATTTATAGTCTGTTCTGAGATCTAAGAGAAAGGTTAGCATAGGTGTGAACTGGTTGTAATGACCCGTTAAAGGCCAGTCCCCCCCCCATGCATCCGAGTTTCAGGTGGACCCCTGGGCCAAGTGCTGCCGCTCCAGCACGGAATGTTCTGGATGTTTCTCAGACAGCTGCTCTCTTCTTCTCTGTATCTTTTTTTATTTTTCTTTTTTTTTTTCTTTTCCAGCCTGAGTTATCGGAGATATTGATATGATGATTTATTATGCTTGTGAAAAGTTTGCTTAGTCTTTTGCCATTCCCACGTGTTTGCCTTTTTTTTCCCCCCTCAAGCTCGGGCTTTTTTGAAAATCAGATACGGTTTCTTTTTTTTTTTTTACAAACATGTGTGTGTGTGTGTGTGTGTGTGTATGAGTGTTTGTGTGTGTGCTCGGCACTGTCCTCTCTTCTCATGGTGGTTTGAAGCATTTAGAGTTGTGGCTTTGTCACAAACAGTGTATTTTCCACGGATCCCACCAACAAACCAGGATGTGAGTGAAAACATTTGGAGATAATTGTGAGTTGATGATACAGAGGTGCAGCAGATTGATGTTGTTAGTGTTCAAAGCTTTTGCAGTAATGGCCAGGTTGTGACTCAAGTGTCTAATGTCCACGGGGTGTGTTTGATAGAGGATGTGGTTCGGGTTGGATTCCATTGTATCATCACTACTTTTATCCCTAACAAGACCCCTGTGGAATGAACTTGTATTCTGTCAGGAACAGCCACTTTTTTTCTTTTTTTTTTTTAACAAAATACAGTATAATCTGTGATCTCATGACCCCAATCTGTGATCTCATTACCCCCCACCCACATGTAACAAGGAGAACCATGTGATGAGAGGCATGTCACTCCCTCATTAGGTGTTATATTATTGATCTAACCCTCAGTTCCACGGGGTTGACTCAGCTCCATCCCTTCACCCCCCTGTGAGCAACCAGGCTCAGATGGTGCTGTATTAGGAAACCAAAAGCCAAGAAAAAATAAACAAGCCTGGCTCCGGAGCTCAAATCTCCTCATCTGATCAGTTCAGCCCCCTTCAAGTGTTTAGTTGGAATGCTCTACTTTTTTCTCTCTCTCTTTCCTTTTTTTCCCCTTTCTCACTACAGCTCTGTGACTCTCTTCTTTAGATCAAATTTAACAGCTGAGGGATTTTCTCCTTGTTATACCGAAAGGAAATCACTGATAATTAAAGTTTGTCATTATTTCTTTCTTTTAATTTTTCTATTACAATGTAGTCTCTACACAATAGAGAGGCCAGAATCGCCAGACTCTGAACTTTAATTCCTCCCTGTGTATTGTCCGCACAAATGTTATCCTGCTCATCCCAACAAGCCTCCACTCGGTCTGACACACAGTAGGTCACAGAGTACAGTGCATACAGTAGGCGTTGAATGTATACACATGATACAGCTCTCAGCACGCCGAACACAGAACATCTCAGGCCTTGAGACTCCAGAGGAAAGCCAAAGAAGCGTTGCTAAATGTTTCTGTCTGCAGCCGGAGCCTCCAGTCACGAAACGTCCTAACCTCTCCAACCTCTCAGCCAGAGCTCTTGCAGCTGCCCTGACACACACACACTCATGTACCTACACACTCACACACACACACACATGCTGTCATGCTGGCATATAAACACACTGCAAAAAACAAACTCGGAATTTACCTTTTTCTTCCCAGTCGTGGGGGTGTGTTTCCTGCAGTTATAGTTTCACGTGTGTGTTGCTGTATTGTGTTTTCACCCAGCTGCAGTGCTCAGGAATCATCTCTCTCACTCTGTCTGTCTCTGTTTGTCCCACTTTTCTTGAGGTGCTCCACACACTCCTTATGTCCTGCAGCTGAAAATCTTAATATAAGCTCTTTTTTTTTTTTTTTTCGCCAAGGCCCTACTTCCCCAAAGTTGTGCTCCTCCCTGTGGACTCAGCTGTCCCGGGGCTTGGACTGAGGCATGGTTCAATAGCCGGCCACTTCAACAGACTGAGCTCTGAAGACTAATGCATTGAGTTTTTCCTCAAAGGATGGGGGAGACTAGAAAGAGGGAGGGGAGGGGAGGGAGGAAGAGAGGGGGGAGGAAGGGGGGATGAGGGTGTGGGAGTTTGAGATTCCCTTTTTTTTTTTTTCTTCCTCTGTATTTTGAAGAGGCCCTGCCCACTTCTGATGTCACTCTGATTGGGGGAGAAAAAAAAGGCAGAAGAAGAAGAAGAGAATAACAGAGCTGCCTCATTAATTTTCCAATCCTCAACAATGACCTTCATGGTTTTTAGATACAAGAAGTAAGTTGGCTGAAAGGAAATAAGACCTGTTATAATTTAAAGGAGTTTTTTTTCTTAATCTGAGGCACAAAGCCAAGCTGCTTGGACCCTTTCTTCTTTGATTACAACCCACAATTCCCCTCCCCTTTTGGGTTCTCCTTTAGCTGATTGTAATGCTGTTGAGGTTTCTTGGCTGCTTCCTGTAGAACTTTAGCTTTGAGAGCAGGAGAAAAAGGAAGGCAGATAAAAATGATTTGTTACTGGAGCAGAAACCTCCAGGTGAAGTCTGAGCTTGTCTGGTCTTTGCTTGTTCATTATCACTGCTGTCCTTTACTTCAGTGTGTTCAGGCGTGTGGGACAGATAGAAATGTTTATTTTCTGCTTAAGTATTTGAAAGATCATCTGTCTTCAAAAAAAAGGCAGATCGATGATAAATTTTCCTTCATACCTTGTGACCACATTTCCTTCCTCCCACCCTCAGATTTCAGTCTCGATCATACATACAAAGTGTCTGTTTGTCCTAACCACAGGTCCTCTGAGCATGCATGTTTCTGTGGGTGTTCCAGGCAGTATGGATTTGTGCATGACTAACTGCTGTTATCCCTGACAAGCTCCCAGAAGAGCAACTACAGCGGTTGAGCCTTCAGGATTCCTCTTTTCCTCCTCCTATCCGCATCCCTCACTTACCCCCTTTACAGCTGCGTCTCCAAACGCTTGTGAACTGCAAGTCCTGCTCACAACATCATCTCTCTTTCTCTTTCTCTTTCTCTGATTCTAGTCAGATGGTGTTGTGTTTTATTGCGTTTGTTTGGTATTTCAAATACAAGGTTTTGGCACTTTTATGCACTGGGTCTGGTTCTGTTGTGCTGTTATTGTTGCATATTTGCAAATCTGGTTTTAAAACTCTGAGTGAACAGTGTCGTAAACGCGTGTGTAATGCGCACACATCATAGTCCAACGCCGTTTTCTAAGAAAAGGGTGGGTGTGAGGGGTGCACTCAATCCCCACGATGGCGTGTGAAAGAGACATTGAGCAAGAAGAAAAGGAGGAGAGATGGAAATGAAGGGAAAGACAGATCATCAGTACATTTCTAAAGCTTGTTAATTCATTTTCAGAATGTTGGGAAGCCACTGATGGACCTGTCTCTTAATGTTAATATTTATGTAACAAGAGACCTAGATCCTCAACTCTGCGCCAAGTCAGCCAAAAATATGTGGGAAGAGAGGGAACAGGGAGGACGGCCTTGAATTTGAAAGACCGAACAGAAGATCAGTCATCCACTCAAGGCACTTACTTAGATCCGTGGAGAGCAGATTATATGTGGAAAAAAGTCAGTCTGAAACTTGAGAAAACTATTTGCGCAGGGTTGCTTTTTCGTGTCTTTTTTGGCCCCTGTGACATCAGACAAGCAGTCTGCGATCACCAGCTGGCCTTCACACCGAGAAATCCACAGCTGCAGAGCACTTGTATCATGCATCCATCGAAGTCTGGCCTAGTTAAGAGGTCCAGCCTTGTTTGTGCGTCTACATATCTGATGAGAAGGCAGGAAAATCCTCATGTTCCCCGCTGACGTTTAATGTAACACCTCCAACACATGGAAGCTATCCTCATTCGGCTCACGCAGGGACCCTTAACTGGCAAACGGCTGAGAGCCTGAAGGAGGAGGGCATCGTGTTTCTGTTTCCTTATTTGATTTTACACATTTAATCTCTTCTGTATGCTGCTTTATTTCAGGGATGTACCTGTATGACCTGACGTATATAGACTCAGCCTACCCTTCCACGGGCAGCATACTGGAGAGCGAACAGAGGTCAAACCTGATGAACAACATTCTCAGAATCATATCAGACCTGCAGAGATCCTGTACCTACGGTGAGTTTCGACACACGCCAATTCATCGGACGGCAGTTGTGGTCAAGACACTGAAAACTTGCACCCAGCAAAAGTCAGTCAGCTGCCTTGACTAAACTTCAAGTGTTCACTGCTGCATGAAGGAACTTTCAAAATAAATAAATCAGAGCTGATTTAAAACACAAAGAGAACAAAAAAATTAAAAGCCATAAAAACTAAGACATTATGAATTAAAAAGATTGTTTAAAAGAACGGAAAAATCGTAAAATACAAATAAATCTGAGGAAAAACAACTTTTAAAAAGTTGAAGAGCAGACAAGAGTTTGGCCTGATTTTTGAATGTAGGTCCTTCCAAAGTCTAAAAGCCCTGATGACAAAGACTCTGTCCCTTCTCGGTAACAATCTGGATCTCAAAACGATAAATCTGAGGATCTCAGGTAGCAGTAAGAGACATAGAGTTCTAGCTTAGGCAAATAGACATTTAATTAGATTTTATATCAGAGAAAAAACAAATATTTCTCCTTGAGCCATCGCCAAGCAACACTGAGAATATTACTTTATTACTTCTCTGAACTCTTATTAAGTCAAATTATCTTTAATAGTTTGTAGAATTGTCACATGATAAGTGAATTGTTGTCCATCTTTCAGTCACACACTGTAACTCAGATATTTTAGCACTCTGAATAACATAAAATTACATGAACACACATTTGCATTTAAGCTTATGCATCTTTCCCTCTTGCAGACATACCAGTGTTGCCTCATATACAGAAGTATCTCAACTCTGTCAGGTATATTGAGGAGCTGCAGAAGTTTGTGGAGGACGACAATTACAAGTAAGATCATTCTCACAAAATACACAAAAACTGTTGGCCAACTCACATGGACGCCAAGCTTTTGCCTCATAGTTTCTTATTTAGTCACAGGAACCATACAGGAACCAATTATTTCTTTGTTTCCTTTTTCTAATTATATTGTTTGCTGCTGGCAAAATGGTCATCTTTGTTTCCCAAAAATCTTCCAGCTGCATGTTATTAATTTTGTCATGAGAAATTCAGAGAAGGAATTCAAGCTGATGGATCCATCAATGCTTTTTTAAAAAAATTTTATTGTTCTTAGGTTGTCACAAAAGATTGAGCCAGGCACCAGCACACCACGAGCAAACGCCTCAAAGGAGGATCTTGATGGTAAGTTCATTGTCACATGTAGAATTAAACCTGTTTTGTCATCTTTGTACTTAAATTCTTTCTCATTTTTAAATTGCTTACAGGCCAGGAAGCGTCAGCATCTCCTCTCTGTGGCCGTAAATGTACAATAGCAGCTGAAGGAACCAAAGTCCCGGCCACACCTCCCTCACCCAGGAACCTGCTACCCTACGGACACAGGAAATGCCACAGCCTGGGCTATAAGTCAGTTATTGTGTCAGACAATAATGGCCTGAGTCTATAAAGAAATTATAAAACAACATCATGAAATTAACTTATCTCTTTCTTCTCTCTTTACTCTTTGCCTCTCTGTTCCTGCTGCATCCATGTAGTTTTATCCATAAGATGAATACCGTAGAATTTAAAAGTGCTACGTTCCCCAACGCCGGTTCTCGCCATCTGCTGGACGACAGTGTGATGGAGAGCCACAGTCCCACACGTGGACAAGCAGAGAGCTCAACTCTGTCCAGCGGTATTTCCCTTGGTAAGGCTTACACACATGTTCTTATCGCCATGACACACAGTTTGTATCTTCAAGTGAAGTGTTCTGCATTTTTTAGTGATGATTTGTGTGTGTGTGCAGGGAGCAGCGAGGGCTCTGAGCTCAGTGAAGAGGTGTCTTGGCCAGCGTTTGAAAGGTAAGTTTAAAATGTCCACGTCCGCGGTGCTTTATCATCACATCTTCATGAAAAAATTAAAGAAATTTCACCATCCAAGACACAGTTGTTACAATTTTTAAAGCTCTGGCATCAAAACGCAGCTACGCAAAATGATCCGCCATTAAAACTTACACCCTGATTGTCATGCCCAGCCTTGCTTTCTAGCCCAACAGCCAGGACCTGTCATGCCTCATCCCTTCACCGCTGCCCTCAGATGCTTCTGCTTCTCCGGCAGCCTGAAATGAATTAAGTGCTTAACATTTAAATCCCCTAAGCAGCAGCCCCGCTGTTCCAACAAGTGTTCACACTCACCAGCTCCGAAATAAACATTCACATCTCAAGACTGAGCTGTCTCCAAAAGTCATCTTAACCGTCTTTCCAGAACAATTTGTAAGCACGCATTCATTAATTCTCCTCTAACCAAATGGCCGCTCCTCCATCCAGCCCTAACCTCTGCAGTCTGAATGGAATAACAACACACATACACAAAAAACACACAAAAAAAACAAAACAAAAACACCCTCACAGCCTTAACAGTGTCCCGTGCCCCTGCTCCCATCCTATCCTGTCTTATCCTATTCTGAACAGGACTCGGTTCTATCACTCTCTGGGCCCAGTGACCCGTGTGGCCCGAATCCCCTACAGAGGAGTCCTGAGGCCCAGCAGGTACACACATCCCGACCGGAAAAACAACCTGACCTCAAACAAACCTTCTCTTATCCTCACTTCATGCCCCTCAGTCCCCGCAGGGACCGCTTTATGCTGGTGTTTCTGGTGTGCGTGTGTTTAGCGCTGGGTTAATCCTGTTGTGGGAAATGTGTGCGTGTGTTGGTGAAATCACAAATCAGGTGAATTACAAAGGATCAATTTGGGACCATGATTCTTCATCTCTTGCTGCGTACAATCAGTCTATAATCTTCCTTCATGCTCTCTTAATTTTTCTTGCATGTCTGCCCCACACTCAGACACACACACACACAAACAAACACAAACATAGTGTACACATAGACAAGAAACACAATCTAAACTTCTTCTTGTCATAGGTTTACAAGATATTCCACAGCTTGGAGCTAAAAGACAGTTTCCACTGTTGCACTCGTCTCCATGTGTTGCTGGAAACAAACTGGAAACATCCTCATTCCTAAAGTAGAGATGAACAGACTCTTCAGGGTTATTAAAGCCAATTCTCATGGATGTTGCATATTAAGCCTCCGTTACAGTTATGGATGGGTCTTTTTCTTTCCCTCTCTCCACCAGGCTTTATTGGGCTCCTGCACTGGGCTTCTTCCTCTGATCCTCCAGACAAACACAATCTGCACACCACCTTTTCTGTGTCTGCTCCCGTTTCTGCAGATACCAGAGTTAAGATTTATATCTGTGAAATCCACTTCTGTGAAAACGAAAGACCCAATATAGAGGCCGTTTAAAAAAAAAAGTATTTTCATGAAGGAGAGATTAAGGTGGCTTTGCAGATTGCGTCTGCCATTTTTTTTTTCTACTAGTTCATCATAATCATCAGATTTGATCTCATTTATGTGGGTGCATGAGAACACGCATGCTTTCCTGTGTGAATGACTGTGAATGTAAGTTGTAACGTTCGTCTCTGTCCTGTTGTAGCTCAGCGGAGTCAGAGGAGCTTGCAGTTCACTTGTATCCCGGAGCAGTCACAGTGCAAGGGGTGTTGAGGCGGAAGACTGTGCTCAAGGAGGGCAAGAAGCCAACAGTGAGAACACCACACACTTTCGTATTTACACACACTATACAACCATGCATGTGCATATATCCATGTGCTCTGCCTACAGCAACACAGGAGCATATTGGCAATAAATGCAGTCTGCATAACGCAGGACCTCAGAGACTCTTTAACCTTCTGAACGTCTCTGTTTCTGTCTGTTCCTTTATACTCATTGTAATTCTCTTCCTGTTCTTGAATATTTTTCGATACTTTGTTCACCTCGTGCCTCTTATGACATTTTTATATTTGTACTGAGATTATCCTATTCTTTTCTGGCCGGAAACAAGGCTGGAGCTCTTAATGCAGTTGGAATAACTTAAAACTCTCACAGGTAATGTGGGTGAATCATGATATTCTTTGATGTGACAGGTTTTAAAAATGTTTTTTCAGTCGGGCCTTGTTGTAAAATGTAATCTCGCTTCACCAGAAATATTAATTAGCAGGTTTGGCATTTTTGTAGGCCTAAAAGGTTAGCGTCACACTGGTTGAGTTTGAGTCTGTAAAATGGCAAAAATCTCCCAGTGTGCAACATGAAAGAAAGTGTAGATTGACAGTTTCTTTCCGTCCAAAATTTGTCATCCGTGTTGAGAGACACTCATCAGAAGCATCGAGTGCTTAAGCATAAGCCGGGTTTTATTCTCCATTTATCCAAACAAGCACAGACTGGCAATGACTTTAAGTCCTTCAAACTGTGAAGTCTTCTCCTGGGAGTCATCTGTCCGCCTCTGCCTTTGTAATCATGTCTCTTTATCTGTCCCAGTCAAAGGTTTGTGAGTCACAGGAAATTCCTACAGAATTTTATCATCGTACAAATCTGAGAGCGCATGAGTGCAATGCTTTAACATTTCATTGACTTAATCAGGCTGAGGTGAAGATGACTAATTGGATTTCACTGTTGTGCCTCCAGGTGGCGTCATGGACCAAATACTGGGTTGCTCTTTGTGGAGCCCAGCTCTACTACTACCCTGCCAAGTCCCTGAAGGCCACTGAGAGAAAGCATGTAAGTCAAAATACACACACACACACACACACACACACACACACACACACACACACACACACACACACACACACACACTGTGCCCACTCGTCATCTGTTTAACAGTCTGCAGGCACTTTCATGCCATGCATTTTTACAGCAGATGATGGAGCTTTTTGAGGTTTTCCTGTGTTGGTTGAGGTGGGTGAGAACAATAACAGATAGCACATAACTGCACTTAGACACCTGAAGGTCAGAGACCTTTTCCATGTGAACTGCAGTTGCTGATAAAATCGAGATCTAATATACCAAATGGCCCCAAAATACACTCAATTTTACAAGGAGATGACACATGATAGTCATTACTAGCTCACTCTTAAAGAGTTTAATTGCAGAATAAATTTGTGGCAAAACATTTATTTGTTTTTACTTGACATGCAATGCAAAAGGAAATCATCAGTAAAATGCAGATGAGACAAGTTAACACATTTTTCACGTTGTTTTGACACATTTTAAAACAAGTTGAGTATGTTTATCTCACTGTGTGTGTGTGTGTTTGAAAGAAAGAGAGTTTGACAAGAGCATTTATATTCCTTTCACTCTGGAGAAAAAAACCCCACAAACATCTGGCTTTTGTCTTCAGTGGGAAAGGGTGCAACCGGCATTCATTCTTGGATCAAATGACTCTGCAGTAGTCGCGGATTATTTATTGACTCCAGCTCTCATCGACAGTGATGAAAATTTGTCGTGCCCCCTTTTGTGGCACAATGCTATGACAACATAGCTGTGTCAACAAAAGGTATCAAGACTTGCACTGTTTTTGGTAACTTAAACTCATCTTAGACACATATTCCATCCGTCTCTGTTTGCATAAGCAGCTCTTAAAAATCTTTCAGAGGACATTTACTGGCACTGGTAAAGAAGTGGATCACCTATTTTAAGGGTTTCACCTGCATTTAAAAGACTTGCATATATGCGCTTATTTTGGTGTAAAATTGCATGGAGCTCAGGGGACAGTTTGGGGATGATGTAAGATGCAGTGTGTGTGTTTGTGTTTGTGTGTGTGTGAGTGGAGAAGACAGGGTGGGCTATGGCACGGCAGAGGGGGGGCAGACAGATGGTAGCACTCATTGAATAATGAGACCAATGACATCACTGCAGTCCTGTGTGTCACTCACAGGGTAATGAGAACCTTGTGCATATGCAGACTCACAGGCACGCACGAACACACACACACACACACGGCATGAAGTAGCATTCAGAGAAATTATGAGAAAGAAAATGAATTCTGTGTCTTCTGATCTCTGTCCAGTTTAAGTCCACGTCCAGTAAGAGCGTGTGTGTGGTGGGTCTGATGGCCATGATGGCAGACGATCCGGAGCATCCTGATGTCTTCTTGCTGACGGACTCCGAGCACGGTGAGACACACAAACCGCACACACCCACACAAACACACAGAGAAAAAAAAGGAAAAACAGAAATGACAAATAAAAGCAAGCAGTAGACTCTCTGAGAGCGGATGTAGTAAAAAAGTAAACTGGGTCACCGAAGTTTGGTTTGAATGGTGAGATCACCTGCATAAATTTAAATGCATACACACGCTAAGCCTTCACACACACATTCAGTTTTTGTCCACATCTCAAAGAGCAGTAAGTACCCGTCAGCTTAAGTATATATTTGTCATATCTAACATTTTTTATCTTCAATACACATCTGGTAAGGCACACACACACACACACACACACACATCTGTCCTGAACTTTTCCACTGTGACTTTGTTTGTCTTTTACTGAGCGAGCCAAAGTCAAGCGAGGTTTCAACCGTCTCTCCAGTGCGTAAAAAAAAAACAAAACAGATGGGAACGAGAGATTTTGCATCTCACACTGTTTGTCTCCGTCGTCTAGGTAACACCTACAAGTACCAGGCAGGGAACAGGATGAACGCTTTGCTCTGGTTCAAACATCTGAGTGCTGCTTGTCAGAGCAATAGGCAACAGGTATGAAGCCGCATAAACACACACACACACACACACACACACTTCCACTCATACACACTATGATCACACAGAGAACACACACTGTTATCTACATTTTACACACCTCTGCTTCGCTCCCAGGTGCCAGCCAATCTGATGTCATTTGAGTGAGCTGTGAGGGGAGAGACTGAGCAAAGGAGAGAGGGATGAGGAGGAGGAGGAGGAGGAGTGTTGACTCAGTAATGGGAGCTTTCACTGCCATGTGCCCCGACCGCCGACCCTCCGATCCAAGCCCCGGCCTCACTGCAGCCTCACCTGCCACCACTGCCTTAACCAGAGTACCCCGTGTGTGTGTGTGTGTGTGAATGTGTGTGAGTGTGTGTGCGCACATGTGTGTGTTTGATGTACTAACTACTGAACAAGGACCTACACCACTGCTCCTGTGCTCCTGTCTCCTATTTGCTCTCAGTGTTTGGTTTTTACTGTTCAGGACGTCAGCGGAGCCATTCGACTTCTCCTCTCCTCTCTCACAGACTGTCCTCGGATGGACAGAAATAATCCTCTCCTCTGTTTTTTTTTTTTTGTTTTTTTTTAAATGAATTAACTACTTTTTATTTGTGTCCTTGCCATGCTTGGATGCAAGATTCCTGCCTTTTTATTGGCCGGGCACAATCACAGCGTGCACACTCGCATTGGACTAACCCACTGGACTTTAGGGGGTTTGAAAACACTTCTCTTTTCTTTTTTCTTTTTTTTTAATTACTCGGTTCACACTTTCAATTGATGGTCTCTTAATTCACTTGAGTTGGCTTGGAGTCACAACATTATTTACAAGAGCCATGCGCTCGCACTCTCTCTAATGCACACACACGCGAGCACACACACACACACACACACACACACACACACACACAGAGGCCTATTTAATTGCATCCTTATAAACGTAAGGGCTCTGATTCGCAATCAATTCCAGCAGA
>JAQNCA010000025.1:21086935-21099034 GCA_029783725.1 Acanthurus tractus
TGACTTGATATTAGCCTAGGTGTTGCAAGATAAACTATTTTCTTTTGAATTACAAGGGCGGTTCGGGGCTCTACTAACGTTATCAACCGGTCAAAAGCTGTTGACATACACAGGCTAAAGAAGACGAGGGTCAGATAGACATGATCCTAGTCGGAAAAAAAGTGCAAAAAAGTGCTGTGGCTGAGTTTCATTTTAATCCCTTTGCGTATTTACCACACTGTTACATATTTACGCACTCAAGGTGCATCACCGCCACCTGGTGGCTCGGTGGAGCACTCGCAGGAGGAGGAAGTGTTTCGGAAGTGGACACGGCAGGCCAGAGAAGGAAATCGAAGGAATAGGGCGGAGGAGAGGGAGCTACCGGGGGGATTGAGAAAATAAACCATCCCGACTTTTAGCAGCACGAGTGAATTACATGTAACTTAAATCTTGCAGGACTTTGCAGACACTTGGAAGCTACTTTGTTTACGGTGATAGGCATATGGCCAGAAGGTAAGTCAGCTCGGTGGGCAGCCAGTGAAAACAACAGACGACGTAGCGTTAACAGTAACGTTAGCTAGCTTGTCCGCTTCAGCTAACGCACACAAGCAAGGTGTGCATCGGTTCGCTAAGCAGCTAGCTAGCTAGCTCTATCATGACAGATGTGACCACATCGTTGCAGATGCGGTGACCTGAAACGACAAATAACGCAGGAATAATCACCGCAAAAAATCCCGTAAATTGACCCGTCAGTGGGAGGTTTTGAGGTGTTTTCATGCCGTTATTCCCGGCCAACCGTTTCCTCCGCTGGTGTCAAAAAAAAAAAAAAGGCAGGAGCATCATGAAAGACCGATTGTGTGGAAGAAAGGTTGCCTGCGTGGCCAGATCCGTTTCGGCTGAGCTGTATCAAAACCAGCTGAGCTGTAATTCACAGTGTGTTAACTTGCTAATGACTAGCTTGTCGTAAAGCTATGTCACGGCTTTGATAACGTTGCGCTGGGCTTAGTCGGCGCTAACCCATATCGACTGCAGCACAAAGTCCGTGAAATGCAGTTTGAACGTGGCAGTTGTGTTAATTTTTTACTGCCGTGATCAGAAGCTCACAACACGCAGAGTTGACACGTAAAGGCCTCGATGTCTCGCAGCTTTTGTTGTGAGTGTGTGTGTGGCGTTAGCAGGCAGGTGAATTCACCCTGAGGCTCGGTGGTTAGAGAGATATCACCAGGGTTTCTCATTTGCAAGGTTAAGCCCGTCAACGCAGAGGGCTGTGCGGGGTCCTGCACCTCATCTGACACCCCCCCACCCCCACCCCCACCCCCGCACCGCAGCAGGACGGCATGTCCATCATCTCCTGACTGGAAACAGGGAGAGTCAGTAACTGAAAGACTCCCCCCCTCCCTCAAAAAAATAAAAAAAATCGAGTATTGGAGAGCAAGGGATTATATTAACTTCAACAGACAGGGAGGTGTAATTGCTGTATGTGTGGTCCATCAGTTTTAACACAGCCCAGTGGAGCAGCATGTACAGTTAGAGCCAAAGTAAGCTTTGCTGTTAATTTTCACACAGTGCTAGGCTTGTGCTGTGGCATACTTTTGAACACACACACACACACACACACACACACACACAGATTTACTCAGACCAGTCTGTGTCATCCTGATGTAGTTACATATGCTGGACAGGCTTCAGCTGTGCTGCAGTACTGGGTCATCATCTGCCCTGAGGGGAACTGAGCGAGAGGGGCAGCAAATCAATCAGTTTTCCCTCCTCATTTTATTGACAGCGCACTTTTCATCTCCCTCTCTCTCTCTCTCTCTCTCTCTCCAGTTCCCCTTCCCTAGTTTTCCTGCTTCTCTCCCATAGGTGTAGATTTAAGTTGAGAGAAGCAGGAAACACAAAAACCAACATTAAAGTAGAAGAGCATTTTTATTTTCAAAACTGCTTGCCTGATGACGTCACTGTATAATGTTAAATTATGTTTTAAATTGTTTCTTTGGGCCTAAATTTGCATTTTTCTCTATAGAGATAAAAGCATTTTCAGCATAAATAAATGCAGACAGTGCACAAATTTGTGGATAAATTTCACCAGAATGCAGAAAATAAAGGGTTAAAAGCACAAGTTTCCTTAAATTTGACCCTCCCAGTCCCCTAGTTAATCAGTGCCCCCTTTTCCAAATGATGACATGAAACGTATGCTCCTGTTTGCTCCTCCTCTTCCCTCCCAGCCTTCTCTCATATCTGTTTCTCTCCCTACAGGTGACTGTTTGTTTACACTGTAGTTCCCGGAGAAACGCAGCAACGCTCCCGTCCTTCAGGAGAGTTTTTTTTTTTTTTTTCTGACAGGACAGGGTGTTGGGCAGGCAACGGGGGAGTTGCAAGGGCCATGCAACAGGGGTGAGGGAGAACAGCGGGGGACAAACACAGCGTCGGTCGAGGTGGGGGCCAAGGCCGGTCGTTGCAGAGATGAAGCTCAAACAGCGCATGGTGGTGCTGTGTGCCGTGCTTCTCCTGCTAGGCCTGGCTAAGATCTTCCTGCTGGATGGAGGCGAAGGCTCCGCGGCCAGCCGACGGGACCTCAGAGCATTTCGCAAGGTCAGGGTGCCGGTCGGCTATTTTCAGCTCCTCCTCCTTTTTTTTTTTGAGACTAAATAACAACAACAAGGCTGACATTAGGTAGTTTACAAAGAAGGATGCACGAGTCTGATTGAATATAGCTTGTATAAAACATAGCAGTACTAGTGAGCATATGGTAGGCATGTAAACATCAATAAACCACACACTGTGTTATTATCACCCCAGATGGAGGCCGGCCTCTCTCTGTCCCGTGGAGCTCGCCTTACTCACACCCTCCAGTCTCCGTGGGAGATAGCAAGCCAGTGGGTGGGCCCGAGAGAGGTGTACCCGGAGGAGACCCCGGAGCTGGCTGCTGTGCTCACCTCCCTCAGCACTGCTAGGATAGAACGGGCAGATGTGGGCTATAAGGGCACGCAGCTCAAAGCTCTGCTGGTGCTTGATGGAGGACAGAAAGTGGTCTTCAAGCCCAAGAGGTCAGATTTGTTCAAAATTGTATAACACAATTATATTTTAATCAAAAGAATGAATCTTATATCTCCACATTTTCTTCACCATTTCTCAGATATAACAGAGACTATGTGGTGGAAGGCGAGCCGTATGCTGGCTATGATAGACACAATGCAGAGGTGGCTGCTTTTCACCTGGACAGGTGTGTAAGCATCATTATTATAGTGTCTGACTTTTTTCCTCTCTGATCTGTTAATGGAACAGAGCAGCCTTATAATAAAGTTTTGATGTTGTGTCCTGTTGGTTCCATCCTCTCTGCAGGATCCTGGGGTTCAGGAGAGCGCCCCTAGTGGTAGGGAGATACGTCAACCTGCGGACGGAGATCAAACCTGTGGCCACAGACCAGTTGCTGAGCACCTTCCTCATGCAGGGTCAGATTCTTCTGAATTCTCACACATTTCTGAAATAACTTTCTAGTAAGAAGACTGTGTTTTTTTTTTTTTAATCATCTCGGAGTGAAAGTGCGGTGATGTTGTATTAATAATTTCCCCCTTTTTGACTCATCAGTTCACTTTCTCATTCAGCCCTTAACAATTTTTTTTTTTTTTAATCACACAGTTTTACACACCTCTTGTCACCTTTCTTTTTTTATGGCTTTCTCAGTTAGCACACTGAAACAGGATGCACTGAATCTTGCTCGGTCCTGTTTGGTAAGGGTGTGGCTCCATACGGTTCACACATTCTAATCATTTCAAACCAAGCTTATGCTTTTGTCAAACACTTATGTCACAATACTAAACAAAGAAATCAGCAAAAGACGGGTGTGGATACACAGATTTTAATGCTCTTTTATGTGAATATATTTCTGTAATGGATTTAGCTTGATATGTGGAAATGTATCGCAGTTAAAAAAAGCACGTAAGCGCTACCTTTGTTGAAGGGGAACTCCACCAGATTTACCCATAAAGGTCAGTATAACAGTCCGAAGCAGGAAACCTGTGAAAAGTGCTGTGTATTTTCTTTATGTGGCTTATAAAAGTGTGAGAAAATAACCCAGATGATGTCATCTGCTAATTGCTCAGCTTAGCCTTTTTGAGACCACACATTTACATCAGTGAGTCTGCATTACAAACCAGAGACACAGCGGTTTGATGGGCCAGTGCATTTGCTTGACATGAGGTTTTTCTGAATGATTAGAAGTTATCGATCGTTTTATGGCATATATTGGAGTAAAGGATAAAAGATTAAAAGGATAGAATTTAGATCATGACTTGACTGCTTCTTTTTTTTTTTATGTCCTTTGTGTGTCACAGTAACTGCGTGGTGTTGCATCACTAAATCGATGATGTGTCCCTTTTAACCGTGTCAGAGATTGATATTGTCTCTCATAAGAGGAGCATGACAGCATTTGACACCTCAGAATGATGAAAGAACTAAATCAATGTCTCCCACCTCCGTTTTATTGTGCTTTTCTACCATTTTAGTTTACCCGTATTCATTTCTTGGTGAGCTCACTTATTTGCATATGAAAAAGAACAGACCTGCTCTGTTGCACTTTGATTTTCATAGAATTCCATTTGATGGGTTTTTTTTTTATTATTGGCAGCCGATTGCTTTTAGACAATTTTCAGAATAACTATGCAATTGGAAGATTGGGATTAATGCAGGTATCAGGGACAAATAAACAGCACCACTCAGCGTTCTGAGACACTCTGTCTTGCGAATATCTGTGAATAGTGTTAAAGAGAGAGAGATGGACGGAGAACGAAATAGTGCTCTGTGCAGAGTTCGGTGAAAAATTGTTTTTTTCCCTCAAAAATCTAAATATTCAATAAAAAAAGTTTTAAGAATCATTTTTAAAAAATCAAAATAATTCTAAATGATTTAGACTTGTGATCAGTGATCATTATCAGAAGTGAATCTGTTCCTCCCTGAACTAAGATATTGGCCCCCAAAATGTTGCTTTTTGCACGTTGTTAACTTGATAATATGGCAGTGAGTTTTGTTATGACCGCGTACAAAGTGTGATGCAAAAGCACGTGTAATAAATGTTGCGTAATGTGCTAATTATATTATTTACCAAAGGTTGACGGATGTGTAAACACACTTTGATGAGTAAATTGGGTGGAGTTCCCCTTTTAAGGTATTGGTCCATTAATCTCCACTCGCTCATCATACAGCAAATACTGATTTTGCTCGTGGAGTTATATTTAGAATCGCAACGATTTAGAATGAAAATTGATTATGAATGGCCCACAAGCAAAAATCTGGCGTTTAGAGGACAGAGTAAAGTACAGATAAAATAGCAAAATGTCCATAAAGTAGTGAATAATTGGGAGTTTGTTAGCAAAGAATTAAAAAAATCTATAAATAAGCAAACTATCTGGAAGTTTAAAATTCAAACAGTATCAAAGATCACTGGTATTACAAGTGCAACTTTTTTTTTTCTTTAGGCAGAAACGCAAAACATTCAATGGTCTCAGATCCTATAACATGAGGATCTGCTGTTTTTAGGACTTTCTGATGGGCTCTTTTTCTGGTGTTTGGAAGACTAGAAACAAATTATTATTATTCCAAAAATGATGGACAGATAAAATGAATATGTAAGTTGCATCCTGTTTTATATCATAGTTGTCAGGAAAAAAAAAGTGTTATTACCTTTTTATGTTTAGACTCTCAAATCCGTTATTTAGTATAATTAATAGATTTAGAGTCCTTGGCATCATCAGGTGCACAGGTTTCGACCTGACAAACCTGATCGTTCTGTTTATGAGTGTGTAGACGTCTGACACATCTTTGCATTCACTGTTTCACCAGTGTCACAAATGCATCGGTGTTGTGATAAATTGTGTCAGCTTCAGGTATCTGTCGTTTGCTGTAAAAGGTCACGGGCATCATGTACTACTGCTCATCTTTTGCAGTATCGCCTGATCTGTTGTTTGCCCATGCGGTCATGCTTATGCAGACCCGCGGTTTTTCTCCTCGTCATATCACATATGACCGATTCGAAAGCTGTTCGGGCCTCTCACTTTTTTTTTTTTTTTTACATTTAAAGTTGTCACTTACCGCCAGTTACTGTTCAAGGTGATATGAATCATCTCTGTAAGTGCCTTTGCAATTGTGGTTTTGAGAGGGTTGACAGAATGACATCGATTGTCACTGTGACAGAAGCACAGATGCGTCATTTAGTTCCCAACAGAGGACAAAACTTTTTTTTTTTCTAAAAATTTTAACTTCCCAAGGGCTTCTTCATCTCATAAAGACGACCACCACTCCCAGCTGCATCCAGTCATGTGAGAACTTTTGAATTGGTTTTTCCCAGGTGTTTTTTAAAATGTATATCTGACAACGAGATTTCTACTTTCACCTCATTAAAACTACATTTGTTTTTGCTCACAACATTAAAACATGATTGTCTAAAATTCAACACAAGCATCATTTCAGCTGTTTCTTTATCACAGACCATCACTGTCAACAGTTTTCAACGGTAGAGCTACGCAGTTTTAAAAAAAATATTCTTTTCGTAATGTGTTTTAAAAAAATAAAGAAAGAAAGATATATCTCAATGACACAGCAAGGGAGCGTGGGATCATGGGATTTTTTTATTTGTGTATCATCGTTTATCAGCCACTGCTGCAGATGATTATCTCTCTAGGGGGGTGTTAATAGACAAGTTTATGTTGAAGTTTTATTTTTGTCACATTAGTCGACCATGCAGACCTCTTCCTCCGACTCAGTGGTTTACCACGGCACGTAGTGACAGGTGACGAAAAAAGCACCATTACACTGACTAAATTACTGATTGACTAAGTTGTGGAAACTTTGATAATGTTAACATACAATCTCTAAAGGAAGTATATGACAAAGATTTATTGGTTTTTTAGACGTCTTAATGTGAAAATGTTACATATTGTCAGTTGAAGTCCTCTCCTTATTGTTCAGATGCAGAGATACTTTTTGAACGGCAACATATGAGCTTCGATTTAAAGCACAAAAGCGCAGCTCGCATCACCTCGTTAGTCACAGTTAGATGTGTCAGACTTTTTAAAACCTCCATAATAAAAAAAAAAAGTCTGATTTATTAAAATGAGTCCATGTCAGGATCCATGACAGCTGTGTGCTGAGAAGTTCTTAACTCCTTTCCTCATAACAGCCTCTTTTTAATGCCCGTCTTCACATGTTTCTTAGTGACATAATGCAAAGCTTTTCCTCATGCTGTTTAAGTTTTGTTTCAGCAGCACAGCAACTGTAGTCTGCTGTTTATGAATGAATCAGCCTTGGATGCTTTTGTAGAAATCAGCTTTTCACTAAAGTCAGCTGAAGCCTGTTAGGGGCTTTTTTGTCTTATATCAGAATAGCCAGACACTTTGTTGACTGCTTGGTCCTTTTTTTAAATATATATTAACGATATTTGAAAACCAAAAAGCTTGGTGAGGTATTTAATATCACTCTTATTCTAGTTCCTTCACATTAAATGGCTGTGAAAATATGAAATGTCACTAAGAGTTTTACGGTTCATTTGGTAATCTACAGCTCAGGTTTGTACGACGAAACACGAAGTGTGCTCCTCTTCATGCCACACAAGAAAAACAGTTTTCAGGTTGGGTGCAGCGTTGAAGAGTCTGACATTCTGAGGAGGGAGGATGAATCATTCTACAGCGTTTTTGTGTGTGTATGTTTGTGGTTGGGGGGGTGGTTGGGGGGGGGGGTTCTGCTCTGGAAAGACAAAATCTGAAGGTCAAGTGAGGCGGATGTATTGATGCGATCAGTGTAGCTTGTGTGTTTTTTGCGTTATATGCTGGGATCGCTCTCTCTCTGTTCACATTTGTTCACTTCAGAATCATAAATAAAAACCTCAGCTGAGGGCTTCATACTCCTCCTCTTACAGTTTCTGCATCCCTTATAACTAGGGATGCGTATCGTTATGAATTTGTCTTTTGTTTCCTCTGTAAAGCACCTTGAGTTTCAATTTTGTTGTATGAAAAGGGCTCTATCAATAAAATTTGCTTCATTGATTGATGATCAAGTGGATTCATTGTCATAGGTGCATTTTCTTTCTTTCTTTTTTCCAGGTAATAACACATGTTTCTACGGAAAGTGTTACTACTGTCGTGAGAGTGAGCCGGCATGTGCAGAGGGGGAGATAATGGAGGGATCGTTAACACTCTGGCTGCCAGACGTCTGGCCTTTGCAGAAACACCGACACCCTTGGGGACGCACATACAGAGAGGGGAAGCTGGCCAGGTAGGTGTTCAGATTGAAACCAATAAGAATCTCTACTCCATTAGCATCTTCATCAGAGAAAATCCAACCCATGATTGAATCATCGCTGTTGATGTTTATCAGCGGAAGGAAGGAGGGAGGCTGCTGTGCTGATGCTGAGTGTCAGCTGTTCCACGGTGATGGCATTTTAGACCAGTGTTTGTAATCACAGTACACCCACATCTTCATTCTGAGAAAAGACAACTGAGGGTTGAATATGTGACAGAGGGTAGACTGTGATATTTTATCTATGGGTATTGTAAAACTTAATCACGGCGCGACTTTTGTTGCATTGTCTGCATTGTGTGTTGCATTGCATTGCCATTTGAACAGTCTAGACATGGTTTTTTTTTTATAGCTGATGAGTATTTATTTATTTAACGAGCCAGGTGGCAATAGTGGCAGTTAAATGCCAACAGACAAACTAACGTGAAACACAGCAACCAGAGTGTCGGTTAAAATCAAGAAGTGATGTTTGTGGTTTAGTTTTTGCAGTAGGATAACACAGGATGTGTGAGTCCATGCATCTGTTTTTGTTTAAAACAAAAGCAAATACTTTCTCACTGAAGTCATTTGAACTCTTCGTGTGATCTCTTTTTTTTCCGCACCGTGTCATCGAAATAAATAGAGAACAGTGACTCAAGGTGAAATATTCAGCTCAGAGCCGCTTTAAAGCTGATCGGACAAGATCAGAGATCATTCGCAGTGATGATGACGATTCACCTATCTGTCATCAAATACGAAGCAAAAGCTGACTTAACAGAATAACTGAGGAGCGAATTTGGACAGAATTTCACTCCAACTCTGCTTTAGTCTCTCTTTGCTGTGGACAGGGCCCCTGCCGAGTTAAAGGTGAATATGCAGCTCTGTTCATCACTAATGATGCTCCCCACTGAGCGCTCCAAACGTCATCAGATTTTTCCCTCTTTAAGGAGGTTGGGCTGCATTTCGAAGTGCAGAAAGTTATGTAAAATTGTAAGATTGCAAAAGATGGAGTGAAGATAATGAAAAGCAGATTATTGAAAGAGAATGCATCAGTATTCTGGGAAATAAACACCCCGTATTGACACACAGGTATTACTTTCTATTCATAAAAGTTTCCTTGTTTGAGTTTTCATATAAAAGGCAGTGATTAAAATGTACGCATGCATGACAGACAATTTCTCGTAAATATGGTTCATTCTGATAATGATTACAACAAATTTGTGGGTGTTTCGTGGTGTTTGCCAATCATTCAGGTGGGAGTACGATGAGAGTTACTGTGAGGCTGTGAAGAAAATGCCTCCGTATGATGCAGGGCCGAGGCTGCTAGATGTCATCGACACGGCCGTGTTTGACTATCTCATAGGGAATGCAGATCGGCATCACTACGAGAGTTTCCAGGATGACGGCGGAGCCAGCATGCTCATTCTGCTAGACAACGCAAAGAGGTGGGTGTGGATGGAGGTGGATGTCTGTGTAGATTCTCATTCGTCCAGGTCATGATTATCTTGAAGCATCAAAAAAGCAAGGCAACTGTGTTTTTGGGAAGGTGTTTCACTTCTCATCCAAGAAGCTCCTTCAGTTCCAAAGGACTTGTTGAAGCAGTTCCAGTAGCCTCGCTTTTTTGACTCCTCAAGATAAGGTTCAGATAAAGCAGGAAGTGAGTAGGACATGAATTCACAACAGCGCAGAAAAATTACAAATGAAATCATGGTTATGGTAAGAGTTAGCGTGTTTTACCCAGAAATTATGGTGAGTGATTCGGATTAAACACAACTGAGACGTTGCATCAGCAAAAGTTGAAGGCAGAGTCACATAAATAGCTAAATGCTCTAATATTTTCAAGTGTCCTGAAGTGGATTCTGGCTTTAAGTGTGTCTCCGAATTGATTCCATAATCAGTTGTTGTTGTGAAATCTCATTCAGTGTGAATCCAGAGGCAAGAAGACAGACACTAAGTGAGCTGGTCATAGTGGGACAGACGATGATTCTTAAGTAAAATAACATTTATGTAAGTGTTGCAATACTTATATATGTGTATTTCATCCAAGTATCATCGTCTTTCCCACTGTTACCAGTACACTTAGTGTTCATTTGAGCACTGTTTCCACCCTCGAACACAGCAGCCAGCTAATTTATAGGAATTTAGCCTTTTCCCCATATTTTTAATGTATTTTTTCTTTTCACTTTCATTTTTAATTTATCTGATTTATCAGCAAGCTCACCTTTTTCAAGAAATCACTTATCGCCACAGAAACTATTTCAGAACTGAACACAGTAAACAGCTACTTTCATTAAGTATCAACATCAAGCAATAAATCCTTCTATATTTTCCTTTTACACTTTAAAAATTTTTTTTTTTTTTTTTACTTTTGTTGATCACAGTCAGAAGTGGAAACATGCCATCTGGCTTATTGACCCTTTTAAAGATTTAATCACAGTTGGCAGGATTAGGTTAAGTGAGATAATCAGAAAGTCTTAAAATGGATACAGCTGAGATGCAGTTATGTCATACAATTGATAAGAGTGTGCCGTATTGATGGCTTCTCCTACATGCAGAACAGACAGGCTTCCACTTCAGTTTACTTTCTTTAGTTTACTGATTTTGATTAAACTTTATATTGTTTCTCTTCTGCATGCAGCTTTGGAAATGCAGCTCTGGATGAGCGAAGTATCCTCGCACCACTCTACCAGTGCTGCATGTGAGTATTCAGGAAATTGTGAAATTTCTTGCTGATGACATGGATTTTTTTTTACTACAACGTCTCTCGCCTTTCCTGTCCTACGTGCTTTCGCAGGGTTCGTGTGTCCACATGGAACAGGTTAAATCTGCTGAGAGGCGGAGCTCTGAGTTCAGCGATGCGACAGGCGCTGGGATTCGACCCCATTCACCCAGTTCTGGCTGAGCCACACCTGGCAGCCCTGGACAGGCGTCTGTCTGGAGTTATAGCGACTGTCAAACAGTGCATGGAGGCACAGGGGCCGGACAACACTCTAATAGAAGACCGAATGAACCTCCCACATCCTTAAAAAAATAAAAACAAAAAGAGAAAACACAGAAACAACCAGGACTTTACTTCCTGAGCTTGAGGAAGAGGCAGACATGCAGAGTGAGGGGGCGGAGCTAAGACTGCGTGTTTCCCCCCTCATTATTTCTGTTCCTTGTTTGTCTTTTTGACAAAACTGGAGTGGTTCTCCAAAAGGAATGGCTGGCGTCGCCATCAAGTATATAAACCTTTTCTCAGGACTGTTGTACACTACAAGACAGAATCTGCTGTAAGAACCCCTCCATTTTCAACTACTGACTGTGATGACCCCCCCCCACACACACACGTTCCCTCCCGTGCCAAATTCTCTCTGCCATTCCAGCTTTTTCTGACGAGAAAGGATGGAGGAGCTCGGAGGGATGTAGACACTCAGAAGAGCAGGAAGGAAAGAAAATGAGCCATCGACATCTTGATGACCAACGCCGTGTTCAAGGCTGTTTGGATTTTAAAGCTCGAGGGGGGGAAAAAAACAAAACCGAAAACAAAAAGAGGATTAATGTTAAATAAACAGACTGTTTTCCTTTTCCTAAAATAAACTGTTTGGAAGAAAAAAAAAGGGAATGAACTCAGCCCTCCCTCGTCATCACTGTGTAAATATTTAACTAGGTAGTGAAATAGAATTATGAGACGAAAGAATATAAAATTATGGATTATAATATTATATAAACTTAAGGGTGTGTGAGTGTGAGTGTGTGTGTGTGTGGGTATGGAGGAGTGCCATATTGTGCCGTAAATAAGAAAGCTACTGATATGACTGACTTGAAGTGGGGGGGGGGGGGTACAGAGTTCAGGTGAGTGGGTTCATATTA
>JAQNCA010000025.1:21110953-21121918 GCA_029783725.1 Acanthurus tractus
TCTATCTATCTATCTATCTATCTATCTATCTATCTATCTATCTATCTATCTATCTATCTATCTATCTATCTATCATTAAGATATGCTTTGGTTTCCTTGTTAATTTAAAAATATTGATTGAGAGCAGCTTTAGGACAGCTGAATGAACTAGCACAGGTTTGATATTGGTAAGTCTTGCTGTGTGGACAGGATATGGCCTAGTAAGCTCCACACGCAACATTGCCCTCAGTTTCAGAAACAGTAAGTCAGTTACTCAGTATCATAGATCTCTGTCACCATCTCATGTTATTGAGGATGTGAAAATGCAAGAGCTCAAAAAGTAGTTATTTCAAGCAATCATTTGCAGCAGATTTCGCAGAAAGACTAAACTCAAGAGTTAGCGCAAAGTGATAGCACTATTGAAAACTCTCATATTGATACAATATATGCAGACTGAGCCTTGATAGCTAATACAAAAATTGTTCATGTCTGGCTCTGAGAAATCGCCCTCAATTTCAAAAACTGACACAAACAGTGAACCAGCACCAAGCAGGTCTTCACTATCAGACTTGAGCATGTAGAAAATGGTCTGATGATGCTCCCACTCCTTGTAAACCTCATATTAATGGTGTTCCACAGTAATCATTATGTATTTTGAGAGAAGAGAGCCAGAAAAGGTCAAGGCAAATCATAAGGTCAGAAGTGATTTACAATTTCTGTGGGTCATGTGATTCAAGCTGCCATAAACGTTTTAGAACAATACCAATAACCTGATCCAATATTTAAGTTCAGACTCATAATCAATTTTATTTAATTTTCAGATGATTATCTTTCCTGTCCTGCAAGGTGTTCCTCCTCCTTCTCTGCTGAAGGGACTTTTCCAATTCTGTGTCATTTAGATGAAGTCTTTATCTTATTTTTTAAAAGTAGTTATCATTTTACCATATTATAGCACATACGTAGCATTACCAAAATGTCTCTCTTTCACCTCTGCAACATTGAACAGCTTCTTACTCACCTCATCCGCATTCCTCCTGATTGGATAATTAGTAACAGCTTTCTCTACGCAGTCTCTCTTTGTATGGCCACCCACCTCCAATTTTTTTTTTTTTTTTTTTTTTTTGCATTTTAAGTAAACTGACCATGTGCATTAAGAAAAAGGGCTATGCAAGTCCAATCAATCATTATTATCAATATTTTTATGATATTTGATTTATACTTGAGTAAAAGTGTAGGCTTTTTTAACCACAGGACCTCGAGAAGTTTTAGAAAAGCTTTTAAGGTTTTGATAATAATTGTGTGAAATATTTGCCCTTCATCACACATACCCGTGTTCGCGGACATTTCGTGGTTAAGTCAAAGATCCCTTGTTTATTCTTTTATTAATCTACCGAAAAAGTTCTCTCACTTTTCTCTCCTGAAGGGGGCAGTGTCTGTGCTCATAGACTAACGCCATGAAATTTCAAAAGGTCCTATATCACGTACAGTTCTCATGAACAGGGACAAAAGCTTTAGAGACCAAAAGTGTGTTCAGACTGTAAACATACTTTTCTGCTGTTAAGTTTACAATGAGGCTTTAAAGGACTGGCTTGCTCCTGTGGCCATGCCAGGAACTGCAGTTTATGGTAGTTTGATAAGAAGGCCGTGATTGATACATGAAGAATTTCTTAATAAGGGAGACAGATTAGACGTGACTGCAAACCCTTCTCAAAATTTTTTAACCTGACAGGGTATTGTTAACTACTTAAAAATGTGTGAGGAGCTTTAAAATATGGTCCCCTGGTCAAACCAGGGTGCTGCTGAAAAATTCCCTCTAGGAAGGAAATAGAAAGTAAGCCTTGAAACTTTAATTTTTCAGCATTCAGGAATAAAACCTGATATAATATTTTTCAATCAAACACAAGAAGACAAAAACTGTATGATTGTACTTTACTATATAAACAAAATATTTCTTTGAACACGTTTTCAGGCTGAGTACCCTTTGTACCATTTGTCCCACAGCTTTTTCACAACAGAAAACTGAATTTTTAACTTTAATCATATCAGTTTGTGGAAACCTTATAACATTAAACATTTATTCAGGTAGTTTGGTTTTGTTTTCTACCGAAATAGACAGCTGTTTTTAGTGAAAAGGCTCCTGAAAAATCCATTCCTGGCACCAAACATGAATATATGACTGGTATTCTGAAACATTATAAAGCACCACCACCAACAACAACATTGATGCTAACTTGTGAAAGCTTTTTTGATAAAATCAACTGGTTAAATTTAAGTTTTGGTTTGGATTTGTCTGACAAGGCAATCATTAATCCTCTGTCTCAATTATTAAAGTGGCAGAAGCATGGCATGTTTTAGTGGTCTTGAGGTGGGGGTAAATGTCTATACAAAGATTTTAACTTCAAACCCTATATTTTTTCTGTTTTAAGTTTTACTGTAATTGCTCTAGAGTTGGGAAACTCAGACTTGTTTTAGCCAGACAAATGGCCTGTTTTTTTGTTTTCTTCTTAGGTGTTGTTTACCATAAGAAAATTTATCTAAGTAATGTCAGGACTTTCTTTTCCTGAGAATCAAAACTTAAAAAAAGAAAAAAGAAAAAAAAAGCCACAGCCTAAGAGAAAAGATCACAGAAATGTGGCAGACACCACAAATATGTGCAGTCAAGATCTGAATCTGTTTGGTCTTTAATACCACACTGTTCTATTTTTAGCTTTTATGTAAATTCCAAAACTTGTTGAGCAAAGCCATCGCTATTCTTTGCAATAAATGTTGACTAAATTCCAGTCAGACAAACAAAAGGTTTTTTTTGTTGTTTAGTTGTATGTCTATTTTTTTTTCCGTTTCCCTTTTTTGCACTCATTTTCTTGTTATTCCACACCTGTCAAGTCCCATCCTTAGTTAAGTTTCCTTTTGTTTCTCATAGTGCTTATTGTCTTTTACCTCCTGTTTTATTTTGTAAATACTTATCTGATCTCAGATCCTGAGATGAGTTCTGTCAAGTTTTCTCCCTTGGTGATCCTATGCCCCGCCCTAATGTTTCTCACCTGTCTAGATTACCCCACCCATGTCTGATGACTGCAAATGTTTATCGTCTAGGTGTTTCCCATTTTTATTTGTCAGTTTATCTTGTCTTCATTCTCCAACTCCTTCCCAGTTTGTTGTTTTATTCAGTTTCTTTGTCCAGCTTTGTTTTTGGATATCTTTTTGCTGTTTCTGCTCCCTTGGTTTTACCTAAATATATGAACCTTTGCCTTTAAAAATTACACTTGGTTTCCCTCACCTGTTTTGTTGGTGTTGGGCTTTTGGCTTTGTTAAAATGCTGACACGAGTGCTGGGCGATTGACCAAAAATGTATATCACGGTATTTTTCAAATTATATTGGTTTCACTGGATATGACAGTATTTTCTTCTTTCACAAAAGTTGTGCTACGCTTGCAAAACGTGGCAGTAAACGTCTGTAGTGGCAAACGCATGTTCCCACCTCCTGTTAAGTCCTTATGATCCAAATTATCTTTCCCTAAATCTGGATGTCTTATCATAAGAATGGATCTACATGACTCATGAGAATGGCATTAACCATGTGAGTTGTTGTACCTGAAAGTTTTTGCATCTATAATAGAAAACCTAACTTTACAGTGCTTCAGAACCCGAGTGGAACTTGACTGGCTACATTATTTTATTCCATGATTAATATCATAATTAGTCTGAGGGCAGTTCACACATTACACATCAAGTGGAAATTTAAATTTTGATATTTTCAGTCATCAACAACCACCACCTGTGAAGAAGGTCAGTCTTAGTAAAATCCGAGGCAAAAACAAGTGGGAGTCAGGAGTTTATTTCCTTCCACGTGTATTTGGTGCATTTTGTGGTTTGCTGCTGTACGTCACAAAACTATTTATTTTCCCATTCATACCACAGTCCATTAGCTTGCCCATCTGATTAGATTACATACCCCCCCCCCCCACACACACACACGCAAAGTTCGCCTACTGTCTCTCCACCATCATCCATTTCCTTTACATGTGAGCTTATGGCGGAGGTGAAGTTGGAACAGTGTCTGTCGACCAACATCGCGGGCCTGTTTTCCACTGTGACACATAAACATCCCCTTCACGACAGCAGAGCTCCCACCACACAGGTCAGCTGACTTCCTGTGTGACTGTCTGATACTTAGGGCAGGTACACAAATGGTCCCTTCATACACTCTCAGTTCACCCACAAATACATGCTACGTTGGGAAATAACTAGTTACATTTGATTGGTTGTCTTGTTTGAATCCACAGTTACTCTTAACTTCCAATCAAATCAATGCACTTTGCCAGACATAGCAAACTGAGTCTGCAGTGTCTGCAACAGTAAACCACGACACGGCGAGTTGCCATGTCGTTGGACAGGATTGCTTCTCAGTGCTTTAAATTCAACAACAGTCCCCTTGTAAAATAAAGAAAAGAATGTCTGAAATGACTGTGCAGTGTTAAGCCTGTTCGCCGGCAGTGAAATGAAAATGCTCGATATCCGACATCCATCAGCTAACCCCTTCACCACTGTTCCAGCCCCTGAGCAATCTTTCTTCAGCATAAGTAAGAATAAGAGAGTAGATTTTAGTCAAATAGAACAAAGACACACGGTTATGTTTTACAGCACCTAGATCCTGGACTTGACTGACTCAGTCATTTCTTTTTAGTCAAAGTCCTCATTTGTCTCTTTGTCCGTGAATTCCCCTGAGTTAATTGGTTCCGTCGCATGGGAACATCAATACTCCCCTGTGCTAAAAGCAGCAGCTACAAGTGATGTTTGGGAAAGAACAACACATTTGTGATAGATAAAACAAAATCCCTTAAAGGCATTGGGAAAAAAAATATATCTTTGTATGTACATGTACATGCAACCACTGACGTTCCAGTATTGTTTTTCACCTTGACTCAGAATAATCAACCAAGCATTAAGACTCATTGACCGACATTAACCAATATAAAAATATACTTATTCTGTGCACAAAATCAATGCACACTCTAATTCTCCATTTGATAACATGTGCACACCAGCCAATTTTGTTCTCGCTACCTTGTGTATGTTAGTGAATCAAAATTGCTTTAAATTAGCAGGTGCATGCTTTCGATCTGCAATCAACACACTGCCACACTCCTATTTCTCTGTATTAGGACATCTGTTTGGTGTAACATAAGGAAAATGGTGAAGTAAAGAGAGAGGTTGGCCCCAAAAGGTAAAAATAAGAGAAGATTTTCACAGCAATGTAAAGTATCGGTGTAGATTCTCATTCATCCAGGTCATGTTTATCTGAAGAGTCAAAAAAGCCAGTCAACTGGACTGTGTTAGGTTTGTTGGGAAGACGTTTCACTTCTCATCCAAGAAGCTTCTTCAGTTCCAAAGGACTAATTTTACAGCAATGTAAAATTAAAAACAATTATGTCCGGGGCAGAAGCCAGAAAAGGGACAGTTTTCCACAGTGTGTCCTCAGTGACCGTGTGAAACAATGGAAAAAAAAGAAAAGAGAAACGTGTTCTGCAGTGTCTTCGACCTTTAGATCTGCAACCTATACACTTGTTTAGAGATGAACTGGAGTATTTTACATACCCTGCAGGCCCTTTAATAGGCCAACTATAACTGAGGGGATTTTGGCTACAGATGTGCAATTTAAAGGCAAAAACTTGGTGTTGGGCACTTTGGAACTGTTACACTCACTTGGTATTGATAAGGTAACTGATAAGGATGAAAGGGCCTCATTTTTAATATGCTATGCATTTAGTTAACAGTGTGTGTGTTTACATTTTCTAAGTCAGCCAGTCCTTCGTTGTTTGTGTGTAGTTCAGTTCTAAATTTGTTCTCAGAGTACAAACAAACTTGGGTGATTCACTGATTGTGAATGAAGCCCATTGTGTGTTTGAAGAGAATGAAGAATGAAGAATGAAGCAGTGATAAGACTCATAAACCCTGCATCATGCTGTAGATCATATGTCTGCATGATAAGAAATACAGCATGTGTGCTGTGGTTTGGTTAGTTCTGAGAATTAGTTGAAAGTGCTATTATGCTTCCTATAATATGTCTGATTTAAGAAAAAAAAAACTAAAGACAACTGATGTCTAAAACAACATGATGTTTGAAGTTGCAGTGATCTGGTTTTTGCAACAAGATTGACCAAAAAGGAAAAAGTGCTTAGTTATTTGCAGAAATGATTGTTTATTTAATCTAATGATCTGCAACCTACATTTCTGGTAAATTCATACTTTCCATTTCATTCACACAGGGAGACGATGGGCACATTTCTTGGACAATACACCCACACTTTTTTGGTACTGTGTTCCCAAAACAGTAAGTGTGATGGCTGTGGGGAGAGGAGAGCAGTGTGGAACAAGTTTCTGCTGCTGGTTGAGTCATTATGAACCCTTTTTATGCATCAGAAAGGACAGTGTTAGAGGGACACTGGAGGAGAGACCTAGATAAACATCATGCACCGTTATGCGGAAATTCAAAAAGTGCCGAGTGTTTGAGAGGCAGGATTGAGACGAAACTGCAGAGAGGATGCAATCATAGCCAACTGTACTGAAATTGAGAGAGTCAGAAAGAAATAAAGAAAGGGAAAGTGGGGAGGAGACTAGACAGAGAGAGAAACAGACAGACATAGAGAGAAAGAGAGAATCAGAAAAACAGTTAGAGATAAGATTTCCCAATATATGGACAGGGGAGTCCCCCCTGAACTTTATCTTGCATCATGAGTGGGCTTTTTTCATAGCTGTTTGTCAGCCCCCAGCCGTGTTGATTGTCGCTTTCCTTAAACAGACCGACGGAGCTTTAAGATGGCATGGGGAATCCCCTCTGCTGCTCTCTGCCAGTATCTGTGAACTTCTCTTTAGCTGTATTAAGCTTCATACACATGCTAAAGGCATATGTGAGCAATATATAGAGGTTTTAATGCAATCTGTTCAATTCCAGGAAATTCTGATGAGTAACTACTGGTGGACCCCCTCAGTTTTGTTATTGGAACACTGTCAGAAAAAAGGTACATTCCCCGTAACAATTGGATGCTGCTCTGTCCCTTTTATTTGGGAGAAAGTTGCAGTCTCACTTTCACACTAGAAGTTTAACTCCATGAGTGCCCTCTTGATAATAAATGAGGTAGGATCCACACTAGAGATTCAGTGACCCCTGTGAGCAATGTTGGCAACTGCACAGAAAAGTATATGAAGAAACAGGATACAGTGATATTAGATAAATACAAGTCCATACTATTAAATGTGCTGCTTTAATGTCTTTCCATTCACACTGATGGCCTTGTCATCCTATGCAAGCCTCGATTGGTTCTTTTGCATCTTTTCTTCCAGGTTCCTACTTAAACTCTACATGCCAAATCCTGTATTGAAGATTTTCTTATCAGTTTTCCACTTTTAGTTCACTTTTCCACTTAAAGTCTAATGAGGCAGTAAAAGCAGATCTCTCATTTTAAGTAGACAGGTCAAACAAATAAAAAAACAAATGAAAGTTTTCTTGTCCTTTTTCCATTCTGATTTCAAAGCCTTACACTCCATTCATTCCTTTCCAGTATGAATTGATTTCTTTTACTGTGGATGAATGGTTATCTATGACCAAAAATGGTGTCTAATATGTCAATATAAAAAAAATTGTATTCCCTCTTAGAATTAAAAAAGGATCACTGTTTGCATCATGACATCAAATCTTTTTCTTAATTTTTTTGTCCATCTGTGTCTGATTTTGTCCCATATTGTAACAGTGATACATACTTTACAAACAGCCAAAGGTTCAAACTGTGTCCCTGAATAACCGGACTTTCAGATTAGAAAAAAAATTAATAGATAAAATGTGTAAAAGCAGCAAGTTTTTATATTCACATCTGCTATCATTTTGATTTTTTAAAACTTTATCTCTGACAGTGTAGTGTTAAATAATGCAAAAGCCTCAGTTATATAAGCAAATCAAACAAGTGTTTACATCCTAACTAACACATGTTCACCTTTTCTTAAACTACTGCGGGTATATCTGATGTCAGATGATCAGATTTTTTGACAACTGAAACTTTGTTTTAAGCAGACTGTGACTATCAGCACTACATCAGCCACTTTTGTGTCTGAGTCTGCCTGTACACACCTGAAAAACAAACACTTCCAAGGAAACCCTGCACAACTTGTAACTTGTCTGCTATTGCATTTTTAAAAAAAACAAACAAAACTAGAACACGTCACGGGTTATTCTTCCACCTCTTGCATCATCAAATGATTGCCTCATGAGTTTACACTCTCTCCATACATCTACTTACTGGATTACTTTATACGTCTTGTAAGCCTAAAAACATGTCAATGACTAATGTGTCTTATCTGTCATGTTCACTTTAAGGCCAGACATAATTTTTACTCATTAACCCATCATTGTTGTTAAACAGACGATAAAGTTAAAGCCAAAACTGACACTTAGAAATAAATATATGTTGTAATTATGCAATTCATTTAATAATTTTATCCTATCACTTATTTAAATACATTTTTTTAAACAGAAGTTAAATAAATATATTGAATGGGATGAGATAAGATACATAGCAGCAAAAGTAGAAAATGAGAGCAGTCAGCTTCATTCTTTCATTGTCAGCAGCAGATTTTATCAGCTGAAACCAATTGAATTCGCTCCAAAATGTTCACAAACTAATTACAGGAGTCTTTGTTTTCTAAGAAACAGCCCTCAAGCTCTGTGTAGTGTCTGTATATGAAAAGTATGAAACCCCCCATTTAAATTTTGAAGTTAATTTAGTGTTCCTGTGATGAATTGCTTTGACTTCAAAATAATTAATTGGAATAGCATGAAAAATTAGATGATATCATAATATAAAAAGAATATACTCAATCTAATCTACTCAATTGATTTTATTATTAATTTGCCCTACACTTGCCTACATTTGTCAGCGTATGAACACACATGACCGGGTTCTCTTTCAAAGAGATTAGATGTATTTTTATAACCTTTAGACAAACATGTTTTTATCACAGTAATATACTGTGAACTTAGACCTACCAGCACCATTATGAGTGGAAAAGTCTGCCTGTAATCACAGAGTAAACAGAAAACAGGCTGATAGCACAGTTAGCTTGTCCCACATCCAAGTTTTCTAGAAACTCTTTAAGCGACATATTAATCTTAACTTTTGTCTTTCTTCTATATTACATAACTGTAATGAAAGAAACAACTGATCATTTGCATTTACAGTTTGACTGTATTGTGTCGATAACAAGTTTTTTAAATAAAAGCAAATAGAGGCAAAAAGATCAGCACACAGCACTTCCTTTCCCTAATGTGAATTGTCTGATGGAGAAGAGCGCAGCAATCCCCCCTAGTGGAGTGCCGAGGTATTACCAATGGAGCAACACACAATTAATCCTCATAGACATGGATCTGCATCACCGACTTACATTCCTGTTTCTCAGAAGTGGCTTAATCTTAACACTGACCAATAGTAATGCCACTCTAGAATGAAAAATTACTTAGTGAGGAATAATTGAAAACTTGTATAATGTGAGTTTTTTCTTTAAATTAAATATTCTTGTCTGTCATCTCCAGCCTTGATTCTTTTAACAACTGTACAGAAAGCCGTTTAATGTTAATTTAAAATAAGCCATAATCAGTTTTTGAAATCTAGGTCAGTGAGAGTCTTTTCATAATAAAGTGTACTACAAAACTCAATTGCCTCTCAGTTTACTAAATTATAACATGAATAATGCAGTCATTCTCTCTTTGATCATCCCACACAACATGTGGAGAATCAACCTGAGGGTATTTACAGCATGAAGACACTTGACCCACACTTGACCCTTGCTTACTGTGAAGAGGCAATCAGATCTGTGTGTATACTGTTATTGTTATCACTGTGGTTCTGTTCATTAACAACATCTACAATCATTAATAACAATAATACTTATGTTTACAGGTTTATGAAATTTATATCATTATTTTAAAAAATTAACCAGCTGGTGTCATCCAAAGAAAAGTGACATGATGAGTCAAGTGACAAGATCAAACATCAATTAAGTCATGTTATTTCTTTTGTAGTTCATCATGCTGTGATATGACTGGCTTTGTATGATATGATCTTAAAATTATTCTTTTATTCACCGAGGTTGAAAAAGACATTCATTGATTCAAGATTTTATCATGAAAAAATACAGTCAGGCAGCCTAACATGCATATTAGTTTCTAATGTAAATGATTTACTGGAAGAGGGCAATGTATTTAAAAAATATTTAGCTCTGAATATTTTTAAATAACATATTATCTTTGAGTAATTAGTTGACAAAATTCTACCAAACTACATGTTTATAGTTCACAGTCAGGCATGATTTCTGGTCATGACTCGGGCTTTATATAACTGTAGTTTTGGGGAAAAAAATCACGTTTTGTTGCTTGATAAGGAGGATAATGTCATTTGATTGCAAAACAGTTTGACCACAAATATGTGGACATGTACATTTAGAACATTTTAGAACATTTATTGTTATTTGTCACATACACAATTATATAGTATCTATTATACAGTACAATTCGCAGTGAAATGTGCTTGGTACCGGCATCCAGTCGCTAAATAAATTAATTAATCAATAAATAAAAATAAAATAAAATTAGATAAAGTTCAATTAAAATAAGATAAGGTTCAATAAAAATATGTACATCTACATAAGTAAGGCGCAATTAGTAAAGGTGCTAGAGTAAAGGTGCTAGAGTGTATTGTGCAAGTCCGGTTTAAGGCTCAGAGTTGAGCAGACGGATGGCCTGAGGGAAGAAACTCTTCCTCATCCTCTCAGAGGCAGTCTTTAGGAAGCGGTAGCGCCGGCCGGCCGGCAACAGAGAGAAGAGAGAGTTTCCAGGATGGCTAGGCTGCTTCAGGATCTTCAAAGCCCTTGATCTGCATTGCTGGGTGTAAATGTCCTGCAGGTTGGGGAGGGTGGATCTGATAGTCCGTTCAGCTGAGC
>JAQNCA010000025.1:21122018-21133589 GCA_029783725.1 Acanthurus tractus
TTCAAATCAAATGACAACATCAAAGTTTGATCAGTGGCCAGACCATTTTTGTGTTGGGGGGGGCGGGGGGGTGTCTTGACCACTGTTTCAAGGACAATTAGGAAAAAAACAAATAAAAAGCTTTTTATGTAATTTATGTTATATATTGTTTCCACAAATAGCCCTATTTTGGCTCAATTCTGCCCCCCTCCCCTCCCCGAAGCCCGGGAAAACAGACCCATTTACCCCCCCCGGGGGGCGTGCATTTATTACATCAAATAGAAGTGCGTCTATGATTTGTTCAGTTCAAATTTCCATAGTTTGCACTTTGACGCCATCTGGTGGCATGAATATTATTGCAGGGCGACATTGGTATTGACACAGAGGATTTGTATGCAGTTTCCTATTCAATTAATTAAAAACATTGTCAGTTTATTCTTTAACGCATAGTTACTTAAGGTTTTTGGCTCTGTTGTTAAGGACATTAGGTCTGGTGACCTCGAATAGGTCTGCACACTCTGGTTGAAGAGGCATTAATGTTTGACACTGTCTTTTTTAAAGGGTTAGGGTCAATATCAGTGAAGGGCACTAAATAAGTAAATAATGGAATTTACATTTTAGTATTTTTTTCTTCAGCTAGTTTCCTCCCTCGTGCATCACTGTGGGATTAATCGAATAAATGGAAACTTTAATTGTGTAATTATTCCTTCTATAAATGTAAATAAATATATTTGTCTGGATTATATTGTTTTTTATCTATGGTAGTCATTACAAAAGTAAAGATTCTGAATTTTTGAGTGTTTGGCCTTGCATACGTTTTAGATGTAATAAACGTAATTGATTGAAAACTAGACAGATGGCGCTAAAGACAAAGTGATCAGCGCTTTGTTTCAGTTTCTTCTCTGTCTCTTCAGATTTCCTGTCACAGAAGTAGTAAATGGGTCACATCGTGTCATCCACAGCTTGTCATACTGGAGGACTCTTACGCGCATATTAGTATGTGTACGTTGGAAAATTTCGTCAGTATGCGACTGTTAAACAGCTGATTTTAAGACCATGTGTACTGACCTGCTGCTGGAGCAGCCAGCTGCTCTTTCCACCAGATGTTGGATTTTGGATGCAGATATTGGCTCCCATTCAGCCACAAGAACAATAGTAAAGTCCAACACTGATCTTGAAACTTTATGGACCTTACTTAACAAAGGCCTTGCAATAAACGAGAAAGACACTCCCATCATTGTTGCCACAAACTTGGACACACAATTCTCTGAAATGTCACTGTATGAAAGATTGAGTGGATTAAGTTTTTAGTTCAGTTCATGCTGCCAATCGACAGCAGCAAGAAACACAGACAACAACAAGAAAAAGTTTTATTTAAAAGACCACTTATCGCTAGATCCTGCACTGAAGGTCCTTCATGACATCAAATGACCTTTACAATAGGAAAACATAAATGAGAGGTGATTAAACTTGTGTGTTAAGGCACAGTGAGATGAGTTTTACAGCTCAGTTTTTACATGCAGTCAAACTCTTTGAGTGGTTATGCAGAAAGTTTGAGGTTAATAACCCTGTTCTGTTTCTGGTACTGTTGAAAAAAATAGACAAATGCAATTACCAGGAATGTCATTTTGAACTTCTTCTGAAGTATTTACCTGATTTGGTGCCTTCAAACCTCCACTTCTTTAACTTGATGGTTACTTTTTTTACCATGATAATCTTGTCATTGTTGCTTTGGGCCTTTCTGGAGTTCTTCTATGCTAAGTCATGGACTTATCAATCACCTTTCAAACTGCACATTTAATCAAGCAAGCAATAAAGAACCTTAGATTTTTTTGTCGCACTATGAGTAACTGTATTATACATGAACACATTGTTTTCTGACAGGATTGGACAAATTTTACCCATTTTTGATCCAGTATTTCTGTTCTCTGATCAACGATGTCTCTGATGTCTAAAGTGAGTTCAGTTCAGTTCACTTACAAAAAACAGGGATGACAAGACCTCAGTGCTTAAATCAGATTTCGTGCAAATTTTGATTCAGAATCAGAAAACCGTTGGTGGGTTTTTAGGTCCCTGCCTATTAAATCTGTTGAAACTATGCCCACGCAGTCTTGATGAAGTGGAACAACTGACTTCTCGAGTTTCTTAAATCTTAAATCATCAAATGGTTCATGGATTTCATGGTTTTATTTTGTAATGAGTATTAAATGCTGTGGAGAAATCCAAATTTAAAACGCAATTTTCAATTACTTTAAAACAAACAAGAAACTTTGAATTACTTCTCAGAGATAATCTTTATGATACGTTCACTATTAATACTTATCTATTTATGCTAGTATACTTATAATCTTTGTCTCAGTCATCCTGTGCAGAAAATGCCTTCTGGTTTTAAATCTGATGTTGTCTGCCTGAACATTCATTTCACGGTGATTTACAGAGTTTCCTGATGGACAGATTCCTTTATTTGTTGCTATTGTAACTTGAAGCTGCTAGTTATCTGTTTTACTAGCATCTGTCTGATAGCTTTGTGGCGATTTGTATCAAACGTCGTTCTCACAGGAGCTGCAGACCACCAGGAGGAGGAGACTGTCATGTATGGGGGCTGAGGGAAACCAACGAGAGTAATAGTGACCTAGAAACAAGTTTTTCTCTGATAGCCAACTTGCAGAATCAACTCATATAACAGATAAACTTACATCGATTTTCCAGATGATAATTACTTTGCAAAATATTTCGTCTACCATGTGGTGGTATATAAAGCCTCAATGCATATCTAACCAAGGCTTTTTAAACTTATCTTAGCTTTATCTGATTATGTGGTTCAAATCTTTGGCAGTAAACAGTCTTCTTTGCTGTGTCTGCTTCCGTTTTCAAATACACTGGATTGCCTAAGTCAAGTTGACTTATTAACCACAAGGCTGTTTGTGCAGTCTTACAGCTTTACCCTTTAAAAAACACGCAGTTTTTAAATGGACACAAATGTGAGCGTGAACACAAATACCTTGGCAATGGGGGGCAAAATGACCATAACTCACGAGAGGTACTCACATTAAGAATCTTCTCGTCCTGATACAAATATCTTATATTTGTACTGTGTTTAATGATACTCTGAAAACTATTATTGTTACCTTAAGTTAATTGATGGATCTTAGTAGATTAGTCTGATTCCGACAAGCTTGACAAAGACGATGGATACAGTTGTCTCAGATGTGCCATCAAAATAAAGTTTTTCCATTTCATAAATTTAACATCAACATTCCTACAATAACTTTTTATGAAGAACACATTACATGTATTTAAGCTGAATTTAGTAGGAGGAGGGTGTGAAGGCTGTTTGCCACCTATTTTAACTGACAGAACTGAGTATATTTGATGAGACACTAATGCATTTTACAGCTGTGTTGTAGCAACAAAATTCTGTATTGTTGTTCAATAATATGACCAGGTCTTTACCACAGGGTTGCCACAACATAAATATGGAAATCAAAAAAAAGTTTCACCTTAAAAGACTTTAAGTTTCAGCATATCTGTGGTTTGCAGAGACATGTGATATTTATTCGAGTGACTATGTCGATTTTCCAGTCAGAAAGAGAGATTTTGCACAGGGCATCACTTTGAACCTCCATTTCTGTGATGACTCAGGAGTAGTTACTGAAACAAGCTGAAACCGCAAGCCTGTTAATGGCAGATTGAGCCACGGTTTTCAGTTTCAGATTAACACCCCAAAATCTACAATCTGTCTACACAGAAAATCTAACTCAGTAATTCTGCATCTTGGTTTGGACTTTATAAATCAGAACAAAGACATTTGACATGTTTTACCCATTGATTTGTTTTCTGAAACGTTGTTCTGTACTGAAGGTCCAGTGTTGCTTCGTGACCTAATCGAAAAATGAATGGAGATGATTCATTGTATATTAAAAAAGTCAATTTTTAGAGTTGTGTGTGGCCCTAAACAACAGAAACCCTTTTGGTCATGATTAACAAGGTCGTTCAAATGTTCTTGTGAGACACATGAGGTGACTGAAACGAAAATGAAGATAACTTAAAGGTCTATCATGTGAATAATAGTAAGTAGAGCTCCTTTACAAAAATCGTACCTGCACACAAACGAGACCCTTTAAGATTTTCACACAGGAAGGAAACACACGTCACACTGGCTCCTGTTGCAGCCCCTCATCTGTGCCCAGCGTGCAAATCTCCTCGTACTCAGCTAAAATGAATGTTTGTGGTGTACTGAAAAGATCAGCCCAATGAGGGTGTCAAATAGAAAAAAAAAAGCAATGCAAAAATGCAACTGCACTGCATTGCTGACTCTAGGTTAAAATTTAGCGCTCTCAATGAGCAAGAAAAAAATATCTTTCACCCACATTTGAACTATTTTGGAGGATTCAAGTACATTTTTCCAAAAACACACATCTACCTCTGTGTTAGAGTACTGCTTCACCTCGGTGGAATATATGGAAATCAAGATCTTCATCTGGACTAGAACCAAATTTGAGTTGGTGTCTGTATCTTAATACTTTCCAGTGGTCATGGGTAAACCTCATGTGGGTGTTTATTATACTACAGACTGCTCAAACATGAAACAGTTTCAGATTTGAAAGTACAAAAACACTTTCATGTGTCACCAAACAAAAATTTGCTTAAATTATCAGTTTATTTACTTAAAACAACCATCATATAACACTGTTTTTTTTCTATAAGCGCAAAATTTAGACATAAGTGTCAGAAACACACTAAAATAAATACTATATGGATGCTACAACTACCTCAGCATTAGTGTTGACTGACTCTCTTTTCTTCAGTTCAATTCACCACCAATTGTAAAGCTGGAAATTAAAAGAATGTGTAATATTGTTTTCTAAGCTTTAACATTGCAGACCATTTCATATTCCATATATCCAGTGCAGTTACTATATAGCACCAGAATATCATATTAAACATAGGAATCATTTTGGTAAAGTGAAGAGTAAGATTACCTGAGATATTCTGAGAAGTTTACATTCTTTCACTGGAGTAAAATAACTGTACATAAACATAATTATAAAAAAAAAAAAAAAAGACAACTCTTTAGATCTTATAGAGACCGAAGAAGTTGGCATGATGTGCGTGAGTAAGATCTTTGGGTTTGGTTACATTCACAAAAACTCTGTCGGATTTCTGCAGCTGCACGGCCGAAGCGAGGTAACTCTCAGTGGTCCAGGAGAATCCCTTCTTCTGGGAGCAGTAACCTACTCTGTGGGCCTCCATCAGGGTCACAACTGAGGGACCCCTCCTCACAAACACTGTGTGAGTGAATGTTGCGAGGGTACAGTCCTTATAGATCAACTCCACTCGTGAATAAACGTGGTACAGTCCGCTCTCGTTGATTTGCAGAGCACCGTCCTCAAACTGGTAAGAAACTCCTCCGGTTGTGAACGCCTGGCCTGCCTGTGACTCCCATCGCAAAGTCGTGGGAAATTTCTCCTTTTCAATACGACCTGGAAGGAAAGAGACATAAGGTCACTCCTTTCAGTCTTATATAGAGAAAAGAATCACATGGGACAAGTTCAAATTTATATATCATGTTACCCATCACGCGTGCTGCAGGTCTGTTGTCTTTGTCTTCTCTCGTTGACTCAGGCTCGTAGAGACCTGAAACAACCATCGGATTACGGTCACATCATCTTTTCTTTATCTTTACTGAGAATGTTTTCTTTTTCATTTTTCTATCGGCAACAGTTCATGTGTGATGAGGTGTGTTTACACTTACTTATTTGCTTCTCAGCTGCATTAAACTCTGGTTTCGTCTACAGAAAAAAGAAACAGAGAAATCTCAATAAACCACATCACACAGACCCCTGTGCATTCGTGCTTCACTGAGCGCTCTCAGAGCAGAAGTCAGAGGGAGGAAATCCTGTCTCGCTGGACCAGTGACCACAGGTGGAACGTTTAAGTTCCTGATGTGCATGTTTAAATGTCAGAAGAAGCTGAGGTGAGTTAACTCTTCAAATGAGAATGTCAAAAAGTAAAAAGCAGAGTAGAAAATATTTTCAAAGGCTACTTAATAAACTGTGCAGTGCTGTGTTCCATCTTGCTTTTCCATTCTCCCACTTTACACCTCTGTATCACTCCGGGCAAAAGTGTGAGAAGTCACACCTTTTTAATTTGCAGCTTTGCCCCCATTAAAACAAAACAAGAGGTGAAATTCTACAAAGGAAAACTATTAAAAGTTCTTTTTGGCAACCATTACGAATGATTTCCTCACAGTCATTCCTCGATACTCCTCAACCCACTTCCAATTTTCTGCACTCTGCTGTCAAGTTTCTCCTGTTTTCAATCTGATTACTATTTTTTCCACTCACTGCTGCAGTAATTACTAGCTTATTAGTTCAGTAAAAAAAACTCTGTTATTTTCAAAATACGTTCAGTGGCTCCTTACCTCTCTCATTCTCTTCAGTTCTGTCTGCAGTTTATAAATCTGGTAGGCTTCAAACCCCAGGGCTGCAAACACTAGCAGGAACAGCATCAACACGACCAGAGCAACACCAGGGCTGACTCCCATGTAGCCTCGACTCTTCTCACGGCTCTTTAGTTTCTCCTGGGCAGGTGGGAAAGACCAGCAGGGAATGAGGTTGGGTTGCTGGGCGGGGTACTGGCTACCTCCTCCTTCATCCACAAGAAACACCTGTGGGAACGGGTAGCTCTGGTCGCAGCTCATGTTGCAGGTCATGCTAGAATGAGACGAATGGTGTGTGCATCTGTGGCCTCTGCACAAAGGAGGTGTGCACTTTTATCTGAGAACCTCTGACTTGTAAGAAGCTTCAGCTGTCAAGACATTCACCACCCACAAACCTCCCACATACATCATGGACTGGAGACAAGTGCACACTACTCGAGTATTAAACCATCTATCTACTTATTCATAATTTCCTTTACTCTGGGCTGCACAGCTGCCTAGTGTTGATAAGTCTTTGCTATGTGGATTTTACTTAAAACCACCTAATTTTTTAAGCTTTATTACACAGTTTGGGTCCTTACGGGTTTAACTTTGTCTTTGCACTATACATATGATAAACTCTAGAGACAGGAAGCTGCCTAGTATTTATAAGTGTTTGCTATGAGAAATTTACTTAAAGCTACCGAACTTTTTAAGCTTTATTTCACAGTTTCGTTTCTTACTAGTTCAACTTTGTCTTTGCACTATGCATATAATTAACTCTAGAGACAGGAAGCTTGAGGTTACAGGTGACCCTAACCTCAACAACCAACACCATTTCATACCAGAGAGTGACCTTTTCATAGATTCCATGCAAGGAAAAACTGAGCAAATACAGTCACCTGCTTAGCATTTCATATTATAATCTCCCACATTTTAAATATTGCTGGGTATATACTTCCTTTCAGGGGTGTCACTGAACTTTTTTGAATTTGAAACAAGTCCTGAAACTGAATGTTTATCTTCAGTATTTGTATCAAAAAATGTTTCACTCTTCAAATAATTTATTTGTGGTTATAAGGCTTTATAAGGCACAGCGTTAGTGAACAGTGATACAGCAGTTTCAGTAGCACAGAGTGTATTCTTGGTGGGAAGATGCTGCTGCCACATTAAAGGACGCACATCTCTGCATGCCTACCGGCTGCCTGTAGATGAGAGACAGCGGTACTTTAGAGAGGTGAGAATTAACCCCAACCAATACCTCAGAAACGAGCTTACAGGAAAGCTAAACATTCACACCGCTTTTCTTACAAATTAATAATGTTGTGGTATCTCTGACACGGTGGGGTTTGTTCCCAAGGATACGGACGAGTAACTGCTCTCATGTGGTTGCAACAGTTTCCATATATCATCAGTTCTTATCTGTTGCTGTTAATAAAGAAAACACATTATTATTTGGCAGTGTTGGGTGGGTTTTGGTGGTTTTTCAAACAGTTTATCTTTCCAACCTCATAGATGGTACGTGCAAGACATAACCAGCCAAATGACAGAGGGGGCTGCATCAGAGTTAAACTGTCTTGAATGTCATGTAGAAGTTATTTTAGTTTTGCTTTCTGATGTACATTTTAAATACCACAAATGTGGCACCTTTAGGTGTTGGCTCTGTCCACTGTTGCTAAAGTTTCATTTCTCCAGGATCTTGCAGAGACAAAGGAAAACCCACCTTGCAGTGTGCGTACAGAGCTCTAACGAAAAGGGTGACTACGTCACACTTAACCATAAACTGCACAGGCTGTCTGCACTCAACGAGCTGATATGTCTGTTTCCCAGAAGTGTCATGCTGAAAGCGGTCCTCGCATAACGAGCAGAAGCAGCAATATGAGTGAGGTGGGTGGGTGGGTGGGGTTTTGGGGTCTAACCAGGTCGTGCTCAGAGCCGCTGCTCTAGTTAGTACAACGAGACTAGAAGACTAAAATGAATCATTGAATCAGCAAGTTTCTCAATTAAATACTGCCAGTTTCTCACGAACTGCACAGTTCTGCCTATTGCACAATGGAGGTTCTTGTGGTCATGATGACTGATTACACAAATGGAGTTATGCCCGAAAATTACAGCACATTCTCAACCTGAAATGAATGACATTACTCTCGTCTCTCTTGCAAAGAACCCTTTTCCTTTACCCAGTGACTGGAGCTTTAATTCCATACAGAAATTTGGCTCTTTGCGATAAAATTTTAATGCCAAGATTTAGGGTTCTCATGTCTGATGAAACAAAAATCTGCCACAAAACCAAAATAAACATTCTGGTTTTATGTGATTTACAAAAATTTTGTGAAAAGTATCAGGATAACACTACTTATGATTCATAACAGAGCAACTAGGGGCCACATGAAAGAATAATTGTACTCTAAATGCAGAAAAAATGCAGACCTTAATATTTAATGATCGAAAAACATCATGTGTCACAGTCTTCATCCGAAGAAGTGTAACAGTCTAGTCCCAGGACATGACCTCTCCCCTCTTCTGCTGTACTAGTACTGGATGATTTCCCAGGTATCCTCTGCACATCCTCACAGTCTGACTTGAGGTCCGGGTTCTGTCCAATGACAGATCCTGTTGCTGCCCTGTCATCATTCGCCATGTCTCTGCTCTGGGTTGAAAAAGTTTGGCTTAATGAAGCATTAACGAGGTTTGGCAGGCCACGCTGCAGCACCCTGGCTAGGCTCTGTGTTTCTGAGGAGCTTTGCTGAACTGACGGTCCTCTGAACGCAGCAGTCGCCACCGCCAGCCTCGTACTGTCGAAGGAGAGGGGCTGGTCTTGGTCAACACAGACTGCCTCTGAGGTTTCTGAGATCAGTTTAGTGGGGGCTGGGGCTTGAAATCTGGTCTCTGAATGGCTGAGAAGCCCCTGTTTCTCTGAGGCTTTGTGAAATCCTGTCCAACTGTTGGCCAGGTTGCTCTCCATTTTACTCCACTGACTGCTACAGTTCTGTGACTCACAGGGTCGAGGTTGTTTCACTGAAAGTGAAAGTAAAGACACACAGAGGGATGAAAGGTCAGCTACTGAAGTCTTAAAAAAATAGTTCACTAAAATTAAAAGTCAGTGACAGCAAATGTAAGTAATTGAATAATGTCTTTTCTACTGGACAAAGCCAAAAATAGTCAGGGGCATTGATCAAGAGACTCTTCAAGAGGCACAAAATGTCATGAGACATACAGCAACACTGAGATAAGTAATACACTGTATATAATGTACAAAATGTACTGTATTGTTTGATTCCAAAGCAAGTCAGTACACTGAGTACAAGACAAACAAAATGGGAAGACATAATGTGATAATTCTTTTATCCCTCATCCGTTCCCAATTGTTTCCAAATCTTTGTTGAGATATTCAATCATAGCAGCTTGTGGTTCTAACACTGTCCTCAACCTGCAAAATGCTGTATTTAATGCTGTGCAAACTGTATTTTGGCTGATGTTCTTAGATTCTTCAAAAGAGTCAAAACAGGATAATGATATTTGTTGTTTGCTAATCATGCTTTAATGTGTGTAGGAGATGAGTCTAAACTTACACCATACTGACCAGTGTTAGGGGAGTCTTGTGCATCTGCTCTCCTTTTGCAGTATGCTCGAGGAGTCCATGGCTTATGTTTGCAGGTGGGGTCAAGAACTCTTAGTTTGGATATGAAGCTTTTGTACTCTTTTTCTAAAGCCTCAATGTGCAGCTGGAACTCTGCTATCTTCCTCTCTGGGTAATGAGTAAGCTGAGATTGCTAAGAGGGGAAAAAGAAAAAGAGACAGGGAAATGGAGGGAATTCAGAGTCATTAGTAACAATCCCTGTAGAATACATTTACTCATAACTGTGAAATCACTTACCTGCAAATAATACTCTATTTCATTCTTGATGCTGGGGATCCACTTTTTCACAGAGGAAGCTGAGTTCAGAGTAGCCTGTGAAGACAAGCGCAGGGTGTTACAGTCTTGACTGAGTAGAACTGAATTGAGACGAAACGATAATTCAATGTGTTGTTTATTACCAGTTTGGGTCTCCGCTCATGCACATCTTTTAGACGTCCCTCTGGAAATAAACCATGGGAAGAAACATCGCATGACACAGAGGTTAGGAAGAAAGTTAAGGTAATAGAAATTACTCACTTTACTGTTAACGTCACTGCTCGCAGCGGATGACGAAGACATTAAAGAAACATTAAGCAAAGTTTGCTTCTTAATTTAAACTATACAGGGTTAAAAACTTCAAGAAAACGCCGGTAAAAGCTGTCAGTTAGCATCATTTTGGCTAACGGCTAAAGCTAGCGAACAGTACAGCATTTTTTTTAATAAAACCAAATATGAATCAGTTACAGTGCACATCATTGCCACAAGCTTTTACCCTCTTTCTCCTTCTGAAGCCACAGTCTGTTTAATCTCCCTTGCTGTTTTTCCTCATTTCTTGCCATTTCAATTGAACTCAACAAAATCTGCAAGCCCGCGACTCATACAAAACAATGTCACGTGACGCAGCACGCTGTAGCTGCGTCATGTGACGATGACATATCGCGAGAGCGAAACTTTTTTAAACGGCGCTAACTTGCAAAACCACTGTTTGGTTAAGATTTTTTTCTGTTTTACAACTTTTTGTTTGTTTGTTTTTTTTAATTCAGAAGTAACTTGATGCAGTTCAAAAATGAAATGCACTAGGATAGGATTCTAGGATAACTAGGATGCACCGAGTCTCACACATGCTTCAATTTAACTAAAGAGTTTTTTGTTGTTTGTTTGTTTGTTTTTTATAGAACAGTAAGTTATTTAGGATTCTGCAAATACATTAAGTGTTCATAAATAAATTCTAAGGTCAATATTGACTGATTATCACAAAAAAATAGGTCAAAGAGGCTGTTTTGGAGTGATACTGGTAAAATAGACAAAACTGTTTCATTTAACTCTTTAACAAAGATCTTTTTCAAAAACAGGATTTTATTTGCTTTGCTGATGAAGAACACTTAATTAGCATGGATAACTTGGAACAAGGTAAAGTGGAGTTTTCTTACTACATAATTAATTATAGATGTTCAAAGATTTTACATTTTGTCTTTATAATCACACAAAGTGAGAATACCAAAAACATTTTTTTTAGATATTTTATATTTATGCTGTACTGAACTGGAATGTG
>JAQNCA010000025.1:21133689-21146190 GCA_029783725.1 Acanthurus tractus
ATAATCACACAAAGTGAGAATACCAAAAACATTTTTTTTAGATATTTTATATTTATGCTGTACTGAACTGGAATGTGATAAAATCTCCTCCTTCACTTTACGAGAAGCATCTTTCTCATGAGTAAAGTAGCAATGTCCTGATGTTCTGGTGTGTCTCCACTCTCTGCCACCTGCAGTGGTGTCTTCCCCACGTTATTGGTAGCCTGCAGGTTCACCCTTTTCCGCCGTTCCCTCTGCCCACCAAGGCCCCAGTTTACAAGCCTCTTCACTACCTCCTGGTGTCCACCTCTTGCAGCACAGTGCAGAGGAGTGTCTTTATTGTGATCCGTGCAGTTAATGTTTGCCCCAGCTTCCAGGAGCTGCACTGCTACACTATCATGGCCCTTCTCAGCTGCAGCGTGGAGTGGCGTTTTCCTCTGTACATTTTTTTCGTCCATCCCCTTGCTGTTGAGTAACTGTAGAAGAGCTGAAACCACACTTGCATGCCCTTCAGCTGCTGCATAATGAAGAGGAGTGGAGCCATCCATGTCTTTAGCCCCTCCCTTTGCCTTGTGGGACAACAGTGAAGTTACAGCATCAATTTTGCCCTCCATGGCAGCCAGGTGGAGAGCAGTTTTCTTCTCATTATCAGTGCTCTTAGGGTCAGCTTTGGCAGACAGCAACAAGTCTGCCACATAGTTCCCTCCCTGGGAAGTGGCTGCCCAGTGCAAAGCTGTCCTCCCTAGCCTGTCTTTGATACTTGGGTCTGCCTTTCCTTGAAGAAGCTGAATGACTGAGTCTGCATGGCCCTGCTGACTGGCCATATGCAAAGGGGTCAACCCACCCTGGGCTGTTGCATTTACCTAAAGAAATGACACACAACTCATCACATAAATGCAAAAATTGACACTTATGGCCAACTGGTTTGATGCTTACCTGTGCTCCAGCTCTTAGCAACAAATTTACTAATTCTGGCCTATTGCACTGAGCTGCTAGGTGGAGAGGGGTTTGGGCTTTAGGTCCAGTAATGTTTGGGTCTAATCCCTTTTCCAACAGTGTCTGAACCATGGGCATGCTACCACTTTGGACAGCAAGGTGCAATACTGAGGAAAGATCAGATAACGTTGCATCCAATTTTGCTTGTTTTGCTACCAAAACTCTGAAATAAGAAAAAAAACCAGGAAAGTCACTTTTTCAAATATATTAATACAAGAATGACAAAGAGAAAAGGTAATTAGATACATCACTAACTTAGTGATACATAACTAAGACATATAAACAAATGACTTATACTATCCAACAAGATTATATTTGAAGTGAACTGTGGATATATGCTGACATACATACAGAAGTCTGTAGGAAGATGTAGCTAAAGTAATGAACAGTATATATATATAATTTGAACAAAGGATATTAACATTATATTACCCATATTTGTGTCATTGTGTTTGTATTTTGTGTGATGAAAAAAATACATTTACAAAAAAAATAGAGTCTCCTTTCATCCAGGTGAGAATCATCACAGCAATTTGGCCATTTGCACATGGTTAAAAAGTCTGGGGGCCCTCAAATTACACAAAAGATGAGGTTGTAGCGGATGAATTGAACTGGGTGCAAATAGCATTGCTGTCTATTGATGCTTACCTGAAGACTTCAGTGTGCCCAAGCTCGGCAGACAGTAGGAGAGGAGTGTAGCCTTGTTTGTCAGGCATGTTTACATTGGCTCCATTGTCTATGAGAGCATTTAGCACTCCATCTTGGTTCTGTTTAACAGCTGAGAAGAGAGCAGTGCCCAGTACATCCTCACTCAGAGCTCCTTTGGGATTATCTAGGGTTTAAACAATGAATGTTAGCCTGTAAGTTTGCAGCTTCATGCATTATTTATGTGTAAGTAACATCTCGAAAATGAAGTCGAAACTTAGATAACATGAGGAGATAACACCATAAGAAGCTTAGTCTTTGGTGTAAGGACTCACTTAGCAGTAGATGAAGAACTGATTTCTCATTGAGCTTAACAGCTTCATTTATAATATTGTTGTCAATTTTAGCCCCACCCTTTAAAAGGACAGTTGTTGTTTTTTCATTGTTCCTGGAAACAGCGTAAAACAGAGCAGTGTGTTTTTGTCTGTTTTTGGCATCAACAGGGGCCCCACTCTGCAGCAGCATCTCAGCCAGCCTCCAGTTATCCTCCATAGCTGCCAAGTGAAGAAACGTGTCCTGCGAGTGGCTCTCTGACTGTCTGGTCTCCTCTTTCACCAAGATTTTCACAGAATTCATGTGCTCATTTTCAGCTGCCAGGTGAATGGGCGTTTTGCCTTGTAGATCCAGAGTGTAGATGGGGGCCCCGGCCTGTGCGAGTGCCCTGACTATCTCAGTGTGACCCCTGCTGGCTGCTTTATGAAGAGCTGTTCGACCCCTGTCATCCTGAAGGTCTAGTCTGGCTCCTTTATGGATCAAAAGCTCAATGATGGATGGGTGACCGTATTCAGCAGCTACATGTAATAGAGTCTCTTTGGAGAAATTAACACTGTTAATATCTGTGTTTTCTAAAAGCTCCTCCAGCAGTACCACATCCCCCTCCGTAGCAACCATGCGAATGAGTTTATCTACTTTATTTTTTGCTGGTTTATGCTCCTCTGATTTTAAAGGCAGCACAGTGCTTCTGCCTTCCTTTTCAGGACTTGATTTCTTAGTTTCTTTGCTGACAATCACAGTATGGGTCTCCTGAGTAACAGTTCTACCAGTGATTTTATCCATCCCCTCCTTGTCTTTCTCCAACAAATATCCAATCAGCTGTCTCCTTGTGTCCCGTATATGCCTGTTCACATCACCCACATAAGTCTTGATTTGCCGATAGAGGTCAGGTTCTGCCAGCATAAGACATGGATGGAAGAATTTGCGACATGCCCTTTCGCCTCTGGCCTCCAGGATGTCCAGGATCTTGCAGTTTTTCTCTCTGCGAGTCCTGATGCTCAGAATGATGGATCTCTTTGCTGCTGTCATGACCCCCTCTGTGACGAGATGATGTAGCAGGTCCTCGGTATGTGAGATCCCATATACTAGATCTTCTCTCTTTGCCCGGATTACATCCACAGCATATGGGTTGATGTAGTTTGATGCTGCTTGAGCATCAAACCTCTTATGTATATTAAACATTTCAAATACTCTGAGAAACAAAAGGTTTTCTGTGCTGCTTACAGGTGGTAAGTCATTGCTATGGCTTGTGGTTCTGGCTGTATGTGTGTTTAGTTTGTATTTTGTTGCTATGTGCAACACCTCGCCCATGCAATGTGACACAGACAAAGGCTATCTACCATACCAGATCAAGAGATAAACCTGCTTTTGTGAAATCATGAGACAAACTAGCAATATTAGTTCCATTAGACACAGCATGGCAGATATGACATGAATTATTTATTGTTGTTAAAGTCTGTAATTAATTATTGATTCTAACTTTCAAACTGCTGACAATAACAGGATATTAACAGGTTTTGAAATTTAGCAGTTTCAGGGTTTTGTGGTTTGGAGAGATAGAGAACACATGTATGTCTGTGTGTGGTTGTCTGTGTGCTTATGTGATGTTGTGTGGGTGCAAAAATGGTGCACTCCCTGGATAACCCCATCCTGTTCAATCTCTGAATAACACAAAGCAGTGCGTCGAAATTCAGTAAGCTATTTAATGATGATCATGTACCATTTTACACTAAAAGGGCCAAACATATTTTTAGATTGTTTATTTGGGTCAGATGCACCACATGCACTCAGTGCACTTTAATATAGGACAAGTGAAAGTCCTGCCTATAAATTAATACTGAGCCCTTAAAACAAACAAACAAATTAGTTATAAAAACTTAAAATATTAAATTACCACTACAGCTGCCTTAATATGCTAGCTATATTTTAATATTATAACTAGCTGTGTTAGAGTTAGCTCTCTCTCTCTATATATATAAATGGGTGGTTTAATCTACAATACTGCATTTTCTTCTTTATCTGCAGAGAGACTCGTAGCCTAATTAAGATATAACAGTAAAACAAATGTAGCCGTCCAAAAAGCAGGACACTTCCTCCTGAAATGAATGGAGTTAGAATAAAATGGAAGTTTTATAGTAAAATAGCTATAAAATTCGTGATCTACTAAACAACTCCAAAGCTGAACGCCACTTAGTTCAATACGCGAATGTCGTAATGGATTCCGATTTAAAAACTCTTATTTTATTGCGACGTTTACATTTGATTTTACTTTTAACATCCAGTTTGTTGCATCTTGTTGCTGTGGTAGGCTAATCCTTTCATCGACTTGCTCTTGTTAACTTCTCAGGACCTTATTATGCAGAGATTATAGCCGATTCACTTCCCGTAATACACGCCTCCTACGTCATGACGTAGATCTTCCGAGCGTTCCCTCTCCTTATATGGTAGGTCAGGATTCCGCTCTCAAGATGATGTCATACGGCCCCAAGTTAGTGAAATCAAAACAATATAAAGGATATGTCTGTCAATTAAAATTAAACATTTGACTTTGACCTCGATTATTTGACTTTAATGGGGGAATTATAAAGTAAACATGCACATTGACAATTAAGTTTCTAACTGTCCTAACTGTTAAATATCTACTGAATTAACCTACTGTCATATAATTTGTTGAAGATATAGCTCAAATTAAAATACGGTTAAATTAATTAAATCTATGTGTCAAACTGTAATGGAAAGTATCCCCAGAAAGCTATGGATGTGTAGCATTTTTTTTGACAAAAACAAACAAGCGTAAATGAGAGAAAAAAAAAATAAACATATATTATATGTTTATAAATATATATGTTTATAAATTTTTTTTACTTTTTTATTTTGATGCTTCACTGATCAATCATGAACATCATGACAGGTGTGTGATCATTTCAACACAAAGTAGAAACTGATAGGTAAGCCTACAGGGTAAACATGAGTACTTCAAGACAGGGACACTTCATCTCTAAGTAAGTCTGTGTCGCCCTCTAGTGTTCTTTTCTAGGCAGTGGAGGCCTTAAGAGTGTTCATGACACAGTACTTTACCCCCTTGGTGTCATATCTGTACGGTCCCGCCACATTCACCTGCTGTGATTATTGTCTATGCAGGAAGGGGATATTTACTGTAAGTGAGGTTATCAATTTCACAAGGCCCCAATCGCTTTCTAGCTTCAAAACGTTATTTGACATATATTTATGAAGTGTTTGACTTTGTATTTATAAACTTTCTCTTAGCTGTTCATAAGTCAAAACTCTGTGATGGGTCTGTCAGCATTAAAAAGTTTTAAAAGCTGTAATTGTTTGTCTTGTGCCAGCTTCGGCAGTCAATAAGGCTTCTGTCTTGTTTTGTGATTTTTTGATGTTGGGATATGTCTAACAACTAATATTTACAATATACTTACAAAAAACACACTATATGGTGACGATATATTGATAGGACATGTGTGTCCAAAATATACTCTCCCAAAAAGCAAAAATCGTGCTTTCACATTTCATATAGTCAGTAAGGATTAATGTAGTAAATAGGAAGCCAATCTCTATCTATTCATTAAAATAGAGGACCTAAGACTTTGATTTTGTTTCAACATGCTGGATATTGCCTTATTCACAACATGACAGGAAGTCACGTTGAATAACTGACTGGTGCAATCAGAAGGATGGCCTGTGATTTTCCTGTTACGTGTCAAATCTGAGATAACATAGATGTGCTCAGTTGAAATTCATTGCTTATTTCTAGCTGTTGTAACTCTGTGACGTTGTTGTAGTAACAACGCAACACAGAGTTGTGCTTACAGTGTCATATAGTGTTAAAAGCTGGAAACAACAGGAGATTTTTATATTCATATTCACTGGCAAGTCTGTCTGGGCTAAGACATAAAGTGGATATCTCAAACTCTACAACCCCAATTTGCAGACCCCTCATCAGTAGTAAGTGAACCTGGCCTGCCAGCTGAAACACAATCACTTAGCCTGGATCAATTCTGGCACTAATGGAATTTACCTCTGAGGTACTGGGACTAACAGCTCTTGCAACATGTTGCAACATGTTTTATTGTTTGAGCTCCTGACATGGCACACCCACCTTTTTTTCTGTCACACACTTAGAAAAACACAGAGACAAGGTTGCTTCATTTTATCGGGTTTATTTTCTTAAATATTGATTAGTTTCTGAAGTGCTCAGAAAACAAAACATAAAAAAATGATACGGTATTTTTATTACAAATGGTAAACATAAGTACTCCAAGTTGATCTTATATACATATAACAATGAGTGAAACCCCATTAAACAACTTTAGAAAAAACAAGTAAATCTTGAAGCTTTTCTAACTTAATTTCTTACAATAAAGAAAAAAGTACATTGTACTGTAACTTAGGAGTCAGGCAGCTTTAGTTACAACTTTTCAGCCACTTAGAGTTGGCCAACACGCCCAAGTTTGAGGCCATTATGGCTACAGCAAGAAAAGTCTCTATTGCAGGTTCTTAAATCCTCTAATACTGAATTTATCCTTGGATGGTCATGATAAGGTCCATGCAGAGCTGGGTATAAATCAAGAAAACGTCAGTCCTGTCCAGTTCTGTCAAACAGCACGAAACAGAGACAGAAAGGTATCCTGCTTGTTGCCATGCCCGCTCTGGTTCATGGCTACTGTCACTGTCCCGAGTCTCTCTCTGGGACGCGCCAAGAGGGGAGCGCATGGCACTCAGGAACTTTGGCGCGGCCCGCGGTCCTGCCAGTGTCGCGCCACATCATCCCAAATCCCGTCACGATTTCGGGAGATACAGCCACTCACTATCACAGGAAGCGTCCGTTTCGTTCAACTACAGTCTTTTCTCTCTCTCTGCCGCCGCTGACACCACCTCAGAAGGTCTGAAGTTGCTGCGTTAACATGAGCTGGCACCCGCTGTTGACGTGGTTCATAACCTTCTGCTTCAGCTGGGCCACCTGCTCTCGCAGCATGTTGGCGGTGGACGCAAGCTCAGAGTTTTGAGACTTGAGGGTCTTCACTTTTTCTTCCAGCCTGGAGATCCTCTCCAGCTTCCTCTTCCGGCATTTTGAGGCAGCGATGCGGTTCCTCATTCGCTTTCTCTCGGCCTTGATGCGCTCCTGGCTCTCCATGTCTATTGGGGAGAGAGGAGGGGTCTCCCCCGGCATCTCAGGAACGGTTTGGGGCTCCTCTTTGAGCGCCGTGAGCCGGGGGATTTGGGCAGAGGATGGCTGCCCGTAGATGGGAAGCTGAGGCGGGGCAGAAGGGAAGGACATGGTCGGGGCTGAGGTGGTGTAATTGGGTGCCGAGACGGTGCTGATTGCCGGGTTGAAAGTGTTCAAATCCTCATACACCGGTGAGTCGGAGCGCATGGCAGCGTTGTTGTTGTAAACGGTGGCACCGGCAACAGATGACACAGGTGGCAGGGCATTGTTGACACTGGTCTGGGGAGCTGAGGTGACACTCACGTTAGGTGTACCCGGCATGTGCTGGTGGTGGAGCTCGGCCAGGGCTCTGACAAACCCCTCAGCGAAGCCCTCCTGCTCGTCGGTGACATTCTTGGGGCACAGGAACTGGGTCGGGGTCGGCGTGGTGGTGATGAGTCCGTTACTGGACTGAATGATGAGCCGCTCCAGCTCCGGGGAGGCCAGCTTCAGCAAGCCCACGTCGGGAGAGGTGAGGATTTCGCTGGCTTTGGCCCGGAGGTGAGGTTTCAGAGTGCCCGTCGGGTCGGTGAGGTTCAGTGTCATGTTGTGTTTCAGCGCTTTGGTGTTGCTGTACCCGTAGCCGCCGTTGTCGTGCTGAGAGAAAGCGTTGAGTGAGTCGTCATAGAAAGTAGTTTCCATCTTGGTATACATAGAAGAGAAACCGAAAACTATATACTATAAAGTCTTAAACAAAACAACTTTTCGTCCCCCCTTTCTCTTCTTCCTGGTTTATCAGTTGAGGAAAAAAGAAAAAAAAACACTGGTTTCCAAACGTCCTCTCTGTGCGTAAAAACTTCCAAACTTTACGCACTTTCTTGACACAGGAATCAGAACTTACTTCTTTCAGCCAGCGATGGTCGATTGTTCAGTGCTGAGTTATAAAGGTTCACAAGGCTGTTGTCAAAGTATCCAGACTTGTATTGAGTCCGTAAATGAAAAAGCGCCGAGTGACTCTAAGTTTTCTCTTCGGGCACCAGCACTGTCTGTGGTGCTTCCTCTTTCTGGCTGTGTATATACTCTGAGCAGTACAGCGTGGAGGCAAACCTTTTCTGCTGCCGCTGCCTCTCTAAAAATAGCCATGATGTCATGACGGGGCTCTCCCATTGGCTGGAGGTCGTGTCGCGAGGCGGGGCCCGGCCCTCAGATAAGGCGCGTTGCCTTGACGACCACCCACCCAGAAGATTCTTAATCTCGCGGTGGATTGTGGGATGAGGTAATGCTGTAAGGAGAGCGTAAGCGCGGTGCATTCTGGGATGACGTATTGTTTTTGAATATCTAGTTACCCGCTTCGCTGTCAGTGGCGGGACAGCCAGCGTTCAGGATGGCCGCTCTCCCTTCTCTACAAAGATTTTACTAAATAACGCGGCTTTATGTCTGTTTTCTGTCTTTTTTCAGTTTATTGCGCTGTTTTTTAAACATGAACTTTTTGTACACAGAGTTATCTTTGATTTAACCTCGAGGAAGCCCTTTAAAGTGTTACAGTGATTTCTAATAGCCTAATAATTGAATGAAAATTCCATTAAAAACTGTTAATCCACATGGTTAAAGTATAAGACATCTCTCTCACTAAATATTTATAAAATTATCGGTCTTGATCACAGCCATATAACAAACAGTAAACACAAATAAACGTTTTATTAGCCAGTGTTAAACTTAATTATTGTTTATTCTGTGACAAAACAACTTTTTTTGTGGGGCGTTTAACAAAGACTTGAACAAAATTCAATAGTTTTTCTACTCAGCATTTTTCAAGTTTTCATTGGCTGTAGTTTGATAGGAAAGCCAAAAAGTACCCTCTGAAATTTAATTCTGTTTTGCCTGTAAGGCTTTTTTTTAAAAAGTTTCTCTTAAATCAGAATTCCCTTGTTTTTGCAGTTAAAGAAAATGACTTAAAATTACTAGTTTATTCTATTTGCAAATCATGTTTATTTACTTTTAAACAGCTTTGGCACAGTCATATCATACGATATGACATGATCATATTAAATTACATACACAAATTTTTGTTGTTTATTGTACTTTTGTATGGTCTAGTCCATTTATTCTACAGTATTTTAGTCTTTGACAAAAATCTACATTGCCACTAAATCCGAGCTCTGATTTCTGTGGGTTTGAACTGGAGAAAGTTTTGAGTTAAAAAAAAAAACTTGGAAAAAGCGACTAAAAACTGTTATGTGAAAACAAATTAGATATTTTTCCGTGTGTGTGTGCACTTGGTGGAAAGTCTTCTTGTCTTGACTGTCATTTTGCTTCTCAGTCTGGGATATCATGGTGGTCTCTGGTTGGTGGTCCCCCTATAAATTTTCCTATGTAGCACACATACACAAATGACTTACTACATTCAGTTTTGACTACACTGTGCATGCTGAGTGAGTCAAAATTTGACACCTGGGCAGGTTAATATAAACATAGACATATTTACATATGTAAGACATGCATTAAAGCTCCGTTATTTACCAGGAGCGTAAAGCCAAGTGGATCTTAATGAGTCATGTACTTTGCTACCTACAAGTCTTTTCTTCCCTTTAGTCATTTACAGATTTAATAGGAGGCTTTTACCGCTGCATGGACCACACATCTGAGAAGCTACATTTAAGACCCTTTTTTTTCCTGCTGGAACTGCAAAGTGTTAAAGATAGATCTAGAGACGTCTGTTCATCCTCATAAAGACCAAGTACATTTCCTATTATCCATGTCAGGGTGTGTAATTAGTGTAGTGCAGTCCATTGTCCCCTGGCCCTTGGTCAGAAATCACAGCAGGTTTAATGGCAGGAGGTTAACCAGTGCGTCTTACGTGTTCCCCTCTAGTCTTACAAACTCCTACTGTCTGGGTCATCTTCTGCCCTGCCAGCTTTACTGCCTACTATCTCCAGCACACCACATCTAAATATGTCCCCCTTGTGTGACAAGTAAATCAGTCCCCTGGCGCTGGCTGGCTCAGAGAGGCACCAAAGGAGGATGAACTGAACCATAAAACACCACCACAGTCTGACTTTTTATGGCTGCAAATGCTGTCTTTATGTACTGTTGTATATGTCAAACTGTGGCGATCAATTAAGTTGAATATAACCGGATCCTTACTTGGTTGTCTTAACTGATCTAGTGCAAGTTTTTTCATTTATTTAAATGCCTTGGTAAAGATTGCTTTGCTTTATGGTCATGCACACACGAGGTAAATGTTAAGGTGAGTCTAAAGGTGCTCAAGCTGTCTTTGGACTGAACTGGCATGAAAAGAACCTCCTTGCTTTGATTCATTGTTCCATGATTTATTTCGTTGAACGTTAACAGATGACTGTAATTCCAAATGTTATGGATAAAATTATACAGTCTGCCTTATTCTTTAATTTTTTTAGCCAGTTTCATTTATTTTGTCATACTTTTTTTTAATGTTGCTCTGAGGGAGGAATAAGAGGAAGCAGAATATGGATAAATTGTGCAGTTGCTTGTTTACATTCACTGTTCCACCGGCATATTTTGAAATATTTATCCACTTTGGCTCATTCATCTATTCATGGCTGCTTTTCTTCTGAATCAAAGCACATGAAAGAATCATAAGTAGGTGGTCTAGTGCCCACCACCTGACAGCAGGGATCCTCATGTATGACTTCACCCATTGTCCCAAATAGACAAATTAAGTTAGGCTAAAACACATGATGTCATTTAAAGTTATTATCTCATTTGAATTAAAACTTTACAGAGTCAAATCCCATGGCAAAAGTCAGGGCTTGGTAAATTCTGTTTTATATACTTTCAAATAGTGTTTAATACAGAACCCTTAAATGTTTCAATATGGGGTGGATGGAGGACTGAATGGATTGGGAGTGCTTTTCTTCCCTGGTTGCCATGCGTAAAGTTATAAAGGGGTAACCACAGCGTGGTAGTTTGCCAAAGCAATTTTCTGTGTAGGAATGTATGGGAAAATTGGCATGGAGGAACCCTACTGTTTAAAGGACCACTCAACATGAGGTTGGGATATCCTGCTGCTGCCTTGGTTCAGGGCCTGGACATTTGGTCACTTACAGTCACATGATGCATTTATTTAGCATCGTCCAGCATGTTGTAGGATAAATTCAGAGGCCTGAGGAAAGAGGCTAGTTGTTAATTTTACAAAAAAGAAGGTACATCCAATTAAAACAATATGGATTCTTGTGATAATGTGTCCCATATAAATGATACGCACACTAAAAAACAGGCAGCAGACCATATTTCATTGAATGTAGCTGATGGAATGACACCAGAGAAACTGGTATTCTTCGATAAAAACATCTGATTAGTGGGTCTGACTAGAGGCTTGGTGTTGTTATTAAATCATTTGTGGTTGGTTGAGCTAACTGCACACTCTCAGGTCTTTGGGAAGTGAGATTTAAGTATGTGGAAAGAACAAACTATCACAGGATGGATGGATGGATAGTTAGCAGGATAACTTAGCAGCGTTATGCTTCTGCCCTTTCCATCTGCGCAGAATGCAGAATCGATAACAATAAAATGTCTTATGCCTAACTTCAGAGGTGAAAGAAGCTGTGTCTTTTTCTTATTTTCAGACATTCAAAGAGAAAAATAAGAGTACTATAGTGTCTTACACCTTTCCACATGGTAAGAACTTCATTATGTCTACTTTTTCAGTCTAAAGCCATGGCAACAGCTATGTGAGGCTGTATACGGAAGAACAGTCCACTGCTAATGCTAACACTAGCATGCTAACATACTTCCAATGACAAACATACTGGTGTTAAGCAGGCATAATAATTACCCAAATCACCAACTTAGTTAAGAGATTTGGCACTAGTTTGAGAATTTTTTTTTCTTTTTGGTTAAGAACGTAAATAAGAGCCTGTAGTTAAAAGTCAACACATTGACAGACTACGAACGGTGAAATTGTTATAATAACATTTAATCTAGACAAATATTCCATCAGCAAAAGCTGCTGAATGAGTAACTTTGTTTGCTCACTTGTCTGTGTGTGTTACATCAAGATGTATATTACACAAGAGTTGGTGATTCACCTTCTTTTTTTCATTCTCCTTTCTCTGTGTCTGTGTTTTAGTTTCAAGATGAATAATCGACATAAACATTCACACACATGTTTTTGAGTACTGTCCTATTCAGCTGTATCCTGACCCGAGGAGGTACAGTTAGGCCTTCTCAGTTCTCTACAGCCTTTCCTCCAAAACCCCCCTGCTTCTTACTGAAAGTTTTTATCATAACCTCCCACTCAATCCTTACTCCTACCTTATTCACTCCCACCATCCTCATGTCACCTCTGCGCTGTTTTTCTCTCTTGACTGGATTCATAATGTTCTCATCAGATATCCCCACACACTTTG
>JAQNCA010000025.1:21167701-21178725 GCA_029783725.1 Acanthurus tractus
CACCCCCCCCCCAACACACACACACACACACACACACACACACACACACACACACACACACACACACATAAAGTACAAATTGAGTTTTTTTTTTCCTGAACCTTGCCTAAAACAAAAGCAGAGTACTGTTGAATGTAAGGCTGCCTAAAGGCTCAAAGGCCTGTCTCTCTCTCTCTCTTTCACACACACACACACACACACACACACACACTCAGACCAGGAGTGCAGGATATGCAGAGGCATGCACCGCACTAAGCCCTGACACACAGGTATGCAAAAGATTCCACTGGAAAACCACTGGAATACCGAACCGTTTCCCAGGATCTCCGATTCGTAAACACTGAACGTGTTGTGTGTGGCCGTGTGTGAATCTGTGTGGATTGGTAAGGACATATATGTGTGTGTGTGTGTGTTTGGGTGTGTGTGTGTGCAAACAAGAGGGCGTGTGCACACGTTTTAGGCAGACAGAGGATTCATTGTGATATCGTTCTGTCCCTTAAGGCACTGGAATCTGGCACATTGTCTTTGTCGGAAACTCAAACCATTTACAACTCTCGACTTGTTTTGATCTTTCCAGAAAATTCCATTTCCTGCGGACATTTGGAGAGAGACTGCAGAAAAGCCTTCGGAGGGAAAAGCCTTTGGAGGGAAAAGCCTCATTATGGTTTAATATTGAGTTGGAGGACTCGGCCTGAAGGTCAGTGCCAGTCTCGCCACTGTAGCTTCCCTGTCTGATGATGAAATGTGGATGAAAGAGTGATCCCAAGATAACCAAAAAACCTAGCATTGGTTGTTTAGTGCTGGAAGGGCAAACAGAGAGAGGATCCTCTGTAATCAGTGTAACTCTTCTCCAGTCTGTGCTGTGGTGTGTGGGACAAGAACGTGAAATCCCATTGGTTTGTCACACTGATGCAGAAATTTGCAGGGACGACTTGTTCCCACATCCTGTCATCAGGCACATTTAATTCAATGGTTATAAAGTACTTAGGAACAAAAAAAACCTTAAAAAACTAAGAAACCCATTGGTCTGTCAGATAGGAACAGCGTATAGAAAAATGATCAAATGTTAGCTTGGACAGCAAGCTAATAAAACTAACTAAAATGCAATTTGTCCAATCCACAGTGAGCACATTTTCAACACATTTAAGTACATTTCTGTAAAGCCACTCTTAACTCTGCTACATGATGGAGCTGTTAGAACCATATAACACAAAACTGCCAGACAAAGATAATGATCATCCTTCAGCCTGTTATACTGACAAACATGTGGCCAAATCTGTCAATCAGCAGCAAAATAATAAAAGAAATGGTTTATATTCAGCATGCACATTATGCAGCCATCTAAACATATTGTGTTTTATCTGCAGTAGACCTGTGTGGGATAAACAAAATAGCTTTCCTTTCGTCTTTGGATTCATTTGAAGACGGATAATCCAAATATTGGAGCCGTTGCCTCCTCTTGTGTGCTTGTCTGCACGAACAGTTGAGGAGTTTGTCCTTCTAAAAAAAACCCCTGATATTACCTTAAGATGAGTTTTCCAGTGTGCTTGCGCATCCACACACGTGCATGTTTCCGTTTGTAGGTTTGTATGTGTCAGTGTGTGTTTTTGCATGTGACGTAACGTCTGAATGAGCCACTTTGCTCACCCGCCAGAGCACCACTGATCCAGAAATACAACCAGTATGACCTCAACTGATGCACACTTCATGGACAGTGTGAAACAAGGAATTGGAGCAGAGTAGGGAAAAAAAAACTGAGCGAGTGACAGGAGAGAGCGGGAAAAGCCCTAAGATTTATTCTGCGGCCAAAAGTATGTGGACAGTCAATCCTATTAGACTTATGTAAAATTTTAAAGGTAGCACTGAGTATTAGAGGTCAACACCAATCACCTGTCACCATTTTATAATCATGTTAAAATGAAATTCTTTTAAAATTCATGAAGTATGTCTCTGATGCTAGATATTAATTTTTCTTTTTTTTTTCAAAAAGGGGCAGGGTTCTCTGGGAACTCAAAGAGAATATCAGGCTCCCATTTATGTGTAAGTGACTTGTATTTTTCATTCAAAGCCTCCCCACAAAAGTGGAAGCTCGCGTAGCAATACATCACAGCAGTCACTGCATATAAGTGATATTCAGTTGCACACATGCTCTAATACACACATAAGTAAACGCTGGTTAATGCACAGCTGGACCATCCACGCAGGCCGTCTGTCAGAATGGGGGATGGATTGCCCGCTTTGTTTATCTCAGACCGGGTTTTCCAGATTATTTCTGTGTAATGTGTGTGAATGGGTGTTGCCTGCATGCAGATGTGAACACTGGGTTTTGTTGCAGAAAGAAATGGAGGGATGCACGAGAGGGAGAGACGGGTTATTTGTGTGTGACAGAGGGCAGCCTGTATCTGTAGCGTGTGACACACAGTGCTCTCTCTGCAGCAGGCGGGCCACAGTTTTAGGGCCTCGTGCCAAGGGACAGAATAGCCTGTCTGTTTCCTGCCTCTTACTGAGCCGTGATTGACAGCAGGGCTTCTTTGTGAATGTATGTGTATGCGTGACTTTTCTGTTTCTCTGTGTATGTATGTGTGTGTGTGTGTGTGTGTGTGTGTGTATCAAACTGACAGATTGACAGAAACACACATCGCGTGGAGGGGAATGTAAAGAAGTTGAAATCTCCACTGAGAAAAAAAAACACCCCTGCTCCTGTCAAATTGTCGCTTATTTAGCTTATTTAGTTTGTTTGTTTGGTCTTTTATGTTCAGTTCACATACACAGACACATGAATCTTGGGGGGGGGGCGACACACAATCTCACATACACATTTTCACACACATACTCACAAACCACTGAACCTCTATTTAAAATAAACAATTTCTCCACAGAACGTACTGCAGTTTATTTATTCAGGGGTGTCAAATTGCACACATGAACACCCACATACGTACGGGCACAAACACACTCGCTCTGGTCTCAGCTGTCATGTTTCTGGAGTGTCAGGTTGTGAGGATCAGGAGTAGCTGCCTCACCTTTGACCTCTTTGCGGTCTCTCAAGGTCTTGAGGACTGTAGACGCACAACATGTGTATCTGAAATTTTAGCATACAGACAGAAGAAGGCGGAGATCGGTGTAGGAAAGGGTGAGGGTGTGCTGGTGGAGGTCAAAGCATCTGCAGAGGAGATAAAGAACAGATTAAGATGAAAAACAGATGTTTGCATACGGGAACAAAGTGCAGGGTAAAGGATGTGGCTGGAGAGCGGCAGATGATGGTTGTGATTAGAGTCTGTTTACCACATGTAAACTAAGACGTGCACCTTTTTTAGAGAGGCTCTAATAAGGTTGTCCTTTCTGAGGACAAGCACATATGAAGAAATCCAGTCGTAGGTCAACTCTTAACCAAAGATTAGCTGATGCATGTTTTGAAATCTTTGGCTATACTGATCTACTTGTGAAACTTGGAAATTTAGAAATTGCTATGTTGGACCAGCGTGCACAATGCTGCCTCGAATGTTCACAATGCATCAGCAGTCAGCAAAATGCACAGTGGTATTACAAAGTATGTGGGTGGCATCAGAAACCCTGCTACTAATTTAAGAGGGCGACACGTGCCTGACAGTAAAAAGAGAGGAGCAATAAACACAAGGCAAGTAATGCTAGCGCTAGCATTTAATGCTACTTTAAAAGCACATTGATCCCAGCTGCTCTTGAATAAAGAACACTTTTATAATAAAAAAAATTGAAAGTAATAAATCCTTTTTGCAGCTGAACTGCATCAAATTGGCTTGGCAGCATATTGTGCTATTTCAGATATATCTCCTTTGTTTTGTATTGGATTGTTGAGTGTGTATCTAGATCATCAGATTGATAAGGAAGGATGGATACACACTCCTGCACACATAGCCCCGGGGTCACTTACAGGTTAGGTGAGTCAGATTGCATAAAAATTATGCAATGGCAAAATCATAAATAAGAAAGTAAAATTAAAAGCATTTTTGTTTGGCATATTTTAATAAAGCCTGATTTTTATTATGCTTAGACTGTTAACCCTTAAAATGCAGACGAACAAATGAAAAGAGCTTATGTATTGTAGCTTACAAGCTGCTATTTCATAGTTTTTTGTGGTTGACTGAAAGGGAAAAGCGCCATACTGGACGTTATCATTCAGTCTGTTGATTTGATAATGTCAGACTGCACTCATACACAATCATTTTATTTGTTATCATGTGTTTTTCTGGCCAACGCAAAAAGAAGCAGAGGTGCAAATAAAAATGACGCGGGACACAAACTATCCAAGAGGGATGCTTGTTTTAATGCTTCTTGCCTGAGTGTCAAGCAGATACAGTTAGGAGAGTAGACGGATCATGCTGCTGCAGCTAAATTTACATCATGTGAGTCAGGGGCTGTTTGAAATGAAAGTCACATAAACTGGCCAGTATGCATATCTTTTTAAATTCATGGGGGAAACAGGAGACAGCACATAAACATATCAAAGGCAAAGGATATACTGTGGAAGCCCATAAACGCCAATGTGACGGGATAAAAGTGATCCTGTAAGTCATTATAATGAGAAACTTTCCCAAAAGAATGACTGAGTATCTCAAAATAATCAGAAACTTTTGTCGATTTATTGAAGTCATTATTTTGAGAAAGCCTTGCCAGAGACACCGAGCCATAATTTTACAGTACAAAGTTTTTTTATTTAAGATACTGAGTTGTTCTTTTGAGAAAGTTTCTCATTATTTTTAAAATAACAGGTTATGATTTTGAGAAACTGAATCATTTCCCATTATTTTGAGAAATTTTCTCATATTTTTGAGATGCTAACTCATTGTTTCAAGAGAGGCTCTCATTACAATGACTTACAGGATCTTATTTTGGAACAAATGGGCCTCCATAACATGCTGTAAACACCGTATGTTGAAGAGATACATCATTAAAGAATTATAACCCCTTGATGTTTGGGCAACAACAACACAGACTGATACGGGTTTGTTTTACAAGACGAGTTATGACAGACGTGGAAAGCGGCGGTAAAACAAACTCCAAACAAACTGCAAAGTGGGCGCATATTTGGTGGAGCTGAAGGTACCGTTTGTGTGCTCTCAATAACAAGACAGGCTGACGGACAGATGAAAGAGGAGAAACGAAGTCGGGACTTGAACTATAAACAGCAGAAATTGGACACATCATCGCGGGCAGGCTGATTGAGCCCCCCAGCAGCAGCCCCGCCTGCTCCCTGCAAAGAGCCCCCAGACTTTCACTGAGGGACTAAACAGGAATCCCCGAAAGTCTAATGACAGATTGACTGACTGTGCATGGTCTGTGTCACGCACACACACACACACACACACACACACACAAGTGCTTATACACACACATGCATTCACACGCAGGTTTACAGACAGTACAGAAATAGCCTCAGTCTGAGTTATTACCATAAACACTATCTCATCCACTTATATCACACTGCAGCGCTATATGGTTTTACCACATGCAGTCATATATAAAGAAAAAGCAACATTTGCTGCGCCTGAATAACTTTTCCCTCTGATATAACACTCAGTCATTGGTTTCATCTTAACAGTGTGTCTCTTTCTCTTTGTGTTTCTTTTTGCCCCTTTCCCTCTGTTTTAATTTCTCTTTCACTCTGTCTCCCTCTCACACACACACACCACGCACACATGCAGACATTTTCATAGAAATCAAACACGGTAACGCGCTCTGTTTCCTGTAAGCACTTTTCTGACTGATTATTTCACCAGTTTTCATTCTCCCTCGTATCACATCGACGGCAAGTGTTGTTCAGATGTCTGAGTGACAGAAAGTGAAGATGAGAGGAAAGGTCAGGAGTTCCTCAGCCTCTAGTTCCTGACATTGCATTACCTCCCACAGCATCGCCACTGTGCTTGTCTTCCCCTTAGTGATCAGTGAGGCGCCACAGCAACAAGGAGGGGCTTTCTTCTACCCTTTCCCCTCATCATTTGCATGGCACTGTACCATCAGGGTTTTCCCTCAAACACAGACGACCACATAAGTGACACAAAGGAAGTGTATGGTCTCTCGAAGCCAGGGGTCGGGGTACTATATCTTCTCAGTCCTCACCGCCTTCACGGCGGGAGCTGATAAAGGGTTGTGTGGGGAAAACACCTGCAGGAATTTTCAGAGTGTATTTCCTGGTTAAGGATTCAGATTTCAGCAGAATACACTGAAGAAGTTACCCAAATTCCCTGATAATCCCCATGATAATTCACAACCTTTGCTGTATCCAGATGGCCACTGCTGTGTTTCCCTTTGAACATGGCGTTTATTTCAAGCAATCATCACCTGTTATGTCTTTTTTGTCTATTCCATTATTCTTTAAATCTTTAGCTGGAATTTGACTTTAATCTTAAATGGAATTAAGACATTGCTGGACCACCTGAATATATTCTGAGTATTTTCTGCCAGTTTTGTTGCATTTGCACATTGCAACTGAGCAGTGTTGCTCTCATTTGAAGATGATTCAGTGGTTTCGATCAGAACAGAGTTACTCGAGCATTAAAAAAATTATGTTTTCATCTGCAGCAATGAAACTGCTGTGTTCGGTAGATAACAAAGTGTGCTAACAAGCGACTGCGGGCGTCATCAGTATCATAAAGAAAACTGTTAAATATAAAGCGACAGTTGCTGTTGCAGGTTCTGTGTTCCTGTTAAGAGCAATTTGTGAGTTACACTGTACAGTTAACATGAAGCTTCAGCCAGAAGGTGTTTAGACAAAGACTTTAAATATGGTGAGAAGAGCTAACCAGGCTTTCTCTCTTACTGCACCTGTAACGATTAATAATAGATACATAGTCATTTGCTTAAAAACTCGAGTGTGAAGAAGGGCAAGCTGTTGTTTTATGCTTTTTTTTTTTATGTGACTATTTCTTTGATGAGAACAGCCAGACGAAGGTTGGAGAAGCCAAAAGTGGATGAAAAAAAAAATTGGCAAGAAAAGAAAGTCTTTTATCATTTTCATATTAAGATTTTATTATAAACTAAGCAAACAAGTGAGCTTAAGAGGATCTGCCACGATTTTTTGTTACCTTTGTGGAGAGCCAAGCTAGCTGTTAAATGTCAGTCTTTATGCTAAGCTAAGCTAAGCTAACCCTCCCCCTGCTGCAGTGTCAGATTTACCATATCGATATAACACTGATATCAATCATCTCATCTAGAAAATGCGCGTTATGTCACAAAAAGCTGAACTTATCCTCCGTCTGTCAGTCTGTCTGTCTGTCTGTCTCTGAACAAAAACTTAGTTGACATTGGAGGAGGTGTTTCCCTGTTATTGCCAGTCCAGGCTGACAGTTCAGCTCAGGCTCATGAGGCTGCGGTCGGATTTGCTTTGTCATGATGGCCGCCCGGGACACATGATCCTCCCCACAGCATGCACCCCGCTGGTTTCCGTATCAGGTCGAGCTCAACGCCAAGAATGCCGTCTATTTCCAGTTGACCTGCCGTGACAGCTAGTTATATACTTGGGTTTTTGGCGATTAAGGCTGCCAGAACGCAGGAGGAGGAGGAGGAGGAGGAGGATGATGAGGAGGAAGAGGAGTGTGGGGTTTCCTGGGAAGCTCCCAGTCAGACATCTGCTGCCATCAGTCTATCACCCTCCCACTCTGTCTATCTCATTCTGCCTCTGCACCATCTATCTGCTATGTGCCCTCCTTCTGTTTCGGTGTCGCAGAGATGGCACTTTGTGGTGAACAGCAGAGCGTCACTGAATAATTCAAAGAGCCAGCAGGGACAGACAGTGGATTAAGTCTCTAAAAGAGGAGGAGGAGGAGTAGGAGGAGAGGAGGGATGAAGAGGGAGGACAGGAGGGATTTTACCCCATTAGACACGAGGGACTGAGGGGGGGAATGTATTGACAAGGCAGCGGGGTGGGCAGCAGTGTTAAATCAGCACGGTGGAGAGAGAGAGCGGGCAGCGTGTCACATGACCATCGGGAGATCCCTGAGCAGAGCCGGTCACATGACTGACTGGAAAAGCACCCTGCTGCCAGAGAACGATTCCCAGAAGTTACGTCTGTGTGTGTGTGTGTGTGTGTGTGTGTGTAAACCGTGCCTCTCGTCCTTGTCCTTAAAACAGATTACAGTATATGACGGCTGAGACTGTCGAGAACCGTGCAACGTTAATCCATCACATTGTGGGATTTTTGGGATGCTGACATTTAAATAAAGAACTAACTGCATCCTTTTAATTAAAACCTGTTCAGTGGACCACGGCAGTTAAAACAAAGAGCAGGCCGCCCTTCATATGTCCGTCTGTGTTCAAAATGTTGGCAGGCGAGATGAAAAGAGGATTTTACTGAAACAAAGCTGTGTGTAAGAGGTGTCAGAGGTGCAGAGAGCGTTGAGTTGGTGTGACTATTCGCAGTTTAAATCAGGGTAATTCTTTTTCTTCTCCTCTGCTGTTTCTGGACTTTCGGGCCAGCTGTCTTAACGCCCACTCGGTCACACTCAGATGCACAATATCACACACCAAAACATCCAGAACGTCACTTACAGTTCAGCATGCTGACTCCTCAGAAAGTCAGGGGGATTTGATCAGTTGTCTTCCTGAAAAAAAAAAAGAAAAAAAAAGAAGAAATTCAAATTTTTTTAATTGAATTAAATTTAATACTTTGAATTTTTGAGTTGACGCCTTCTGATTTGCTCGAATGAATTCTTACTTCCTCTTGAAAGGCGTCTGTTTGTCTGTAGGCCGAGGCTAATTTGGTGAGTGAGGAACTATTAGGTGGGTGTCCGTGGGAGAGGGAGATTAATAGGTTTTGATAAATCCAGTTTCAAGTATTTGTGTTGTAGTTTGTTTTTATTTTCATTTCTATTTTATTTCAGGACCTTCTACTCTGCAGGTTCCAGAGGGAATATGGATGCTCTCGCTCTCTAATAGCACTAAAACAGGTGATTGAAAGTAACATTTAAAGACCCAAAATAAAACAGTTAAAATCCTTCATGCTTGTTCTTAACTCAAAGTCCACTTTTTGGGTTTTTTTTCTCGTGTTTTCACCCACATCTCTTGGTCTTCCTCAGCAGATGAAGTTTGCTCATTGTGACTGAAATATGGAAATTTTATTCACTTACTGGAAAATCAAAGGGTCTGATGCATATCTCTTTACAGAACACTATAAGGAGTTTTAACTATTGTATACAAACACGCTGCTTGATTAACATCAACAGTAAAAAATAGGATCAAATCAGACGATTAAAAGTTTTAAGTGGTTTTTTTGAACATTAAAGAGTAAATTCTCATCTCAAGAATCTTTTCAAAGAGTAATTTCCGTAACCAAAGATAAAATTTCATGGGATTCGATAAGATTGCCGTGTGTGAACAGTAATGAATGACTAATCAAAATACGCTGGTGTATAAAATAAAACACGAGTCACTAATCTGACCACATCTTTTCTTCGTGTCAAGTGTAGTGATGAGTAAGACATCAGTGCAAGGGGCTTGAACGTGGCACAGATGTGAACTTTACTCATGCTTCATGGGAAGTTTCATGCTCTGTCCCGGTTCTTGCTCAAACCCAGTCAACACAGTTACACATGCCGAAAGCTGGTCGAGCAGCTTTCAAAGCCCTGTGCATTCTGGGAGTGTGACTGAATAAACACATTGCGACCATAACTGCACAGTTCGTTGATGGACTTTATGATCCTTCTCTTAGCGCTGCGCCTGCAGACTTTGTAGCAGAGGATGACAAATGCGCTCGGCACGAAAAAGACGGTTAAATACTTTCCATGCGGACACGGTGGTTTGTGTTCCCTGGAGGACGTCCGCACGTTAGTTTATACGTTCCCGGTGGGAATCTGGTGTTTGCTTTATTTCCGGGTGGGTTGCGCTCTGGGTTTGTGGGTCGATGTTTTTAAGGCCAGAAGCTCCAGAAATGAGAGCGGGCAGGACTCCTGTGTTTTTTTTGAAAGGAAGCCATGCAGCTGTTGTTGCTCTCAACTCCTAAATGTTTCTGTACAAGAATGACAATTATGACAAAAGTATCCCTCTCTGGTTCTTGGTAAATGTAGGTGAGGTGAATGTGTAAAATCCTTTGAAGCTTACTGAAATACACGTAACCAGTGTTGGTTTCAAAGCACCCACTCTTGTTTCAGTGCACCAGTGATAAAGACTCCACATCCTCAGATGCATACCTCCAAACACTGGGCTTACTGTGAACAAACGTGGGCCTGTGCATCACTGCAATGACTGTAATAAAAAACAGATCAGCTCTGACGTTACCGCCATCAATCTGACAAGACATCTGGCAGTGATTCATTTTTATTCAACTGCGGTGTATTTCAGTTTTATACCTGCTTTCCTGCCTCCATCACCAGCTTTTTCTTCATCTCCGTCCCTTCTTTTCCTTCCCTCTAACATATTAAAGCGAGCTTCTCCTCTTCTGTGTAACCCAACGCTCGTCCCACAGCACTGAAGTACCGTTTGGGTCGCCGCTTAAGTACTCGGTTTGCTCTGTGCTGCGGGCTAACTCTCACAGATCAGCAGAAACCCAGATTAGACAAATGAATAATTCATCTTATTGCCTTAAATGCAGTTTGTGGTGAAAGACGGCTATAAATCCTATTCGACTCCTGACCCTGTTCATCTCGCTGTCATGGCCTGAATGTTCTGCTTTGACCAACATGAAGACTGGAAACTGTTAGAGAAAAAACTGTGTCAGTGCAAAGTATGAAGCTGAAACATGTTTCTTCTTCTCTCTTTCTCCATTTTGTGGTTAATCTTCAGGACTCCTTAATGACTTCCAGGAGTACAGGACAGGTGAGCACATCTAAAGCCATGAAGGTAAGTTTATTTATGTATGAATGTGTTGTTATGTGGATCCACGATATTAATGTTCTTGTATTTAAATTACAGAAAATACTATTTAGATCGGCAGAGCAGATTCTTTGGATGTTCTCTCTCTCTCTCTCTCTCTCTCTCTCTTTCTCTCTTTTCCCTCTGATCAATTTGTGTATAATAATGGATGTGATCATGTTAAAGTGACTTAAGGTGAAGGC
>JAQNCA010000025.1:21187493-21203696 GCA_029783725.1 Acanthurus tractus
GTGTGTGTGTGTGTGTGTGTGTGTGTGTGTGGGTGTGTGTGTGTGTGTGTGTGTGTGTGTGTGTGTGTGGGTGGGTGGGTGTAATTGCAAATTTGGGGGTGTCTCAGTATTGCATTAGCTGTGCCCTTATAAAGACGGGAGCAGGATATACTGTTCTCATGCTGAAATGCCATATTAAACAAACATCAAGCAGTGGGTGGTGAGACTGTGTGTGTGTGTGTGTGTGGAGCCTGTGTGCGTGTGTGTGTATGTGTGCGTGTGGAGGGTGATGGTGTCTTTCTCTGTGTGAGGGCTTTAATGGGCTTTAGGAGCTGGAACACCGCAGTCCTCTTGATGTAAAAATAGACTGTATATACTTGCTGAACACTCTCTATATGCTCTGCGTAGACAGTCATGAGATTCAAGCCCAATTATCTTCTGTGTGCACAAAGTGGGACAGTTCATCTCCGTATAACATGGGAGAAAAGGAACAGCTGATGAAGAAAAATCAATGCCTCGATAATCTCGATAATCGATGCATCAATGCGTCATTCTTGTTGTTGTTTTGCATCATTCTATATGAATGTTTCCATAATTTTAAGCTGCAACAGAGGAACAACTTGTGTATCCGTCTGCAGAGCAACCAAACAAACTCATGCTGTTTTAACACAGAATACGGAAGTTTATTAGTCTTTTTTTCCATTATGCTTTGACCGGCAACATTGTGATTTCATGCTACATATGTCACGAGTAGTTTTCCACACAGCAGCAGGGCATGGTAACTGCAGTTTGCATGCTTGGTTTCCTGTGAATCCTGTGCATGTGAGGGCAATTTTCAGGGGCCAAAATGGCAGACTCTGCAACAAGAAAAACCACTACATGGAGAGATAATTACTGAATATTATACTGGTATAACTTTATAGTTTGCTCAAGTAATGTTAGGGTGTTATACCGACCAAAGAAGCAACATGTGCGTATAGTAGAGATATGTATTTATTGTATTTGTGAGTTTAAAGAAATACAAACAAGTCAGAGTGTGTTTTTCTCCTAAAGCTTAATGGTAATTGGTGCAGCTACCATTCCTCAGTTCTGGTATGTGCTGTGAAAAGGTAAGACTGGCTATGTGAAGCGAAGTTTCAATCAATATTCTTTCCTAGAGAGAAACTTTTATGCGCTTAGGGACAGAAAACTTAGTTTAAAAAGTGGTGTGCTACTTTTAAAACACATTTTTTCTAGAAAATAAGTAAAATCTGGAACAGTGAGCTTTATATTTTCTGTCCGGTCTTAAAGTTTTTGGCTGGTTTGTTGTGTATCAGTGTCTGCAGCAGCTTTAAGATCATATTGACCTTTAGGAGAGGAAAAGCCGGTGTGCCGCTCCTTTTCCTCTTCCTTCTTCTTTTCCTCATCCCCTCGTCTCCTCTTCTCTCTGAAGGTCACAGATCAGCATGTGTGTGGCTCACTCCATCAGCTCTGAGCAGCTGGTATAGGTTGACTCCGGTGGTATGGTCGGCTCAGACCGGCACTAACAAGCTCCTGCACATGCACAAACAAACTCACGTACTCTCAGACAAAGACGCTGGACGCACACTACATTTTTGTTATGTCTGGGTGGTATTGTGCAAATCCGACCCCATGCAGAGTGTCTGATACACTTCCACTGTGTGTGAACCGTTTGGCTTAGTGGTTCACTTCAGCTTTTTGCAGAAGAAGAACACATGGACACTAAATTATTGGGTGGGAAGGCTTCTTGAAGGAGACGGGAGACAGATGATTGAAGATCAACAGGACAGGATTACAAACCGTGTTGGCATCAGACTCTCATTTCTCTTCCGCAGCTCTCACGTCCTTCCTGTTTTCGGCCTAACATTCGTTTTGTTGCATGATTACAGCATCACTGATCACTATAATAAGTACTCTTGGCCTTTGGCCTGAGGCAGCAGTTAAAATTGATTTCTTGGACTGTGTTTGTGAGTCTTTAAGCACTTTGGCCTTGCAGGGGAACTCTGGTTACAACTGGCTTTATGCACAGACACAAACCGACAAAAATATCTGTTTTGTCCGGTCCTGTGCATCCAACATGAGGCAGTGTGGAGACGAAATCAACAAAGAAAACATCTTCCAAGAGAAAATTAGTACTTTAAATGATTCAGAAACTGTTTTTAAATGTCCACGTGTAACAAAATCAACCACCAGCACCTTTAAAGCCCAACAATAAACATGTTGTAACTTGTTTGTGGATTATGTGAAGAACTTTTTTTTCCAGAAGTGGGAACTTCTTGGAATCTCAGCTGATTGCCTGGAAAGTTTATCCTGACAACAAACCCCCTTGTAAAACCGAAACACGTTGATATTACTCTGTCATAGCATGTAAAGAGTTGACTCTAGATGCGCTTGTGGGTGATTTTTGTTTTCTTCAGATAGAAACAGGCTAACTGGCTCCTGATTCGCATTTTCTTAAAATAATCTATGCTAATTTTATGATTTGTCTAGCTCTAGATTAATCATTTGACACGAGAACAGCGGCTGTGTTCTTTTCTAACTTGCAGCAAGAAAGCAGAAAAAAGTATCGTTCAAAATGTCAAACCACTTCAATAATAAACAGTTTAGCTTTTAAACATCTGCTCTCAGATGATCTTGCACTTTTGTTTTATATGCACCACAGTCCACGCTACATTGGGAGACAATAATGGCAAAGTCCTGCGTGGAGGCAAATAAAAAGGAAAAAAAAAATATTGCTCTTCCAGTTGCTCAGTTTAGTCAGCTTGTTGCTTTTAATGAGGCTGTGGCCGAGTCTATGTGAGGTGTTGAGTGAGGTAATAACTTTATTTGAGGCCTGCAAAGTGTTCACTTTATTTCACTTTAGGAGGGGTGATTGAAAAGTTATTGGTCTAAGGTTGCAGGAGATGAGTTACATAGTTCATGTTACATGCACAAGCAGCTCAACTCTGAGAGACGATTATGCAGAAAGTTTGAAGCTGAGAAGTTTTGTGGTGTTTCCGTTTCAAGTGATTGGAAACTTCACATCCACATTGTTTGAGACTGAGAAGATATCAGCCTCAGTGAAGTCATCTGCCACCTCTCAAGACCTCATGTAAGAGGGACCCCTCCTCAGGCTGTGGTGAAGAAGTGGGAAGCTGAATTTAAACATGAGAGATGACTGCATGAAGGCCAACAAAGGCATTTTCTCAAGCAGAGCTGACTTGCAATTTTCAATTACCCGAAACAGAAATACCACATAGCTAATGCCTTCAAATTTTCTACATAAAGAATTTAACTGCACATGCATGTAAAAAGAGCTGTATAACTCGTCTGATTCTACCTCAGTCCGTGACCTTAATAATCAACCTTCTGGCTCAGAAGTCTGGATGAGCAAACATTTGTTTTCTGTGACTGGAATCATCTTCACTTTCTTCTCACAGCCGGAGACAATGCAAGAGACAGAGACAGAGAGAAGGAATGATTGGCTGGTTCTTAGCACTGGGGATGTGCGTGCATCTGTGTGTTTGTATCTGTGTGTGTGTGTGTGTGTGTGTGTTTGTGTAGGACTCTTTGCAGATGTAGGGCTGGCCTCGTGCCAGTAGCAGGGATCTCTGGGAGCAGACCCAGGCATGATGTCATTACCAGCCAGACCAAGGAGCCGCAGTAATCTGTGACACTGTGGAGAGCCATGCACCCAGTGTGTATGTGTGTTTGTGTGTGTGTTGATATTATTTTTTTTAACAGTTTGAGTGCATGTGTGTGTGTGTGTATGAGAGAGGTGTGTGTGTGTGTGTTGCAGGACATGGTTCTTGTCAGTTTTCTGTGCCTGGTGTCAATCAGTCACACTCCTCCTTCATGCTCGTCTCCCTCTGGTCGGCCGATGACCCTCAGAGTTCCTTTATTTTCCACACTTTCAAATGTGTGTGTGTGTTTATATGTCTCTCTCTCTCTCTGTCATGGAAGTGAAAGATGAGACCGTCTTGCTGTTTTCTCTTTCTATTTCAGGTTTATGACTTTAAAGAGACAGATAGACGTCTGGCTGGATGACATTTTCTCTGTGGCAACTTGAGTTTACAGCTGATGTGATTTGGATGTCGGAAGGCAGACGTTGCCGGTCTGACGGTCTAATCTGATTGGTCTTTTTCTTTTTCTTTCTTTTTCTTGTTCTAGAATGGAAACAACAAAACTCCATGATGATTTTTCCTCTTTCTCATTCACTTCAGACTGCTGTTTCTCTGAGATGTATGGGCCCTGTCTGATGCTTTCCATGTTATATTTGTTTATGTTTGGCTAGCGAGGGGGAGAGGCGGGATGGAGGGGGTGGGAGGGTGGTAGGGGGGTGGCAGGCAGAAAGCCAGAGAGAGGAATCATTGAAGTGCTAGCCAGTGTTTATGTTTGTGTCTGGGTTTCCATCTCCCTTTTCCCTCATACCCACAACAGCAAGCAGCTTTTTTTCACTATGACTCCCTCTCTCTCTCTCTTCCTCTCTCTCTTCATTTTTCACTCTTTCTCCCTACCTGTGTCACCCTCTCCTACACCTAAGTACAATTCAAGTCAACTCTAACTGGACATATCCTCCCCTCCTCACTCTCCCTCCGCCCTGCTCTCTCTCTCTCTATACACCTGCCAACCTTTTTCTCTCCTGCCTGTGTTTGTGCTCCAGTCTGGTTCTTGGCGTGGTCTGTCTGGACGCTGAGGAGAAGGAAAACCCGTCAGGTGGAGCACAGCTGGGAGGAGCTCTTGAGGTTGGGAAGAAAAGAGCGCCTGTGGAACTGCACGGGCTCCAGGATTTTCCATCGGAACACTGAAATCCAGACGTCTGAGCAAGCTTTATCAGGAAGGGGTTTGCTCCAAATGGACGCACTGTGCAGCAACATGCAGAGTTTTAAACAGAGGAGGCCATCCCTTCTAAAGTTGTGGAAACTTTAACAGTCTCGTTGACTCACGCTAACTCTTCTTTTTTCCCCTTTCACTCTTTTTCTCCGCGTGTCTGTGAATGTGTTCATGGAATTGTGACTAAATTAAATCCGCACTTCAGGTTTCACATGTCAGCATTGCACTCTGTTTTCACAGGGTAGGTTTCAGATAACTAACCCGTCCCCTGACTACGTCTCCTTCTACCCAAACACATTATCACTGCTGCTCCAACATGCCCTCTCACCTTGGAATATGAGGTTCAACACAGACTGCCTTTAAGTCATTTCACCTCATTTTAAAGGTTCAGATGGTCCCTCAGGCCTTAACAGTAAGATATACGACACCAGTAACCTGCCTGTCACTACTCAAACTGGGAGACATGCAAACTACCCACCAAACAGCCTTGCAAGATTGGACAAAAGAATTACATGTTAGAAAATTTCATGCATTGTATTATAATTCACAATAAACTGATGGTGGGACTTACACGTACCATGCATTTGCTCTGCAATATGTGCCATATCAAGACAATTGAAACATTTTCCGGATGCACGTATTTTCGTTCTGAGTTACCACAAACAATTGCAGCAACAATTGCAGCAACGTCGTCTTCGAAACTGCTCATGCAAACGTCCTGAATTGGTGCCTACGCATTCAGCGAGAAAGAGGCTTGGTTTTCCCAGAAGACGACCCAAAACAAACTGTCAAAATGGCTGGTCATTCACCACATTGTCAACGCCGCCACCACCAAACTTGTCAGTTAAGTTGACTTTACTGGAAGATAAAGAAACGTTTGTATTTTCACTATGAGTCTTGCAACTGAAACTGCGAAGACCACTTCAAGTCGGTTTGTTTACATGATGTTTGTATTTTCATCTTCCTCAATGTGATATTCGCCATCATGAAATGTGTTTATATGTTTGAATGGCTCACTAGCTCACATTGTTTGTATATGTTTAAAAATCAGGCATGTTTCAACACATTCATGCAAAAACCTCTTATGTTATAGCACCTGGTGGTTATTGTTACTGGATTACCAAAGTTTACTGGAATTGTTTTTCCCAATAAGAATTTTTTTTTTTTAATTTCCCACTTACCCTCTGAGTCTTTCTCAGTGGGAATTTTGCTGTAGTTTACCTCTGAGAGTGTGTAAAAATGTGGACAAACTTTGACCTTTGGGTTTGCACTTTCTGTCCACCTCTGCAGCAGCTGTGGAGCTCTGAATCTCTGCTGAATCTTACCTCGTTCACTCATCTGTATCCCCTCGAGCTCACTGAGAGGGATTCCCAGCCTATTCACGCTTAGTTTACCCCCCATGTGCATCGTTGTCACCCCCCACCTCCCCCTGTGGTTTCTGCTGCCTACGCTGTGGTGAGCCTGTCAGTGCTCATGAGTCAGTTGGGCGTTATCGAAGAGATATGCTGTGGTTAGCTGATCTTTACGGTCTCCCTGCTGAGAATCCATGAGAAGGAGACCCTCATGGTAACCACATAAGGACACACCGATACATGCAAAACATGTGTGCACTCTTCCATTTATGCATAAATGAAACTAAAGTTGCATTTCCACCCAAAGAAATTGTGACTTTTAATCCCAGAAACCACTTTTCTTTCAACCTGTTGTTGCCTTTGTTTCCCGTCGAACGTCTAAAGACCTGCATGTGCAAATTAGCAACATAAATGCACTAACATGACAAAGCATCACTTTTTTTTACACCTTGTTGTTGCATGTGACTGAGGCTACATGTTAATAACACACAGTTTTATCACTTGCATGGGTTTTCTTCTCCAGAAGTTTGTCTAGTTTCAAGGTTTGCTGAACAATCTACAGCCATGCTAACAGATATGTTAGGTTGTACTTAGACACTGTGCTATGAGCTAAATACTAACTTTAGCATCCTAATATGCACATAGCAACAATGCAAAAATGCTAATGTTAAGTATACATTATGTTTACAGTGTTTACCATCTGTGCTAGCACACTAACATTTGCTAATTAGATCCAAACACGAAATACAGCCAAGCCTGATGGGAATTTTGTTAGTTTTGCAGGTCTGCTCTTTAAAATCTGACCCCACGATGGCTGTATGACAAGTTAGAGGAGCATCAAAGTTGTAACAGTTCAGATCAAAGGTGACATTAATGTCATAAATTTCCAGTTGTTGAGATATTTTAGTCCTGACTTAAGTTTCCCAAACTTCAGGTTAAGATTCAAAATTGGTCAAAAATCTGTTTTAAGGGTTTTAAAAAGTCAAATAAAATGCATTAAAGTATTATGATATTTAAGTTCATGTTCTTAATTGAAATAGAAGCACAGCGAAACTGGACCTGAAAGTGTTTACACTCTCTGTCTGAGGTAACATTGTGCGTGACTTTGGTGATTCCTTCACTCTTGATTGCTCGCATGAGGCTGAAAACAAACATACAAAGAGGCGTTTATAGATGCTGACTTCATCAAACCCATTAAAAATGTAGATGTGAAGCCTCGGTTGTGTTTTATGTGGGGAAGTGCTCGGTAATGAGGGCTTAAAAGTGAACAAATTGGACAGTCATCTCCAGACAAAGAATTCTCAGCATCGAGGCGAGTCAAAAAGAAATTTTCCATTCAAAGAGGAGAGACAGTATTTCCACAGCACAGTAGCCTACATGCAAAATTGTGTGTACATATTTAGTGAGGTGGGGAGAAACCTAACATTGTACTCAGCATGTTTTGTAGGCTACTATATGTACTTGACCGCAATACTCACTCTAGTTTGTACAGTAAGTGTAGGCATGTTGATTTACTGTTTCTAAGTCATCATTTTTTGTGAGTGAGTTCATAATGCAACTTCATTGTGAGGTGGGGAAAAACTTTATTACAATATTAAGCAAAACTGATTACTGATGTCATGTACTTTTACAATTTCATAAACACATTTTTTAACATTTTAATTCATGGCTTGTTGTGTTCTGACACCAGATTTTTCATGTTATAAGAGTTTGGAAACGTCTCTTTTGGACCAAAATCTGATCGTGTGATGGCTTGTGTTTGTTGCTCTGTCTGTAGCAATGTTTGTGCTCTCAGATCTCAGAAGTTAGACATCTGTAATTTGGTGTAAACATTTCCTTTTCCAAAAACACAGAATCAGAGGCCTAAGAGACGGTAGGAAAGTTTAACCAAAACCCGTCTTTCTTTAGCGTGAGAGAACAATTTTTATTTAAATGTGACTATGCAAGGCATCAACTTTAACCTTAAAAGTGTTAGCAGTGTGGGAGAGGGAATCCCGTCGTTGAGACAAAGCCCAGCAGAGCGTCACAGATGCACAGCGGTGCGTTAACACACAGAGACCCCACGCACTGTGTGGGCGACCTGCTGCTCGTCACACACTCAGCTGTGGTGGTGGGGGGGTTTCTGAAACTGCAGGGGGGAGAGAGGAAAGCCCTTAATTCAAAGAATGTTTGCTTACAACGGCAGTTGACAACAGAGACAAGTTTGCAGGTACACGGCACATTGGAGCGAGTTTGGGTTTTGGTGGTCTTTGACACACCTACGCATCCTCTCCTACAGGCCTTAACTTCATCTGTCAAGCGCTAAAACACGTTTAATTTCCCTCACTGCTGTCACCACACTTTTTTTTTCTAGTTTAAGTTGTTTTTAGAGAAGCTTCTCATCCATCAAACATGATCTTTAAAGTGACAGACACCATTCATCATGCAGACTAAGATGAATGAGGATGTTAAGATAAGGTTTTCCTCATTTTTTCCCTATTTTCTGGAGTTAAGTGTGAAGCAAAATGAAAATATCTCCTAAACAGCTTCCCCCTACTGCAAACAGGGCCAACTGTGCCGATCCAGATGCACTGTTGAACCCAGTTTTCCTCTCAAGATGTTCCAGTTAATTAAAAAAACACAGGGTAATTTCACAGATAACCTTACTGGAAGTCACAGCTTCCTACGAAGGATCATAAGTTCACTCAGACATCCAGGCCAGCACAATAGGATGCAGTGCCGCTTAGCGAGGTGGTGATAGAGGGCCGTTCTGTAGCTTGCAAAGGATAGGAAGCCTTAGCATGAAGCTGCTGCGAAGGTGGTGTTGTTCTCGGCGAGCGGGTGTCCAGGTTGATAATTAGGTCAGCACAGCCCTCCTGGGAGGAGAGGGCAGAGGGGACGCTGTAGAAACCCCTCGGCCCCCATCACAGCCAGATGAAAAGAAAACATCCCTGTACAGGTTCCACATGTCAGGGCGAAGGGTGAAAATGTGTTTTTGATTTTCCTTCTCCCCTTCTCCTCTCTGGTCCCGTTTGATTCTTAGCTGGAAGAAGGGAGTAACCCTCCTAAGAGCTCCTATAACACCTCTCTGTCCCATTTTAAGGTTTGTTTCTACACAATGTGAGAATGTGTTCGTAGTGTGATGTGGTCCAGCGTATCTGTTTCTTCCTTCCTTTGGGTTTTGGCTAATCCACTTCTCTAGGCTTCCTTCCCCCAGAACACCGAGACCTTTCTAAAGAAAACAGGGCAGAGCAGCACATTGGAAATCCCTTCACCTCTCTCATTAAAGATGAGGATGAAGATGAAGTTGATTTTCCTGATTTAATTTAAGCCCGTGTAACTAGACCTCAGCCTGTGCCGCCACAAGACGGGGATGAAAGAGAGACAGCTGGACGGAGAGGGACACTTAAACGAGCAAAGGTAAATCTGTTATATCACTTTCCTTTGGTTCTGACTGCAGGATCGGTGGAGGGTTACAATGTGGTGAGTATTTTTGTACCTCTTTGTAACTGTGTGCAACCTGGCTAACAGCATTACCCAGTTAAAAAATATGGCACATATTAAACTGTTATTAAATTATCTTTTTGCAAGAAAGAAAAGCTTTGTTGTCTGTTTTGACCAATGCATTTATACAGTCAAAAATGTAAATACTAAATGGGAAAAACTGCTGTTTTAAGAAAGTTGTTATTTTAAAGAGGGCATTGATATTTGGTATTGATGAAGAGTGTGCGTAGTAATCATGTGATTAGTGTAATGTCTGTGTATATTAAAATAGTTCAGTTAAAAGGGTGTTGACCGGCCCTGTATCCTCACTGTGATTGGTGCAGTTATTTTGTGACACCACATAAAAGTTACTCTGCATGGTTTGTAAAGTAATGTAGGAAGTGCTGGTAGTTTTATGAATATTTATTGATGTAAGTCGTCTGGTCATTTTGCCATCATCACAAAAAGGCCAAAAAATGAAACAACTAATGCTAGCCAGTCTACCAATGATGGTCAAATCAAGTCATACAGAGCTATATGACTTGATTTGACCATTGTTGGTAGACTGGTTAGCATTAATTACTTCTTTTTTTTCAACCCATTTGTGATGAAGGCAAGATGATCAGACAACCACAACTTATAGTCAAGTCAGTTTCATTCATACAGCTCTATATGACAAACCACTGAATATACCTCAAGGGGCTTCATATCTACAGCTTTCAACGCACATGTGTGCGACTTGGATGAGGAAAATCTCACCTAAATATCCATTTAACAGTATAAAAAAGGGCAAGAAACATCAAGTAGAGCAGCAAAGGAGGGATCCTTCTTGCACAATGGACAGACATGCAACAGATGTCGTGTGCACAGAATAAACCAGGGTTGTGAAATTACAGTGTTGTCAATCAGGATGACAAAATTATAGATTCGAAACATGTTGCACACTAGTATGACTATTGTCACCAAACAGACTGTTGGTCTCATTTAGAGAGATGATTTTCATTTTATACTTAAACTTAGTCATCAGATCATTTCCAATGGTACGCTAACGCTTATTCATAAAAGATGATGAGCACGAAAAACCTTTCTTAAGCAAGTTCTGGAATTGGTCAATAAATATGAAATTAATCTAAATCGATGGCATTCGCTTTCCTCTCATTTAGTGCCAGAACAAGTGAGAGTTAAGTCTTGATTGCATGTGAACTGTACGAGAAAATAAACGTTCAATGACAAGATCTCAGACGGAAATAGTTGGTTTACAGATGTGTGTGTTGCCGCTGTGGTGAAGGTGGGGCAGGGAAACAAAACTGTGACTTATAGTACAAAGAAACGGTCTCACCTTAAACTACAAGGGAAAAAAGATTAGTCATACCAAACCGCAACAGTACACTTTTAGTTTCTGACCACCTTAATTAATAATTCCTTTTACTCTGTTCATAAAGTTTCAAATTCCTCACAGGCTCAGACTCACATGCATCAGACTGCAATACCACAACATAACCAGCAGGAAAATCAGTTTATATCCAGTCTAAGTCGAAGTCTGGACTTAAACTTAGAGATCAGATCATGTCTGCGTCAAAGAAAAATTTTATAAATAATTACTAACAGGGCGTCTCGCTTAAGTCATACAATCAAAAATCCCACAAAAAGCAAAACTAATGCATAGCATTCATACAGATAATGAAAAGAAAAAACACAAGACAGAGAAGACAGAGACAAGAAAGATGTGCAGATGAGGTAGAGACAAAATAAAAACACTTAAATGTGTCCACAAAGAAAGCATTTTAGCTGTGTGTTACAATCCTGGTACAGCAAATGGAACCATATGCAGCAAAATATCCAAAAAATGAAAAGAAAATTTTTTATTTAATGTCATATTTACATGTAACGAGACTTGATTGTGTTTAGAGAATGATGAAAAAACTGCCCAGAGGCATGAATCCGCCTGAGCGCATGCGTAAACCTGCATGTGGTTGTGCCCAACATAATGACCCACCAGCAGAATTGCAGGTCAGGCAAATAACAGACCTGAAGAGATAAAGACTGTTCTTATGTCCATGTAATTCAAACAATAATCTGCTGTGCACTCGCTGATACTGCCAAGCGAGGCATCTCCTCTGTAATCAGACTCCTCACGTTTGAACTGAAGACGAGAGCGGGAGTTCCTGTCTTTAACCAGCACTTTTATGCTTTTCATTAATGAGACATGAAACCTTTTACAGCAGGGATTCTTAGTTTCTAAATATGTGACAAATATGACATAAATATATAAATTTATTCACCATTCTGCATGTTTATTTGAACATCTCAGTATTATATTTATGTGGAGTTAAACAGGCCCAAACTGAGGGACGGCTGTAGGCCTTTAAAACCAAGAGTCGTCTCCACATGGACAGAGTGTGAGTGTGTACAGTTTTGATGTCTTCCTTTGACAGCAGTGTGAGTGTCAGCTCTGTGGACAGCAGTGTGTTTGGCCCTGTCAGCAGCCCTTCAGCGCCAGCAGGGATCAAACACTGTGGAATAACAATCCTGGAAACCAAACATGCTCAAACCCCAAAGACGTCTACAGACCGAACTGGCGGAGGAAGTGACTGAAAAAAGCTTTTTTTTCTTTAGTGAGATATTTTTGTTGTGCATCGGAAAGAGGCAAAATTTAGAAAAGACAAAGCTGTATGATGGGAAAATCACGGAGAGGTGGAGTAAAAAAAGAGAATTTCTCCTGAACCAGGTGCTGCGGTGAACTTCTAGTGAATCATTCAGTTGCATCTGCTTACTGGAAGAGTGTGTGGGGCTTACTGGTTCACACACAAAAACCAGTGTTCAACCATGTCATTATTCACCATTTGAGCTGCATAAAAAACAAGAAAACATATACAAATGAACTAAACTGACTCTCAGAGTTCAAGTTTATATTAAACTTTGCTCACATTTACTGTTATTTTACCTCAAACCAGAGTGGGAGTGCCAGTGTAAATGCATTGAAGCAACAGCTGACCGTAGTTCCCCTCACAAAAGGGGGACTGGGCTATTCAAAGTAGACCGAGAGTGTGTTTTCACAACTCGAAGCTGAGACTCTTTCCTCTCATCTTACACTACCAGCTGTGTTTTTGTTGTCCTTCCCTCATTTTCTGTCTTTCTTTTCATTTCAGAATAAGCGCTGACAGGGTCTTGCAAGCCGCTCGAAAAACATTTCTTTCTTCAAACTCTTTGACCATTGTTCACTTTGAGTTGAAAAGTCAAAGTCTTTATGTCAAAACAATGCACGCATGAGCCATATTTAAGACCTTACACAATGTAAAGAGCACAGCCACACTCCATTCTTTGCTCTGATTTGAATTATGTGTATTTGCATCATGTAAAATAAACAATTTCATGTGACTAATGGAGTGAAATGTATGGTGCAAATGTGTGCACGCAGGATCAAAAATGTGCCATCAATATGCAAGAATCTGCTTGACAAATCCCCCCCACAAACACTCCCCCACGCCCTAAACTCTAGACCTCCACATGCACCCCCTTTGGGCTCTCTGGGGAGCCACTTCAGGCAGCCTGGCTCCAGTGTTCTGCCCTGTGAGGCAAGGCTTCTCCATGGAGGGCATACCCAAGCCATGAGTCCCTCCTGGGGGCACAGGTACACTCATCACCCTGGAATGACAGTGGAGAAGGAGAGGTCATGTTCGGTCATAAAAACACTAAGAAAACAGTTGATGAGTCACCGTAAATCCTTAATCTTGGCTGACATTCAGTGGTGTTTGATGGAAATTTAGACAGGAAAGTTATCGTGATGCGTGGGAGGAAAATATCTCTCTGCTCACTTCTTGACTCACTCATTATCTTTATCTCTTCGCCCCTTCTGCCTCCTTTGAATCTCTACATAAACGTGACCTTCAGTAATGAGCACTCTGCCTGAACTCTAGGAACCAAGAATCATAAAAGAAAAAGATAAAATGATAGAAATGTGACTTTAACACTGCAAATACACCAAAGAGAGCAATATAAATGTTTTCCAGAATTAGTCTCTGGGCTACTGTGTAACTGAGTTGTTTTACTACTGAACCATCACAAGAAATGAAACATTAGGTGGTTAATGCAACAGTTGAAAGACTGACTTAATTTCTCCATAAGCCACCTGATTATTACAGCTCACAGTATCCTTCCACTGACATAACTGTGTTTTGTCATGCTAACTGTATGTCTCGACAGCCTTGTGTTGATCACTCATTCGACCTCGATGATCCAGACAGAAATCTCTCAACAACAGTTTGATGGATTGCCGTTTCCTCTCAACAAACTACTCCAAGTGACTGCATTACATCAAAGACGTACGAGCTGCAATCCAAAATGTCTGATGCTGAGGCTATAAAAAGCAAATCCGTACCTGATTTAAACCTGGCAGCCGTCCTCCTTCAGTGTTGTCTCCTATCGCAGTGATGCATTGTTCCCAGCACTCCTGCTATGCTTGGAACATTCTCTGAAAGTCTCATTCTGAACACACATCACAGTAATATTTCGCCTTAACAATCTGACCCTGGGTGACTAATTTCAAAGAAAGCCACCAGCATGCTCTAGGTTGCACTCCTGACCTGACCCCTTGGAGACTGCAGGCCCCTTTTTTCTGCAAAGACTGCTGTTTGGTCTCTGGGTTGAAGCCACAGACACAATCTCATCACTGCTCCTCAACATGACCCTCGACATGAAGTTTGGGTCCCGGCCTGTTGATGGAGTTCCTCACAGTCTCTGACAGGATTCTGACTTGGCTTTTGAGTCAGGAAATTTAAAATATGCATGTATCGGTGGTCACATAAATGTCTTTGAGTTGGACTGACGATGATTAGAAAACAACGAAATTTGAAATACTCACTTATCAAAGCTTGCTTTAAATGCTACATGTACATTACTAGGCAGCACTCCACTGTGCACAACAGAATCAGTCTCAGAACTTTATTACTTTTTCCTTTGTTTTCCTTTCTTAAATGGTGCCTTGTAAGGTACACGATGATATGATAGGATAGAATAGGATATGATACGATACGATACGATACGATACGATACGATACGATACGATACGATACGATACGATACGATACGATACGATACGATGCGATACGATACGATACGATACGATACGACTGTATTGTTAGCAAGCACTGAAATTCATTCTGTGTCCCAGGGCAGCTACATCACAAAGACTTCACAAAGATTAAACATAGAGCACACAAACAAAACAACCTTGCAGATGCACCAAAACAACATTTAAGACAGATATATATGATATATAAGACTGATATTCACATCACATTACATCTGTAGGGATTAGATCTGACTTAGCAGCTCACTGATTCTGGTTTTGCTGCAGAATAGAATGGCTGTAAGGTGTAATGCTTTACTTTAACTATGAATGCTAACAAAGTGAGCCAGTCTTAAGCATTGCAGCTCTGTTCATTTTCCTCTGTAAGCTTCTGTTGTCTTCTCACTGTCACAGATTCATTTGCGAATGGCCCTGTAAAAGACCCACAGGCCACTTAGAGCCTGTTGCCCTCTGACCTCTGGGAGGGGTTAAGTATGGGAATGAGAGGGTCACCGAGAAGCTAAGGGTTAATTGTAGTCCCTCTTAGAAGTAATCGCCAACATCACCCACGCCTAGTACCCCCCCACTGCCTCCCAGCACACACACACACATTTGACAGCTACGACAGCAGCCCAGCTCTTGCTGTGTCCCTTCATATCCTGGCCTGCAGGCAAACAGTCCTCCTTTTTTGTGTAGACAGATAGATGTTCAGCTTGTTTCCTGCTACATATTTAGCATACCACAGAGCGCTAGAAGGTCAGGCTTCGCCGAGCTTCTCCCCTACGGGACTTTATGGGGACTGAACCCCTGGGTCACCAAAACACACAACTAGACCATAGTCTCAGACATTCAGACATCCTCACGAGACTGAATTCAGCAGGGACTTCGTCCAGGGACCCGTCTAGTGTAGCTCAGAGCACCCATGAATGATGTCTGCTATTGGGAGGACATCTGTAGGAAGAGGAATGTTAATTGGAGAGGAATTTTCTCTCTTATTGACTCTCATTCTGTTGAACAGTTGCAGTTTGTCTCTCTATTTGTGATTTTTTTTATTTCATTTAAAGGACAGTGTGGGACTGTAAGTGCATGTATGTGAGGAGTGACATGGTTGTGCGCGTGAGCGTTCATGTGAGGAAGAAGCGATGTGATTGGAGGACTGGATGGAGCGAAGCAAGGTTGGAGAGGCAGAGCTGAAGAGGCAGTGGAAGGCCGAGTCGGAATGGGAGGGTAATTGGCTGAGATGAAAAATGAGAGTCCTTGACCTTTTGTTACCTCCAGGGATGGTTGATAGCATGAGAGCCCATCCAATCGCCCCATCCCTGTGCCACTCCCTCACCCATAAAGATCTTTAACTACAGGGAGGGAGGATGGGAGGGATGAAGGTAAAGACAGGCTCTGAAACTCTGGGGGGAGTCACTTGGTAGCTGTAGGGCGTGGTGATCCTTTATTGTGAGTGTGTGTGTGTGTGTGTGTGTGTGTGTCAGGGTCTCAGCTGTCTTAGCCTCCATTAGTCTCTAATAGGGCTGTCAC
>JAQNCA010000025.1:21275586-21303619 GCA_029783725.1 Acanthurus tractus
TTTTATCAATTCTGTGTGCTAGAGTCAAATTAACAATCTCCACTTAATTTAGCATCTGCTTGAAAGCAAAAACACTTTATTTTTTTATATAATTGTATATATATTCGGGCATCAAGGGGTTATATTTTCTATACTGAATACAAAGAAATTTAAAGTAGAAAAGAAATAGGTTATTTGACATACAGGCTACAGCTCTGCCGTTTAAAATAAGATAAATTATCCTCGTGAATGTATTTTCGTCATATTAGATAAAAGATTTTCAAACTAATCTGTGTCTTCTCTCACAGAGCTGAAACATGGCTCGTCGTGTTGCTGTGGTTGGAGGAGGTGCTTCAGGTCTCACCTGTATCAAGTGCTGTCTGGATGAGGGGCTTGAGCCGGTCTGTTTTGAAAGCAGCAATGACATTGGCGGTCTGTGGAGGTTTAAGGTAAGTCGCACTCTGCGCAGGTCAGATTTTTAATCATTCAGCATTTGTAGCAAGCTAGGATTCATATATTCTCTCTTCTTTTCTGTTTTTGCAGGAGAATCCAGAGGCAGACAGGGCCAGCATCTACCAGTCTCTCATCATCAACTCCTCCAAGGAGATGATGTCTCTTAGTGACTTTCCCGTTCCTGCACACTTACCCAATTACATGCACAACTCCCTCGTCTTGGACTACTTTCGCATGTATGCTGACAAATTCCAGCTCATCAAGCACATTCACTTTAATGTAAGGATGCGTCAATAACTCTCGGAGAAATAAAAAAGTATAAATTACACTTCAATCTCAAAAGTAGAATATTGCTTAATTGAAGTGAACAGTTCTGTGTATATTCATTAATTCCTGCCTTCTGTCACGTAGACCAGAGTCTTGCAGGTGAAGAAGAGACCAGATTTTTCTCATTCAGGCCAGTGGGAAGTTGAGACGGAGAACAAGGACGGCCAGGAGAAACACGTATTCGATGCTGTGATGATCTGTATTGGACATCACTGCAACCCAAACTTGCCACTGCATCAATTTCCAGGTACAACTGACAAGCTTTTGATATCTTTCAGTTTCATGCTACAGCGTGTAAGAGGAATACTATGATGTCTAATTGAAGTGTCAACCTTTGGCTCTTTCTTAAGGAGCAAATGAACAATAGAGTTAATCTCATCTTACTTGTGGTAGTTTCCAACTATTAAAAAGTTTATGGGGTGGCCACCATGTTAAGAAATTCATAAATCAGGTCAGTTCACCCTTACTCAGGCTACTGAACCATGACACAAAACACAGCTTCAGAAGCTTCAGAAAAGCATTTTCATTCTTCTTTTACACAGGTTTGTATTTAGATCATGACTGTTGTTGGTGGGTGCTGGGAGATTACACAGATATGAGGAAAGTTAGCAATTTGTGGCTAATGCTGCTTTCCAGTATCAATATATCAAGAAACTCTCCTTGCAGCAGAAGCATAGAGACAATTATTCATTTATTTATTTATGTATGTATGTATGTATGTATGTATGTATGTATGTATTTCCTGTAAGCAGCTTGGGCCAAAAAAAAGTTTGCCACAGTGTTTGTTGAAAATGTAAAGCATTCTGTCTGACAGTCACAAACCTCTCCTCTCAGGCATCGACACTTTTACTGGAAAGTACTTCCACAGCAGAGACTACAAGACTCCTGAAGAGTGGAGGAATAAAAAGGCTATAGTGGTCGGAATAGGAAACTCTGGAGGTGACATTGCAGCCGAACTGAGCAAATTCACCAAGCAGGTTGGGAAGTTTGTGATCGTCAGATGACTAGGAGCTCTTGACCTTCATTAAGTGTGGACATAATGTTTTACTTCTTGGATCACATTTTTAAAGGTATATCTAAGCACTCGGAGGGGAGCTTGGGTCCAGAATCGAGTTTCAGACAATGGTCTTCCCCGGGATATGCTCAATGACAGGATGACGGTGTTTATGCGCGGACTCCTCCCTTTTGGATTTCTCTGCGATATGATGGAGAGACGCGTCAACCAAAGATTTGATCACAATCTGTACAGCTTGAAGCCAAAGCACAGGTAGCTTAGTAGAAGGAATGTTTTTTTTGTATTATTAAACATGTTATTACTCACATACGCACCGCTCACGAGTGTGTATGTAAATCTCAGGTTGTTCAGCCAACATCCCACAGTGAATGATGAGCTTCCCTACCGCATCCTATCAGGAACAGTTCAGGTGAAACCCAACATCAGCAGATTTCAGGGATCCAAGGTGGAGTTTGATGATGGAAGTGTGGTGGAGGATGTTGATCTGGTGGTAGGTTTCTTTTTTTTTTTGAGTGTGTGTTTGCAAACTTTCCCAGTCACATGAACGACTCCTCTGTTTATTCTTCAGTCCTCCTTGAACTTTCATAACCAGTAATGTGTCACTGAGATGAGTACCCTGTCTTGCAGGTGTTTGCCACAGGTTACAGCTTTTCCTTTCCATTCCTGGCCTCACATGTCGTCTCAGTATCTGAGAATAAAGCATCTCTGTACAAGAATGTGTTTCCTCCTGAGTTGGATCATCCTACTCTGGCTATCATCGGCTTAGTGCAGCCACTGGGCTCCACTATTCCTGTCTCTGAGATGCAAGCCAGATGGGTCACACGAGTCTTTAAAGGTAATGCAAGCTTTGTGACAAATTTTGAAGAACTTTTATACAAAAATCCATCTTTTACTGAAATGCCTCCAGTACAAGAAGACAACTTACTCACTCTTGCTCTCATTATGAACAGGCTGCGTTAAGCTTCCTTCAGCAGCTGCCATGCTAAAAGAAATTTCCTTTAAGCAGGAGTCAATGGCTAAAAGGTAAAGCTGTGGGTTTTACTTGGTTCAGCTTGTCTATTTTGAATCTAAAGAGCATCAAATCTCGCTGGCAAGCATATTCAGTCAAAATGTTTTTTTCAGGTACATCAACAGTCAGAGGCATACCATCCAAATCGACTATATCAGATACATGGATGAGATAGCAAAGTTGATTGGGGTTCAACCCAACTTTCTGGGGCTGCTGCTGACTGATCCCAGGCTGGGACTGAAGGTCATGCTTGGTCCTGGCACCACATACCAGTATCGTCTGCGAGGGCCAGGAAAGTGGGCTGGGGCCCGTCAGGCCATCCTCACTCAGTGGGAAAGAGTGGCTCAACCCCTGAAAACCAGGCCTCTGGATCAGCCAAAACTCAGGAGATCATTCATGTGGCCTCTGATTCTGTCGGCTGCTGCCTTAGGTTTGGCTGCTTACACTAACAAGGACAAAGTTTCAGCTTTCCTGCAAGATCCCACTGCATTATTGAACAAGATAAAAGGGTACCTCCAGCCAGAGTGATGCGCAATTAATGTTCACTTCATATCTGTTGCCATTATTACTCCATTACACATGATTTACTGGCTAGTAGGGACTAGTGGCTTGTAATAAAAAAGTATTAATCGCAAAAAAATAATTAATAATTATTAAAATATTTATTAATGTTGAAAGTAAATTATACATCAATTAATTAATTTGTTAAGTAAAGCACATGCAAGCAGCAACATTTTAATGTTTTTGTTGGTTGATGTACACTGCTGAGTAAATTCAACTACTGTAATGCATTTGCCTGTATTTTATAACTTAGATGTCAAATCTTTATCTTTATTCAATACAGTAATACCCCCTTGTTTTCTTTCGTTTTTTCTTCTTTTGTTTTGTGTTTTTTTGAACAGTGATGTGTACCAGTCATGTGGTCTAATAAATCTTAACATTCAAGACATCAAATTAAAAATCAATCTTATCAGTAAATATAGAGCAGGTGAGTCGATCTCTTATTTTTCTGTATTTTTTATTTTTCTTTATGCAACTGACTGGGAAAATCAGAGGAGCAGAGGAAAAAGAAAGAAAAAAGAATGAGACGGGAAAAATGCGCAGGAAACAATCGCAAAAGGGGACTGTTAAAAAAAAATGAGCTGGACCATGAATGGACTTCATACTAACCGCCGCTCGTGAACCACGGCCAGACCCCGGAAGGAGAATTGTCCACGCGTGACTCGTTAACGTTTGGGTTGCCAGTTGTACGAACTCGTGTATGGTATGAACTCTGATCAAACCAATTCCAGATATGTAAACGATTTCACACATTTGAGAACCTTTTTACGGCTGTCAGCGTTGTTTGTGTCCACTTCAGTACAACTATTTTGCGGGAACTGTCCAAATTTTAGGCTAAACCTATCAAGCTAGATCATAGGTAGGCTTAAATATTGCGTATTCTGTTCCAGCCAACATCACATTTTTAAAATTGTATAATATTGTATTTAAGCTTCAAAAGATAATTTGTAAGCCTACATAATTAATTATCAAATCATAAAGTGACTGTGACTCTATATGTAGATCACTGAGGGTACTCTGTGTTGTAACATTTGGCCGTTTTTACCACGGAATATAGATTCTTTGATTCGGTCAGTATGGATGAGTTTTTACCAAATCCCATGCTGGTCAACCACTACTGTTAAAATGGAACATTATTTTTTTGGCTTAAAGTGTTGAGTATATGCCTACTGTAATATGTTTATCTACGCGTATATGCTATGTATTCATTTGTCAGTGCCATTATTGTCAACAGGAAAAAAACTGTACTTGCACTGTCATTTAGAGAACTGAATCTTAGGTGCTGACAGTGAGTGAAGCTGATGGTGACAGACGCGTAACTTAGCACCTGCACAGGGGGTTATGGTTTGACAGAGGGATATCAAAGGATAAATCTGGCAACCTCAGTCTGCCATCTTTGATTGTGCGACAGGCCGCGGCGCGAGCGGGGCCTCACTCAACTGTAAAATCGTACTGGCACGAGATAACGGGTGAGGAAATACGCGGAACCAGTTGACGACCGCATACCGGTTCCCGCAGTAACGGCCGAACAGAAACAAGTACAGACTGACGGCTTAAAACCGGCGTAGAAGACATAAAACTGTAGCCGTGCATGTGGAGAGCGGTTTGCTGGCAGCCAACGAGCAAAGTAGCTAACCATCGTTAGCCGAACTGGGTTAGCAGGCTAGCCAGCTTTTGTAATCCGCCGGCCAGACACACATTCGTTTACCACAAACCAGGCCGAAACCGGATTTCAAGTGGGGCCACACAACAGTCGTAAGGACAAAGAAGGCACCGGCGGTGGCAGGTGGGTCGGCATATTATGCATGTTGAAAATTTGAAGTCCTGCCCGGTAGCTGATGTGTTGCTGTTCCCACAACGCTAGCTGGTTAGCATGCTCTGGCCACAGAAGGGCTGAAAGTGGATGTGATGGCGACTAGTGAGAAACGAAACTATGCTAAGCGGAGCAAGCTGACGGCCTGCTTCTGACAGCACCATGTTTAATACTCTGTCAATAAATGTGTTTGGGACTAAATTGTATCGATGGCATCGTGTGAATAACTTGTGCAAAAGATGTTATTTGCGCACAATCTGGTTGAGTTCCGGGCGAAGTGGGCCTCAACTCCCTGCCGGTGCGAGCCACCCAGCCCACCAGTAGTTTGATTTTTATGGAAAAAGGGTGGCCTGCCGACTCATCAATGGCAGAGACTTACAGAAACAGTACGACATAACAAAATATGCTGTCATCTCATTTGAGTGGGACCAAATGAGCTGGTGATGTGTTATCATTTGTTCGTATTATTCGTTGTGTGCAGTCTTGTGCACAGGTTAGTACCCTGGTTTCATTTCATTAACGGTGTCTTTCAGATCTCTGAAATGTGGTCATGAAGAAGCACATTTTTCAATGTGAGTGTGCACATATCAGAAGTTTTCCAGTGTTGGGTGAGGGACTCAGAATGATTCATAAATTCTATCTGCATATGCGGAAACACCTTGGGTAAAAAAAAAAATAGACAACTTGGTATTGTTTCTTCCTATGCCACCGTGATTAGAAATGGATATGCATCTGACTAGGTTAAGGGAGGCCATTCAGTCAAATATTGATTAGAGTAGTGCAACTTATTGATCGACCAGTCAATGACATGGTCTGGTCAGAGAGCTGCATCTAAAGATAAATGCATCTTCTGAAACTTTTTTTTCCTTTTAAAAAGGTGCTCATGATTTTTGCGTTCATTTGAAGCTGGTGTCTGTATAAATGAATGTTTGTTTGGGCACTGAGTGTAAGCACTTTCGCAGCACATGAATGTGTTAAAACACCCCCCCCCCCCCTTTCCCCTTTTTGTGTGTGTAATGAAATTACCCAAACCCCCAAGGGAGAGCATCTTAGTGGTATTGATGGCCTGGTGTTGGAGCACCACAATAATCTTAAATTGTTCTCATTCTCATCATTTTCTGTGCTCTTTGTTCGCTGGGCCTAAAACAGTAAGCAGCTGTAGAGACACTTAAAGAATGCGCTTGACTTGAGCCTGAAAATTATTTGGTAGCGTCAATAGTCTGCTGAGCATTAAGGAACATTTGACGCAAAATTAACAATTTTGTTTTTTAGTCCAGGATACATTATTAAGCACTCTCATCTCATTGTTGTAACTTTGGCTGTTAGTGTACAACAGATGACTGACATAATGTGTTCACAATTGTTGTGATTTTGGTCCAGAGTACATCAGTGAAACACTACAGTACAATTAAGGAAATTAAAATGAAAGCCTATTTCTTTCAGCACTTATCATTTAGGCCACCTACATTACTTCTTATTCCAAGACTTGACTGTTGGATTAGACAGATCAGTCCCATGATTCACTGTAAGCAAAAGAATGGGGTGTATTAACACTGTAAAGGTAAGTCATCTGATGACCTGCAGGCTGAACCTGACACTAGATCTACAATTCAAAAGAGAGTCATAATATGTTACTGGGACACTAACTTTTTGTGTTCCCTCTTCATTAGGATTTCTAACAACTTCTCTGAGGCTTATGTATCTTCAATGTCATCAGACTGCTAAGTGTGTATCAGCAACAGCCATAACAATATTAAAGTGAACAGTTACAGTAAACTGTAAAGCTGATTGTTTTATTCCCTATAGCTAATTATCATCCCCAGGACAAGAAGATAATTTCACTGTCCACACAGTTGATAAATTGAAAAATGTCAGCCGAATTAATATCATTTTACAGCCAAAATCTGTTAGGAAGATTCTGAATTCATGCATACTTTTACACAAACTGGTAGTTGCCGAGCAAACACACAAAAATATAGTAATTCTGTAAGGATTACAAAGGGGTATGGGCTTAACTTGATAGATGGACTTCTTTGTAAAAGTAGTTGCAGGGGTGCAGGGTCATGCTGGAGGTTAGGTTGAACTGATTGAGGCTAACAAGCAGAGATGCAGATGTATACTTTGGGACAAATCTTTGGTCTTTTCCTTGCAATCTCTCAACACAACCATCTAAGAAAAATTACCTCAGAAGGGTTGTCTAAAGTTCCTCACTTAAAGTCTCAATGGCTCATTCTTAGGTGACTATTGCCCACACATTTTTCCTGTGCTGTCATTGGCACCGAACAGGTAACTTAATTTGTACAGAGGAAATAGGACTTTTGTCATCAGGCCTAGTCAGGCTTATCATTGTTCCCTCTTCCTGTTAGAAATACATTGTCACACATGCGTTACTCCTCAGATGTCAGAATTTATCCATGCTCTGATTTTCCCTCACATATGACTCAGTCCCTCTTCACTACTCCTTAAACTGCTTTCACAAGAAGAGAATCTTGACTGATTCTCAGGGGGGGTTTGCCTGAAAAAAAGGGGATTTCTTTATGTTTTATAGGGTGGGGGTTGTAAAAGTTTGGTTTACCCAACTGGAAGATCTTAGAATTTTTTAGACATAGTCTGATTTGAATCAGGCATGTTTTGATAAATTCAGTGTTTCTGGTGTGTGGGAGTCCCAGACAAACACCCTTGTAACAAAGAGGGAGTCTACCACTTTAGCTTGACCTGCTGCAGAAGTGCAATTTACAGAGTACTTCAAAATGATAAAGTGTTCCTGCTACATTCAAATTGTTCTGCCTGCCCACCATCTGTCAGGCATCACCGCTGCACATGACAATATTGTAATAGAAATACAGATTTTCTGATGATGACAAGTTTTACTGGGGTTCACTCGTCAACTTCTCACGTATTGTCTCTGCAGATCTGCTGTCAGTCTGCTTAGGCAAATTCAGGAGGAACAGTGGGCCCAGCTTTCAAGCACAGCTTCATTTAGATATTTTTTTGTTTTATGTTCTTCTGATCTAAACACAACACACAGATCTATAAGCCTGTGTTCAAGGGATGCTAGAGTAGGCAAGTTTTAACGCAACTTAAATGTGGACTGGAGCCATTATTTTGTCCAGACTTGTAATGTGTTGGTCTAAATGACTGTGACAGGATTGGTAACAATTACTTTTTTTTCACTCTCAAGTCATCGTAAACTGAACATTATACATGCAATAAATTGCTTGTTTGTAATTATTTATTTCTTTATATATATGATGAAAACATTGTCTTGGGATCCAAAATGTCTTCCAGTTGCTTTAACCAACAGTCCCTCACTTTCAAAATGGACAAAGAAAAGAAGCAAATCATTACATTTGAAAGTTGAAACCAGCAAATGTTGACAATTTTGCTTAAACGACTTAAACAATTATTTGATAATCAAATTATTGGTGACTAATTATCTTTTAATTTAACTTCTAATTTAACTAATCATCAAATGTCAATAACTGGTGAAAACAAAAACTGCCATCAGCCTTTCCTATTTGAAATCTCGTGTCAGGTCAGTCACAAATGTCTGGAAGACCTGTTTTTTCAGACATTTGTAGAGTGTATCTGTTGAAACTTAAACCCAAAGCCTCTATTGCACTAATGCATGCAAATTTCACAGTTCTTAAAACTTGTGCAATCAATAAAAGGAACTTAAAAAATGCAGGAGAAAATACTGAGAGTGTTTTATGGCCTACACTGTCCCATTTCACTGTCGCTCTTTTGAAGTGGCATATATAAGCTTCAAGTTTTGCCCTGTGTGCTTTTGGTGGGCACTGCAGACAACTGCAGCAGAAGCACTTAAACAGGTTGATGCAAAAATCTAAACCAGTGTAAAGGTGCACTTGCATCACTTTTTACCTAACTAAAGACAGTGATGTACCAGTATTTGAAGTACAAGGGCAAAGTAGGTTTGGATAAAACTCTGCAAGCGGAGCTGGGTATCTGTTTTGATACTCATGGCCTTACAATGCATAATTTTCATATGTTTTTATTTTCCTTTTTGTTAGAAGTGTCATGATAAATCCTGAGATGCATTATTGCAAATTTTAAAGGCACAACAATGTATATATTTTTTATTTGCTTGCTTGCTTGTTTATTAAAAGGCTTTTTCTTTAAGTAGATGTTCTTTTGCATAGTGTTTTAGAGCCAAGTTGAAGATAGACTGAGTTCATCAGAGCTGTCAGCTCCCCTTAACACATGACAACTCACACACACTCACCTAACCACACACACACTCAGACACTGTTCTACCACTGCTCCATTAATAATGTATAACCTCTGTGACTTAGAAAAGACACTGAAGCCCCAGCATGCTCCCGCTCTGTCCATGGTACTGCTCATTCAAGAGCAAACATAGGTCAGAAAAAGGATCAGCTAGCACTGATCCATCAACATAGTGAAACTTATGAGCAGCACTGATCCTGTAGATTGGCTCAGATTTTCTATAATATAATATTGCTAATGTAGCTGTTTTGTGACAAAAAGTCCTTCATTACACTTAAATGTTCGTGGCTCTGAAAAAAGTCTTACGTGGTTGAAATTCAGGGGTACTCCAATACCAGATCAGGGCTGCTACTGACATTTATTGAGATCGCCTATTGACCGGGCATGTTCATGTTCAGACCATTGTTAAACTGTTTGTTTTGTGGAGGGGTTCTCAAAATCAAATGAAGTTTGTTAGTGGATATTAGGGGAGTTTTAAGATATCTGTTGAAATCTAGTGTCTGAAGCCTAACCTTTGACCTTTGCTTCTATTTGTGGTGTTCTCATTTTTCTCACACCTTTGGTCTGTAGGAGGCTGGTTCTGGGGGCGAGGCCAAAGGACCAGACTCAATGAGTTTCCAGCGAAATGTCCGAGAAGTCAGGGCAGAGCACCAAGGCAAAGGATGGCAAAACAAAGTATGCAACCCTTAGCCTCTTCAATACCTACAAGGGCAAATCTCTGGAAACCCAGAAAACTGCAGGTAAGCTCTGACTTTAATTTCTTGTTAGTTCTGCACTCAATTGCATGCGATAACTTTAAAATCGACTCTATTTGCTGTTGATGTGAACAGCTCTTTTCATATACATTTCTTCAATGAGTTCTGTTGATCAAGGAAATAAGATATTCACTTTAATGATGATCCAGGTTTTACACTAACCCCTTTAAAAAGCCTAATCTTGCTGTTCCCTAATATGTAAAATCTTTCTTCACCCCAGTGGCTGCCAGACATGGGCTCCAAAGTTTGGGCAAGGTTGCTGCCAGCCGGCGCATGCCCCCTCCGGCCAACCTGCCCAGCCTAAAGGCAGAGAACAAGGGAAACGACCCCAACGTCAACATCGTCCCCAAAGACGGAAGTGGCTGGGCATCTCGAACTGAGGCAGGGGACGAGAGGTAAATTAAATAACTTGTGCACGTGTGTATGAATATTAATCCATACACAAACTGAAACTTAACATTTTAAGCATTGTCATGTTTTATGTTTCACAGGCAACAAGAGACACCCCCACCCCCAAACAAACCAGCAGTGCCCCAGCCACAAGAACTTTCCATTGGGGGCAGCCGCTCCTGGGCTAACAACAAGCAGACACAGCTAGACGGTAAATATGCTCTACACTAGCTCCCTAGGTATTACACCTACTCATAAAACATAGATTACCTGTGTTGTAGGCACATGGTCCTAGAGCACTCAACCATTACAGTCTGCATGGAATGCAGAATGATTAAATGAGATGTTGAGTTGGGGGATGGTGCTGCACACCAGCTGAAAATTAGACCTTTTGTTGCTCATCTCTCATACACTGTATTGGATAATCAGTTTGGGGATTTCTGCGCATTCATAAAAATATGCTTATACTATGCAGGAGCTCCTCGCGTGAGCAGCCAGTTTCACCAGGAGTTTCCCAGCTTGCAGGCGGCTGGTGAGGTAGAGAAAGGGGACAGCCAAGAGGAGGAGCCTTATGGACCTGGCCCCAGCCTCAGACCTCAAAGTATGGCAAAACTCATGCACATAATAAATAGTTCAGTAGTCACTGTTTGCTTTCAGTTTTTTCTGGTGTTCAGGAACCACATGCTTCCTCACAATAAAAAAAAAAAAATTCTCTTTCATCTGTCATGTTAGATGTTGGCAGTTGGCGTGAGGGTGGAGGCAGGAATTTGAACACTGCACCCAGCCCATCTGAGATGGACAACAGGGCCCCGGAGGAGGGTAGTACGGGCCTTGGAACCTCTACACCACCAGGTGAAGCTGATGAACCTGAGCGAAACGACAGTCAGAGGGAGAAAAGGGATGGCAGAGAGCGGTTGCAGCCCTCTGGTCCTCCTCAGCCTAAACTTAATGGAGGTCAGCAGTCTTCTGCTGGGGTGCCAACTCACTTCGACCCTGCTTTCAGGAGCATGATGCCACCCTATGTAAGTCGTAGTTTGACATTCTGAATAGATCACATTCACATCTCATAGTTACAGTATATAGACGTAATGCTTATTACTTCTTGTCCCAATCGGATGTGTTTGTGTTTTAGATGTTCCATGCCTATCCTCAGATGTCTTTTGGACCTGGTCAAGGAAACTTCAGATACCCTGTACAACAAGATGGAGCAAAGTAAGGCTAATGTTGAAAGTCCTAGATTTATTTTTGATTTTCTGTTGATTTTACCCACACAAACACACTCTGGATTCTCCTTTGATAATTAACAAAAAAAAATCAAAGATGATTTAATGCAGTCAGTCTGTAAATGGAAGAGCGATAATATCATAAAGTCAAATGAGGACAAAACAAGAATCCAACAAGGAGGCCTTAGAACAAAAAGATAAATGGTGTATAACAATCCTGGGAATATAACTCCTTGGGTTAAATATAGATTGATTTAATTCTAAGTTTAAGTCCCATATCAACAAGACAACAAGAACTTCCACTATAGAAGTATGCTAAATACAGCTGTTTATAACCGAAAAAAATGCAAAAAATTTTATTTGTACTCGTATTTGTTTGTTTGGTTGTCGTTTAACGCTGCATGCTTACTGCAACACGCTATATTCTGGTCTGCAGCCTAGATATCAACCAGGATCAAGAAGAGACAGCACGTCAGTCTAATTTTAGCTCCTCTTTACTGGCTTCTTGTAAAATTCAGAATAAGCAGTCTCCATTAGCTGGGGAAGTTTTAAGTTGGGACAAAGGCAGACTTTTTAAATTACTGTCATATGAGTCATATTATTAAAATAGAAACATATTTGTTGGCTAATATTTTTCAAATTTATATTCAGAACCATTATTTCTTAAGTGCTATATCCTATCCATTTAAGCATATGCCCATCCAACCCTGAAAAGTAGCAGATTAAGAAGCAGCTTTTTCTTTATGAAAGTAATACTAGCAACTATGTGCTTATAATCTAAATAATGATAATGATAAAAAAAATTCAAAATTTTCTGAACATTTACCTTAAGATGTCTTGAGATAACACAGAAACACATGCTTGCTCTAAGTAAAAAGAATTTTGACATGAAACTGCCAACATATCTTAGTTCTTGTATAGAACTGATTAAAGAAAACTGTATATTAACTAGATCAGGTCACATAATGAACTCTCCTTTCTTCTCTGTTGTATGTTAAGGGGTACCCGTTCAGCACGACCCCAGCAACCTCCGCCTCAGTCCTGGCTGCAGGACCCAGACAGACCCTCTATCGTTAGCGCAACAGAACTAAAAGAGCTGGATAACCTAGACACTGATGCTGATGAGGGCTGGGCAGGTCAGTGGTTAAACTTTACTGCTCTACTAATGATTTGACAAAGGTAGTTCTACAGTTCTTGCATGTATAAATCCTCTTTCTTCCACAATCCAGGAGCTCAGATGGAAGTGGACTACACTGAGAAACTAAACTTCAGTGATGATGAGGAGAACCAAGCTGCTAAAGACAAAGGAAACTGGTGAATATTTTTTATTTGAATTGCTTAAGTATTAAAAAAAATCTTTACAATAGGAAAATATAATATAAAATATGACGCCCATTTCCATCACTAACTAATATAAAAAACTTTTTTGTCATTTGGAAAAAGAGAGACAGAATTTGCTAAACAATTGTATTGTATCATGATAATCTCTTAAAGAGAAGGACGGATTATTCGGAATATGTATTTCAGCTAGACCATTTTATATAGTATATAAAGATACCACTAAAATACATTAATAAACAGACTTTATTAGAGTTGTTTTGTGTCTACCAAGACCATTTATGATAAGATTTTAAAGCACTGACATTAAAGTGATGAGCTAGGAAGAGCTAGCTTGCTAGGGTGATATTTTTGTTTTTACTAAACTGTATTTTAATAATTTTTAGGGACTGGATGGGAAAAGTGGATCGTATGAGGTCTCGGCCATCAGATGGTCAGGAGGGCTGGAAGGAGGGATCTGAGGACCGTGGAGGCAGCAAAGCTTCATGGGCCGACACTGTAGATCCCAGATCGCCCTCACCTGGCAGTATGGGGCAGTACAATAAGTCAACTGCACAACAAGACTATCAGGTAAAGGTGGATATGCATTTTATCAGCCACCTGTCACGTGTAAGCTGTCAAATTTATCACCAGGCCATGCTAATTCCTCCATTCTTCAGGGTGGCAATCGTTCTGTTGGTAGCGGCAGTCTGCGTGGGAGCAAACCACAGGCTGCAGCGGCACCTGGTGCAGAGGAGGACCCTGAGGCCTGGCGACAGAAGCGTAAGAAGCCTGCAGAAGTTTCTGAAGCTGTAGAACGAGCTAGACGAAGGAGAGAGGAGGAGGAACGACGGATGGAAGAACAGCGGCTCGCTGCTTGTGCCGAAAAACTTAAACGTCTCAATGAAAAACACAGACAGGCAACTGAGGTGAAATCTGCCCCTGCTCAGACCACCAATAATGATGCAGGGACTGTTTATGAGGAAGCTTCTTCATCAGCTCCTGCTCCTGTGTCCAGTCCTGCACCTTCAATCCCAGTTTCACAATCACAGCCACAAATCATGCAAGCTCCTCTACCTGAAAGGGTAGATCGAGATGGAGAGAGGATGGAGCGAGAACAAGAGAGGGTAGAACCAAGTGTAGAGGAGGAGGCCCACTTGCCTCGTCAGCCCACCCCCCCTATCCAGAGACCTGTTACCATAGCTTCAGAGCCTAAGAATGAAGGAGAAAGCTCCTTGGTTGAGGTGAGCCCTCTAATGGAAGAAAACCGGGCTGACAGGTCAACAGTGCCAATAAGAGACTATTTCAACATGGAGGACAACAGAGGTGAGCTGTCTCAATGCTTTTTTTCCTCATTTGTGTGCATTCATGATCATTTTAAAGCTGACACTGACTGCCATCTTTTTAGTTACACATGTTGCTAGAAGTCATTGGTTTTGTTTTCCTGCAGTGGATGAGCCCCACCTGTCTCTGCCTCACATGGACACCCCCAGTGGGGAAGAAGTCCCTGTGGCACCACCACAGCTGGAAGGAGAAGCGGCAGCTGCTTTGCGTCCCTCCCTTACTTCGGGCTATTCCAAGCAATTTCAAAAGTCTTTGCCACCTCGTTTCCTTAGACAGCAGGTAAGGCTGTCCACATCTGGCTTCTCGGATGAGTAATGGCTGAAATATTGCGGATTGAATCATAATGAATGTGTGTCTGTGAACCAAAAGAGTACTTGAATACTAAATTGTTTTTAGATTTGTTCCTACAGACTTGACAGAAAAAGAAAATTTTTGGTTAATTATGTTTTTCTACAGTGGATGTGTTTATTAGGAATAGGAGAAGTATGCCTTTACCTGTCAGCAGTAGTGTTTTGGCATCAATAGTGTGCAAAGTGGAGACACGTGGGCAAATGTTTTGTCCATATTTGTAAAGGCTTTGGCGCAAATAAAGATAATTTGATTCAATATTGGCAGCACTGTGGTATCAGAACAAGCAGAGGTTGTTTTTATCCCTCAATACAAAAAAGACACCTGCCTAAAATATACTAGGTATGTATTGTTTAGTTGCCAAAAGCAAACTAGACTTTTAATCTTAAATTTTCTTTGTTACCATTTCTAATTAATCTTGTAGGAGCAGATGAAACAGCAGCAATGGCAACAACAGCAACAGCAGAGTGGGGGCTCTGTGTCCCCATCAGGTGGTGGAGTTCCAGCTACCCAGCAGCAACAGCAGCACCGCTCAATGTATCAACCCATGGGGCCACACCACCAGCATCTGGCCTCCATGGGATTCGACCCCCGCTGGCTCATGATGCAGTCATACATGGACCCTCGCATGATGTCAGGACGTCCTCCCATGGACATGCCAACAAACATTCACCCTGGTAGGGAGTTAATGTGGAACAGAAACTAAGAATTATTGAGTGTCTTTGGGCTTAATGAACTGAATAGCTGACAGATGTGCCAGACCACCGGTTGACATTTGCTCTGCTTCATCTTTTGCAGGGAGGATGCCACCGAAGCAGATCGTGCGCAGAGAGCCTGGCGACAACTCTAGCTCCAGCTCTGACTCATTTGACCATTTGACCCGACCAATTCGTGACCATGGCCTGCCCTCAGACTCACGAATGGTTTGGGGATCAGACCCATACCCACAGTCTGAGCCATTGCCATCAGTAACTCCTCCTAAAGGACGAGATGACAGCAAGGAGCCAAGGTGTGTATGAATGAATGAATGAAATAATAAAAGAAAACATAAGAAAAAGATTTTGTTTTCTGGCCATGTCACAATAGCATTTGTTTATCTACAGGATGGAATCTGGTTTGGATCTGGACAGGGGTCTCCCAGCTATGTATCCCCAGGACCACAATGCATTGGACTCACATAAAAGTAACTTCTTTCAGGACACTACAGAGTCCCTGTCAGCTTTTACTCAGGGCTCAGAGGATGCTTCTGGGCCTTTAGACAGGGTGCCTGTTGTCCCAGCCTTTGATCCAGAGGAGCCAGGGCTCCCCAGTGGGGAAGAGGTGGAAGCTCTTGGTCAAGCTATGCTCCAAAGGAGTGTCTCTCAGGGCTCCAGCCACTCCCTAATACTGGATAAGCCCAGGTTTGATGGCCTACCTCTGGGAACAGAATCACTAGAGCTGCAGGACACAGGAGAACGGACTGATGATAAGCCACAGAATGAACTCTACTCTCAGGCTGCAGTGACTAGCAACAGGGCTACACCTCCTGCTGATGGATTACACAAACAAGAGAAGCTTCCTCTTCCAACCCCCAACAAGCAGAAAGCTGAGCTACGCTGGGGTGGCAGATCAGGGGCGGGACGCAGAGAAGGACCAGGGGGAGAGAGACCTGTCCGCAGGTCTGGGCCAATAAAGAAACCCGTCCTTAGGGACATGAAAGAAGAGAGGGAGCAAAGAGAAGAGAGAGAGAAGCGTCACGAGAGAGGGGAAAGAGGAGACAGGTCCAAAAAGGATCAGTCCTCCAAAGCTCCTTCTGCAGCTGCCGCTGTGTCTGAGGGCTCCAGACCTCAGGGTGAAGGTAAAAGAGAAGCTGCTCAGGCTGAGGAAACACCCTCTGGACATCAGAGAGCCAGAGACTCCCAGCCTTCATCTGGGGCCCCCACATCTTCTTCTCAGGAGGAGAAACCAGAGAAACTGCCCATCAATGACAAACATTCAGAACCCAAACTGCCCTCCAGGAAAGAGTCAAATCTTCCTCCTCGTGCCTACCGACGAGAGGAGAGAGAGAGGGAACGTGAAAGGGAGAAGGAAATGGATAAAGACAGAGAGCGAGAGCGAGAATGGCCTGTTGACTCTAATTTCAAAGGACGTGGTCGAGGGGAGTATTACTCCAGAGGACGAAGCTACCGGGGGACTTACAGTGGCCGAGGCAGGGGGAGTCGTGGTAGAAGCCGGGCAGAATACCCTTACAGAGAGCCCCGATCACGCTCTGATTTACCTGGTGGAGGTGCTGCTGCCTTCCGCAACAGAGAGGAGAGCGAGACACGCAGTGAGAGCTCAGACTTTGAGGTTATACCAAAGCGTAGACGGCGCCGTGGTTCGGACACAGATTCTGAAAGTGAAGGTGGGCGGGAGTCTGCCAGTGATACAGGACCCTCTGATCGTGAGCCTAGCACCAAGCCCAGCCGTCCACTGAGACGAGAGCTTCCAGGGGAGGCCAGGGTTGGGCCGCACAAGCCAGGCTTTGGACCACCTCACATGGGAGAAAAAGTTGGATCTAGAGGTGACGATGAAGGCAGGCCCAAGCCAGGATTTCTTCCTAAAGGAGAGCCTTCTCGACGAGGAAGAGGAGGATTGTACAGTAGACGAGGTGGAGCCAGAGAACGCGGCGGCCCTCGCTCAGCCCCTCTGAGACGACCAGCAGCTAGAGATTCCTCTTCTCAGTGGCCCTCTAAACCCATGGAAACATTCAGGCCAGAGGACACAGAGTCTGCACCAAGATATGACAATCCTCCCACTGACCGACGGCCCCCTAAGTCTGATAGCAAAAAATTTGGGGATGGGGCTCCCCAGAGTAGTAGAGAAAGGCCTCGCCGATCCAGGCCAGCACGGCCTCCCAGGCAAGATAAACCTCCCCGTTTCAGGCGATTGAAAGAACGGGAGGCTGCAGTTTTAGCTAGTGGAGAGACAGCCCCAAGTCCACCTGTCCCTCTACTCCCAGTGCCTGCTGCCGCTGTCCCAAGCTCTAGTTCTGCCCCTGCCCCAATCTCCCTTTCCCCAACCCTGTCTAGAGCTCCAGGAACTCCTGTAACTGTGCCTGTGGAAGCAGCAACCACTATGCCTGCTACAGACTTGCCTTCTCCTATAGAAGCTCCCTTGCCAGAGACCAGCAGCGCCACCATTACTGCAGTTGGTACCAAGTCCCCTGACTTGTCCAATCAAAACTCTTCAGATCAAGCCAATGAGGAATGGGAAACTGCCTCAGAGAGCAGTGACTTCAATGAAAGGAGAGAGCGAGAAGAAAGGAAAGGAGTTCTGGAGGCTGCAAGTGAAGCAGCCACTGCTTCTGCCCCAGCACCTGCAGCCCCCCAGGGCTCTTTGACCCCCAATAAGAGCCCCCCTGATGGAGGGGTGGCTCCGAAACGAGAAGGGGCTCCTGCAGTTAAGAGGAGTTTCTCAAGTCAGAGGCCTACAGAAAGACAAAATCGTCGAGGTAACAGTGGAGCCAAACCAGGCCGGAGTTACACAGGGGGCAAGGGGGAGAGGAGGGGAGGGGCCAAAGCCGGCCGTAAAGGGTGAGTATGAACAATTGAGCTTTTGTCTTTTGTTAAGCATTTATTTTGTCTGGTCACATTATCACTTGCACAATGAAGTTGACTCAGTGAACAGTGTGTGTTAGAATAACAGTGCAGGTTTATTCTCACACAATAAACCTTTTGTGTAGTATTCTCCTTAATTAGTAGTTGAACTGCATAGCACTTCTGCAGAATCTACATATTTCAATCCTCAAACAATTCTCATGGCATTTCATTGTTATTTTAAATGTAAAATTCCTCAGCATCTTAGACTTTCACCTTCACCAACTAAAATTTTCTTTCTCCAACGTGTGTCTGTGAATCAAACAGTCCTGCAGCCCAACAGAACTCAGAGACAACAGCACCAGCAGCTGGTGGAGCATCCCAAAGGTCTGCAAAAGAACAGTCTGCCCGTCGCAAAGACGAGGCCAAACAGGCTGCAAAGAAGCCCAAGGAGAATGCTCTTTCTCAGTTTGATCTTAACAATTATGCTAGTGAGTAAACTTATTTATACTCTGATACTAGCTTCATATTTAGAAGTCAGGAACTCGTGTTTGTCTCCAGCTGCTTATTACCTGAAAACTGAATGTAAATGTTTTGTATTATTTTTTTCTCTGTAACTGAAGGTGTTGTGATCATTGATGACCACCCAGAGGTCACTACCACAGAAGACCCACAGTCCAGCGCCAATGATGATGGTTTCACAGAGGTGGTCTCCCGTAAGCAACAAAAACGGCTGCAAGATGAAGAGAAACGGAAAAAGGAAGAACAGACTACCCAGGTACGAGGAGGCATATCTTCTGCCACTACAACATCAGTTTGTTGAGATGTGCTCTACCTCTTAAACAGTATCGCCTCCTTTTATACGCTACACTTTTCTAATACTAATAATACTTTACAGAACTGGAGTAAAAAAGGCTCTGGTGAGAAGGGCAGAGGGGGTGGAGGAAAGCTTCCTCCGAGATTTGCTAAAAAGCAGTCATCCCAACAACAGCAACAACAGCAGCAGCAGCAACAACAACAACAACAACAACAGCAACAACAGCAGCAGCAGCAGCAACAACAGCAGCAGCAACAACAACAACAACAACAACAACAACAGCAACAACAACAACAACAGCAGCAGCAGCAGCAGCAGCAACAACAACAGCAGCAACAACAGGCCTCACAGTCACAGCCCCCCGTAGCCTCCACACCCCAAGCCCAACAGCCACCTCCTATATCCGCTCCCCAGCACTCTCACCTTGCCCCATCCCAGCCTGCTTCATCCCCTCAGACTCTAGAGGGTACAGTGGCTCCTCTGTCCTCCATTCCCCCTGCCACTGTGGACTTTACCTCAAAGAGCCTACCCCCGGCACCCACGCAGACACACAGCACTCTAGGTACAGAACTGTGGGAGAACAAGGTAGCAGGCTCCACTGTCCTACCTGATGTCAAGAAGCGTGAGTAAATATGTCAATGTCTTAAAAGTGTCCTAAATTTATCTCAGCTCTTAAATATTGCAAGATACAAAAGTAAAATTATAATTATTAATTTATGCAAAATATATATTCCAGTTGGTCCAATCAGCCCTCCCCAGCCACCCTCTGTGAGTGCCTGGAACAAACCTCTTACCTCCTTTACTGGCACAGTCTCCTCTGAGGTATGTTAAATATGCTCATCTTATTTTTTCGTTGCCCATTTTATCTTGTTGATGTTTTGTTTTGAGTGTGTGGACCTTTTGATTCTTGCCATAATCCATGAAAAAACATGGGATGTTTTTTTTGATTAGGGTGTGAAGCCCGGATCAGAGGGCAGTGTCGAATTGGCAATAGACAGTATTCAGTTTGGAGCACCATCATCTGCAGGCAGCACTGACAGTGATGGGGTTCCTGCGTTGCTAGAAACTGGCTCTGAAAACAAACTACCGGCGCCCAAAGAACAGAGACAAAAACAACCTCGAGCTGGCCCAATCAAAACACAGAAGGTAACTCAAAAGTGGTGGAAACTTAATGTTTGTAAGCTATTAAGCACAACCTCTTGTTTCTATTAAATCCCTAAAACTTCACTCCAGTTAAAAATGCCAAATCCTCCCCTCCTCAGCTTCCTGAAATGGAACCAGTGGAAACCAAGGAGTACAAGCCTGGTCCCATCGGTAAGGAGCGCTCCCTAAAGAACCGCAAGGCCAAAGACGCACGTGGAGGAGAAGGCGAGGGGCTGGAGGGAGGAGTCCCTGGAGGAGGCGTCAGTAGAGCCACAGACTCCAGTCCTCCCACAAGTGACACCACAGTACCAGAGCTGGGAGGAGACATCGAGGGCATGATCACAGTCCCATCAGCAGAGTACAACAGTAACTCAAAGGTATGTCACTGTTACTAATCTTCACAGCTAAGCCTTTATTTTTCTGAATAATAATTAAATTAGCGAATTATATGTATTGAATTTTGTAATTTTATTAATTCCTTTACTAACTCAATTTATCTTATTAAGAGTGAATTTATCAATTGATTCATACCTTTATCAACTTGTATATCATCAGCTCTTGTATCATGTTTGATGAAAACTGAATTTATGTGTTGCCCTCTCAGGAGTCCGTCACTGATTACACCACCCCCTCCTCCTCATTGGCTGACAGTGTTCCCACTGGAGGCAACAAAATGGAAGAGAGTTTGGTTGCAAATGTGAGTCCACATTCGTACTTTGTGTCAATATATTCTCCTTTTTATTCATAAGAGATCACACTTTGGGCCACATCGTTGTTGCAGGCACAATTAAAACATTGCTGTGGGGTTTTTTTGTTGTTTTTAAGGTGGCACTACCGCACTCATTGCCACTTCCTCGACGAGAGACCCTGCAGCAGAGCTCCAGCCTCAGCACTGTTTCCCCTGCTACTGTTGACCTAACACTAAAGGTAAACAGATGTACAGATGCAGAAGATGAAAAACTGCTGAGAAGAGTGTCAGTGAAATATCATTGAAGCACTTGTTTCTCTTTGTTTTTCTCCTCAGATGGAATCGGCTCGTAAAGCGTGGGAGAACTCCCCGAGTCTGGAGAAGAATTCTCCTGTCACTTCATCTTCCTCCCCCATCACCTCCTGTGCATCCTCATACTCCACCTTCTCCTCAGCCTCCATGCCACAGATCCCTGTGGCGTCTGTTACCCCAAGCACCTCACTGTCAGGTAACATAACCCTTAGTTAGTATCTCCTCTGTACAGTCTTGTTTTTCTGACATTGAACACTATGTTGACTTACCTGTGTGTTTGTTTTCGGGATTTGCTTTTGTGCATCAGTAATATCAAGGCTTACATTGTAGTGTCTTGTATTCACATGTGTTTTTCTCCATCCTGCAGGTTCTGGTACCTATACAACATCATCCCTTAGCACCAAGACCACTACAGCCTCCGACCCCCCCAACATCTGTAAGGTTAAGCCCCAGCAACTGCAGGGTGGAAGTCTGTCCTCCTCCAGCAGTAGCAGCAGTAGCAGCAGCTTCTCTCAGTTGGGCTGCGTGCCTCCCCTCTTGCCCCAGCAGCAGCAGACCCCACAAGTGTATGTCTCTCAGTCTGCAGCAGGTGAGATAAATCTGTCGGTGAACTGTGCTTCCAAGAGTTTTGCTTTGGGATGATTGTCATTAAGTGAAAAAGTTTTTTGTTTTTTGTTTTTTTTTTAAATTAGCATTTTGATCCATCCACTTGCTAACTGGGTTTAATTTTGAATGACTGCTCATGTCTGTATTTTATATTTAATCCTTTGTATTTTCAGGTTCTGCAGCTCAGATTCCAGCTTTCTACATGGACACTAGCCACCTCTTCAGTACCCCTCACCCTCGCTTGGCTCCTCCATCCCTGGCACAGCAGCAAGGCTTCCAGCCTGGCCTCTCGCAGGTAGTGGTCCGTTAGATTCTTTAGGAATGTTTATTTAATGTTGAAGTTAAAAATAGCATCTGTGTTACTCCACCTTACAGCCAACAGCAGTGCAGCAGATTCCCATCCCTATCTACGCTCCACTGCAAGGTCAGCCACAACACCAACACACTCACCAGGCTCAGCTAGGACTCAGCACTGGTCCTCCAGTCTCCCAGCCACAGGACCTCTTCAGCTCCTCTCTACAGCCTTACAGGTAACACACAATGCCGAAGGTTTACCTTTGTCAGCTCCAAATTAATGGAGTAACACGCTGTATTGCTTAAGTGCCACTATTCCTGTTTTATCCTACCAAGATTCTGTCATCTAACCCTTGATCCATCCTCTCTCAGGTCTCAGCAGGCATTCATGCAGAGTAGCCTGTCACAGCCCTCCATGATGCTGTCAGGACCGTCCCTGCACAGTTACCCTGGTGTGCAGGCACCTGAGCTGGGCAAGCCTCAGACTAATCTGGCTTATCAGCAGCCCTCCTCCACCCAGCACATTCCCATTCTGTTTGAGCCTCAGCTCAACCAGCCCTCTGGCATGGGAGGCTCTCAGCTGATTGACACACACCTTTTACAGGTAACCAATCACCTTACAGGAAAACATTGCACTGTACACTACAATTTTATGTTATTTTTATCTAACATACTTGTGTCTTTCAGGCTCGACAGGGGATGAATCAGCATTCAAACATGTACTCTGGGCAAGTGCAACAACATGGCCAGAGTAGTTACTATAGCAACACTCAGTCACCCAGCTCTGCCATGCAACAGGTAACCAACATAAACACATTATGTGAGACACTTGGTATCCTTAAACCTCTTAAAGAGCTTAGCTTTTCATATTAGTCTCCAAACTGCCTAGTTTGGTCAGTTTTGGTAATGTGTCTGTCAAATTATGAATTAGTGACTCAATTGAATTGGATGGTTGTGGATTTATAGAGATGGATCAGGGTGTCTACTGATGAAAAGGTTGGTGGTTCAACCCCCGCCTACCTCCTGTCGGCATGTTCAGTCGTCTTTGGGCAAGACGCTGACCCCTGTGTTTTTCCCCAGCCACTAAGGATGCACAACCCTATGCATTCCTATTTTATGGTCCCAGCCCAAATAATTGGAGTAGATTCTGTCAGTGAAGTAAAGAAACAATGCCAAATTAAATTTGCAGAGCTCTATATTGGTTTGGGTGGAGTCTTGTCTGCCAGCAAGCACTAGGTCTGCTGTGATGTCCCCCAAAGCAAATGTATCAGCAGAAAGAAAAGTAATTCATTAGTTGATTAAACATTTGTGTATCTTTAATCTCCAGGTGACAGTGCCTCTGCCCAGTTCTCAACTGTCTCTGCCAAACTTTGGCTCGGGTGGAGGCCAGCCCCTCCTGGCACTGCCTCCCACTCCTCCCCAGGCCCAGCCTCCCAACATCAACAGACAGCCCCCAGTATCCCAGCCGTACCGAGGCATCATGGGCCCAAACCACAGCATGATGCAACCTCCCACCAGCAAGGTACTGTAGTTTATGCATGTGTGGCTCTCAGACACAGAGAGACACAGAGAGAGGAGACTGTTTTTGAGTGTCTGAAGTGCAGCCCCCTCACAGTTCTTTGTGTTGACACTCTGCAGATGGACATGGATCTGAAACTCTTTGGTAGTGGGATGGATGTGAAGCCTGGAACCCCTCCTGTTAGTGCCAGGAGCACTACACCCACCTCCAGTCCTTACAGGTACCACATCCAAACTCTCACACTGACAGCAACAAGCTTAACTTTGTTTAAAAAATGTAAACACACAAGCAGCACAAAAACTTCAGTTAGCTGGGCTTTGCAAAGCAATGCTTTGTGCCAGTTTTGTAGTGCTAGACATACAAAAGTCAATATATCAAGTGTACTCAAACCATCATGTATCATAATATCATGCCCTTTGTCGAGATAATTTCATTGTTTTCATTTATTCATTCAGGGCCAGCTCCACCTCCCCTAGTAGCCAGTCCAGTAAGATGAACAGCATGCTGTACCAGAAGCAGTTTCAGCCGAGCTCTGGCAGCATGAGGATGACACAGCACTTCCCCGGCCAGTTCAACCCACAGGTAGAGCAATAAGTACAAGACCTGTATTTTTATTGTTTTTATAAAATCCACCAGTTATTGATGTAAAGTGCAAATGTTGCCTTTTTATTTCAGATTCTGTCTCAGCCCAACATTGTCTCTCCTCTGGTTCGACCTCCTCATGCTAACTCGTTTGCTGGGGGTGTCCAGCGATCTCCCATGGGCCCTCCAATGTCACCCAATGTGGGTGGTGGTCTCATGCCTCATCCCCGACCTCAGCACCCACAGCACAGCCAACACCCTCCCCGAGGACCTCCTGGTCCCTCCCTCGCACCCAGAGGCACACAGGCGGCTCTGAAGGCTGAACAGGACCTTAAGGTCTGGTCCCACATGTTGTATGTTGGTTCTGTGCATCTGTAATATTAGGTGGACCATCAGATGATGAGATTGTGTTTGGGTGAGCATGAGTGTGTTAACGTAATTTTATCTTTATTAATGTAGGCAAAGCAGCGGGCTGAGGTGCTTCAGTCCACTCATAAGTTCTTCTCAGAGCAACAACAGCAGCAGCAACAACAGCAACAGCAGCAACTCAAGGCTCCACAAGTCAGCAAAGTGTCACGGCTTGATCAGGGAGGAAAACCCTCCCACGACACATCTGCCCCAAACCACCAGGCAGGAGGCGACCGCCCAGATTCAGACAAACCCCCCATCTCCACGGCCAAGCCCATACGGACTGGCCCCATAAAACCGCAGGCCATCAAACCAGAAGAGGGCAAGTAAAGAGCTCCTGACCCTCTGCTGATGACGATATGCATGGGTGGAAGAGAAAGAGAATCTAGCCCCATTCACACAGTCACCACCTCATATCAGCCATGGGGGACAGTGTGGGGGAGGAGGATGAGTCGAGATCCAGGTGGTAGTACTTGCTGAGAGTAGGCTCTGTCCTGCGTATACATAATCCTCTTCCTCTTCTTTCATCCCCTGTTTTGTCCCACTGTAGGTGGCGGCATTTGAGTTGGATTCTTCCATCGTATTTAGATGCCGATAAAATGGCTGCACAAGTTGTTTAACAGAAATCTACTGTGACAGGTAGATAAGAGGCGAGTTGGAGGAAGAAATTTGAAATGAGATTTTTGCTGCTGAGTTTTGCCATTTTTTTTATAGCTCTTGATTTCTGTCCCTTTTATTTCCCAAGTAGGATCACGCATATTATAGGAGCAACCTGTTTTGTTAATGAAAGAATGTTCTTTTGTTTTGTTTTGTTTTTGTTTTTGTAGTCAAAACAATCTTATTAAGGAGATGTCATTTAGATAAGTACACTTTCTGTTGCCCAGTCCCCCCATCATAACTAATCGAGAGATACGTGCACTTGGAGATGCACCACATTACCACATGGGCACACACTCACTCAACGGTTTCATCGACGGTTGCCACACAGAGACATGAAATGAGAAGTTCTGTTGTCATTTTGTTTTGGGGTTTTTTTTGTTTTTACCAGAATGGAAAATGTGAAAAAAAAAATGCAGCAGTTAATTGAATTTAATGATTGATTTATTGATTAGTCTGCCTGTGAGCCTTTGCTCCTGCCTTCTGCTCTCATCTCCTTGCCTGAGAATTATTGATGTGCTGGGGTGTGTGGGTCAGGTGTGTGTTTGTGGTAAAAACAGGGGGAAAGCTTGCAGCTGGACTCTTCTGTATATTTAACCAAAGGTTAAAGCAGCGCAGAGATGATGTCACAGCCTTTTAGAGTTGCTGTTGCCATGGCAGCAGAGTTTTGAGTGAACTTCAAGGATGATATGAATGATGTATGATCACTACTAAAAGCTGTTCCAGTTTCGAGGCTATTATCACACACACCCTTTCACTGCTTCCACATCCATCTTTGCTCCCACACAAACACACACCTTTACACACTTCACTGTAAAGCACCCAGACCTGCTGCTATTGACTGATTTCAGTGCCCTTAGCTAGAGTATAGCAGGATAGGGCTATTTAGAGAAATAGAAAACGGTAAGGAGTTGATTGTTGAGACAGTAGAAAACTTTTGAGTGTGTCCTGTTCTTGCCCCCTCTTGTTGTTGAGGGTGTACACAGACAGAAAACGAGGACAAAGATTAAATGAAAAGCCTCAAGTTCTGAAGGGTTTGGGAAGAAGGACACTTGTTGTTTTGTTGTCTTTACTGATGAGAGCAATCAGTGCTGTTTTCTGTCTCTGCCTCACCTCCGCTGGCTGTCCCACCCACAATGCTTTCATCTCGGGGTTGTGGTGACAAGGGTCCTTCAGATATGTACAGTAGTATGCACCCTGAGGTGGGGAGGGTGTCCTCCTCACCTCAACCCTGGCAGGGGGAAGAGTCCTTGCTTTGGAGGATGGATGAGGGAGGGAGGGTTATGATATTTTCTTTTTTTGTTTTGTTTTGTTTTGTTTTGTTTTTTGTTGAACTTGTACAGGGGTTTCATCGCTGTATTAAAATATGTACGGTCTTATTTACATTTGGTTTGGTTACAGAAACTAATAAAAATAATATACTGTTGAGATGTTTTTCCATCGATGCCTCTTTTTTAATTGGAAGTCCTCCATGATGTTTCTCCTTTATATTACTTGACATCAGAATCAGCATTGATGACACTTGACCACAAGGTGTCACTACAACATTAACCATCATAAACAAGCATTTGAGAGAGCTCAGTTAAGTGATATTGCAGCAGTACAATGTCCAGGTCCTGCATTAAAATTATGAGCCCTTTTAATGGATTATTTCAGTGCAATAAAGATCTACATATGGGGATTATAAACTATTAAATAATAATTAATTGATCTGCTGTCAGTCATTAGAAGAGCGTTTTTGTTGCCAGGTTTAAGCTTGAGTTTTTTCGGCAGAACATAGAACTTTAGGAATTAATATTGTAAATTTATTATGTACTTAACTTTTATATGATGAGAAATAGCCAGATCCTGAAAGATATAAATGGCCTATAGCTGATTAAAAACCATTTGCTTTTAATCGGGATTGTGCATCTTCAAGCTGTGTAAAAAGAGCAACATTTCAAGCTTATCAGCTTTGCAGTACATTTTAATATTGTTAATTTAAGTTGCAGCGGTACAACTTTTTTCAGCAGTTTTTCATGGTGAAAACTGAAACCAAAATCTGGAGATACACAGTTTTCCTTTGTGAGCAGCCTCCAATAAAGTATATATTTTGTTGACCACATAGACCTGTAGTTTAGGAAGAAGTTTATTTCATGACAATTTTGAACATTACATCATCATATTGAATACAGTGTACAAATGCATGCAATATTCAATAAATGCTGAGTGACAGAGCAGTTTAATAAATGGGATGTTTACTGGTGAAACACTATAGGCCGAGTAGTACCAAACGCGTTTGTGTTATAAACTGTATACAATAATTATGCCACTTATGAAATAAAACTATGTTTAATATTTTAGACCTCAAACATATATATTTATAGCTTAACAATAAAACAAAAATCATACATCTGAATTGAAAGCAGTACAAAAATAATTTCTCTGAAACATTTTTGTGGACTATGCCGCAAAAAAAGCCCTCGGAAGACAAAAGCAGACCTGCGGGGGGCGCTGTTCCTCATACGTCTTCTTTTCTCTTTGGAGTTTGGTGGTTAGACTCTTCTACACTTTGATTCATCTAATGCTCTAAAGCTCTGAGTCTTTGAGGGGGGGGGGGGGGGGGGGGGGGGGGGGAAATTTAAAATTTTAAACCCGCGCCCCCAAAAATGCCCCTGGCGCCACACCA
>JAQNCA010000025.1:21325917-21342516 GCA_029783725.1 Acanthurus tractus
GCTAAGAGAAACTAGGGGACAGAAACCTTACCAGTATCTTTGATACACAACCTTCCCCTTACAGAGCCATGTAATATTTACTTACAAACACTCACTTTGGGTTTTACTGCCTTAACATTGTTATAGTATGTTGTTATGAAAACACATAATTAATAGTAAAGGTCAAAGTAGTAGTCAGATAGTTAAAAGTGAATTGATATTCCAAGCACAAACTTCTTCTGGAGCTTAAATTCTGCTAATATTCATAGAATCTTCAGTGTCTTCAGTGGAACTTGAGTTTGGTCATTAGAAGTGAAAATTGAGAGGGGCAAGTCCCAGCAGGAATATGTATTAGGATGACTGTTTCCATCGTTCGCTGCAGTGGCCTCATGGTGGAACAATTCATTAGCCTGAACCTTGAAAAATGCTGGAAAGACTTTATTCAAGGGTGATTTTGGTGAAATGCAAAATTTATGGAATGGATACTGACTCTCATTAATTGATGATTTGAAGCTGAAATCAACCCTTTTAGATTTAGGAAAACATGAGTCATACGATATGTATGACTCACTATAAGTTATTTTTCCACAGTTAAGTATGCTGTTTTTATGGAGAAAAACTGTTTTTGACTTGAATGTGCTGTTAAGTAAAACTCATCACAGGGAGTGAATTCAGGTGAGCCTCTCATAACAAGGGATGGGGAAGTACGGTCTATCTCCTGAAAGCCACATCAAACCCTCCTCACCCTCTGGTGCAATCATGACAGATTAAAATCCCATAAAGTCTGGCATTCTTTCCTTTCAGTGATCTGAGTATATTACATTCCTTTATTTATCACAAGAGCAAAACCGATTTCTGGCTACCATGGATAAACACGCTGTTATTGATTCCTTGTAACAAAGCCTGAAAACATCCTGTCTTCCAGACCTGATGCAGATTTTGGAACGTGTTAGGCAACTGACTTAAAGTTCACATAAGGAGACTGTTTAAAAGGCTTTATGGCTTTTTCAGTCCGCAAAAACAACTTTTACACTGCTGTGTAACTTGAGTGCAGTGATCACAGACTTTTGGACTTGTGATATTTGTCATGTGCTTGTGCTCATGCACAGTGAAAAGCAGTTAACAAAAAAAATATTGTCTCTCTTTTTGGGTGGTTTCATTCGGATCTTTTATTAAAGGAGAAAAGTCATGGTTCCATGAACCACTTTGTGTATTTATTTACAGACGTGCAACCCTGGATGTCTAAATAACCCAGGCTGAGAGGAGCAAAAGGTTAATTTGTGAAGTTGATGTATTCAGTCACAGATCTGAGGTCTGTTGGATTTTAAAACAAAATCTAACTCGATATATTTTACATAGTTTAGTTTAATTAGGACATGTGCTACTACATGTGCACATGTGGATAACATGTTTACTTCAGTGCTGTGCAAAGTTAAAAATGCATGTAGAAGAATTACTGTATTTCTGTAAATGGAGTTAAATGAAAAGCCATTTTTACAACAATTCAAACTTTTTTCTTGGTTGAAAGTACTGAACCATTTCAGTTCTTAGAAATACTGTCTACTGTATAGGCAGCACCTTGGGGATCTGCATGAATGCGGAAGCACTGACAGTATCCATGTTGACTTTAAGTCACAGAGGAAAAAGGAAGAATGCCCTAATGGCCATGTCTTTGACCTCTAGCGACCTTAAGTCTGGCACACATCTTCCATGTTCTGTTAAAAAACTTGGCTGACAGGTGAATTGAAGTCTTCCTGATGAAGACAAATTCAGTTTTCCTGTTTCTTTTCACAACAACTTACCACTTTCTTGCCGGTCTCAAAATAAAACTAGAGGTTTAAGCAAACATGAAACCTTTTTTTTCTTCAGAAGTGTCACTTTTACTGGCTGAGGATGATCATCAATAACTAAGTGGAAAAGCAAATGATCAGTAAAGCTTCTTTAACTTTATATAAGCGTACTCCATTAAAAGTAAAAGCCCTGCATTCAAAATTCTACTTAAGTACAAGTATCACATCAGTAAAATGTATTTGAAGTATCAAAGTAAAAACACTTGTTCTGCAGTTAAATATTTACTATATGATTATAGATGATTTTAGAGAATACAGAAATATAGAGAAATTTGACTTGTGTTATTCATTCTTTCAGTTTGCATTTTACTGTTGAAGCACTTGGGGTGGAGCTATTTTTAACTTCTTTAATTGTGGTTTGGCAGTTTAGTCCAGTGCTTTTCAATGTTGTTCATTCAACAAGGAAACAGGTCCACAACAAAAACCTGGTTTTATCTTTGAGAATTTTTCTCCTGGCTTTGTACAATAGTACTTTTTATGATTCTCTAAAAGAAATTTATGGTTGAAATGAATACAACCGAAGCAAAAATGTCATTAAATTTTTGTACATTTTATATGTGAAACATCACTCAAAATAACTGGCCAGCAGCGATGGCAGCAGTTTGACTTTAGCTGTTTTCTCGTCTTGCTCAGAGGATGTGTGTATTTGTGCATGTGTGACATTTTCAGTACATATGGGAGGCATCAGTCACAGGTGTATGCATAGTTCCTGCTTAGAGACTTGGAGCTCGAGGGTCATTTATTACTCAAACTCCCCTGTTATCACGATTGCATTTGTACTGAACACCCCACCTTCCCTCCCACCCCTCTCCTTCAGAGACCCTCTTCTCTCAAACCCCCCACTCTGGTGTCCAGCTTGCACAACTCCAGGAGCCAGTCACGGCCACAGAGCGGTCTGCTGCTCTCATCAGGATCATGGAGCTCCTCTTTTTTTTATAATTTATGCTCTTCTCCAACTCTACCTTTTTGTAAGTCCTTGGAAAAAAAACTCCAAAGCTTGTCTGAGTATCCACTGAGGAACAATCAAACAATCTTGCATTGATTTCTGCTATCTTTTCACATTGTCTGGAGGATACCTATAACATGCTCAATTCCTGAACAGTGCAAGCGATGACACAGGGAAAAATCCATGTAGAATATCAAAGTAAGATGGAATTTGTTTAAAAATTGACAAACATTTTTATTTAAATACAGGGAAACCGTCATCATGCAGCACTATTTTCTGCAAGTTGAAACTGTGATCACAAACGTATTATTCATACCATACGTTCCATACAATAAAAAATGCCATCGTAATAAAGGAGCATCCTCTGAATTGTCAGAACCGATCCAATAACTTGCTGTGCAACCAACTGGCTCCAAATACAGAACCTGACATTGGCCTTCAATGGTTAATGACTTTTAATCCTCCAGCTTCTTCTTTTTGCCCTGTGGTGAGGTATCATTGGTTTGGCAAAAATGCTTCGACATGGCTTCAAGTGCCCGATAGCGGTGAGAGATAGAATTCTTTACTTCTTTTGGAAGTTCAGCATAGCTGCAGATGAAAGGTAAGAGATGAATATTCAGCATTAATATTCAGTATGGATATTTTTGGCTCAGCAGTGACAAATTAACTCTAATGCACAGCATAAAGTGAAAGGAATCATTAGTGAATTTTTTTTTCAATTAAACGAATCTGCAATACTAAAATCTCATTTATTAACTGAAAGTTATGTATATTGTCTTATGGCTCCCCCTTGTGGTATGAACAAGAAATTTCAAGCAGTCTTTGCTTACGTTTTGTCATATCCCTCTGGCTGGAAACAGGGGTCCCATCCAAAGTCTCGTGGCCCCCTGGGCTCCACAATGTGTCCCTTAAATATCAAGAAAAATAGTAAATAAAACGTTCAAAGGAACACACATACAAAAACTGAGGTAGTGTTAGAGGGAGTCTGACCTCTGTTTTTCCTCTGAACAGTTGCACTGGTTCATCTTTTCCAGCAGAGAAAGCAAACGTGCAGAGGGCCCAGGCAGATTTATCTTCAAACCCAGCTAGGAGTTTGCACAAACCTATAAAATAATAATAATAATAATAATAATAATTAGAGATGCTAGACAGCTAACTTCACTTCTTTTATGTAGCTCTTAATAACTCTTGGAATATCTCAGCTGTGTTTCATCTACTTTCCTACTTACCTTCTGGCTTGAGTTTATCCAGGAACCATTTTCTAAAAATATAAAGTATGTTTTTAGTTATATTCATCGTTGCTGTGAAGATGCAATGGAAAGAAAAAGTTATCATACTAACATGTAAGGACCAGGCAGGCCTCCCAAGGCATTAAAGCAGAGACATGTGTCCTCCACTATGACTGGCCCATCAATCTGAAGGTAAAAAACAAACAACAACACAGCAGGTTGAATAATTCAGCATGCATATGCGTACACAGTATTTGCTTTCTTGACAGTATATCTACCTGTCTTGCAGCCTCCTTACACTTATGTATGGAAATCTCATCTGGCTCTCCTTGGTATTCAGGCACTGGATAAAGACATTTTTAGACACGCATGAATACATGAAAGTATAAATTCTACTGGTAGACAAGCATCTTATACTTACAGTCAATCTTCTTTGACACTAGTTTGTGAGGAAATTTGTCTCCAAGGATCTGAATAACCTGTTGAACACAATCAAAATTAAAGAGCATAAATCAAAACATTGATCAAACGGAGACTAAAACTAGCGGGGCAGTTTTTTGTCAAATTACCAAGAAAGTTCTGGATTAAATTGCAGCTCGTGCCAACTGTCTAACATTGAGGCACGAGCACTCAATCGAATAGCATGAAGGAAATGAGTAAATATGTATTTTGCCTGAAACAAATTAGGACAGGACAGCACGTAAGAATTGAATATGTCTCAGTTAGGAAGTGTTTGGGTCTAACCTCTTCGAGTTTTTTTGCATTTCCAGTCACGAAGACCACAGACCTTCCTGCCGGCACAGCCATGTTAAAAGACACACGGAAGATTAATAATATCGGACCGAACACTTCCGGCTCAGAACCAACCAATAAAAACAGCTCTGTGTACCCCAGCGAACCAGAATGCAGTATGTGGCTCCGCCTTCCGAAAGATCCTCCAATCAGCTAGCGGTACTGCCAGCAATGTTGTCCGGCTGAAAAAAATCAATGCAAATGCCATGTGGACAAGGAGCTGTTCACGGACTCAGTCGCTGAAACTTTGACATTTTAGACGCGTGTCAGCTCAAAAATGAGTCTTTTACCTCGGACTGCCGATGAGTTCAGCTCCGCAGATTACTGGGAGAGATTCTTTAAAAAGCGCGGAGAGAAGGCTTTTGAGTGGTACGGAGACTACAACAAACTCTGCGGCGTGCTGCATAAATACATAAAAGCCCAACATAAAGTGAGCTACTTTTTCGATCACTACGCATTCAATTACATTTTGTCTTATATGATTTGCATTGACTCCCTGTATGTGTAAACACATGTAAAATTACATTTCTTGCTGTGCCTGTCAGGTGTCGCTTTTTACATTGACACACACTTCCTGTCTGATGTGATCAATGATGGAGGAATTGCAAAGATACCATACTTGAGTAAAAATAGCAATGCAATGCTGTTAAAAATAATCGATCACAATAATTGGTCTGGTTTTCAAGATGTCAAGCAAGCAAACGTAAAGTGTATTTGCATTAATGCATTTTAAACATTACACACTCTCAACTAGCATTGTTGTTGTTCTAGGTATGGATGGTGAAACCAGCTTTATTTACTCAATGCACCGTTTGGTTGTTAAATAAAAAATGCATCATATTTTAAAAGTGCATCATTTGGATTTAAAATATAACCTGCAACTTAATTTGTCAAATATTTGCAATTAATATGTGCAGACTACAAATAAAAAAAAATATAGAAATTCCTGAGAACTGTTCCTACAGTTAAAGGAAAAGTTACTTTTCACCAATGCAGATGACAATACCATATCACTTAGTATTCTCTCCTTCTGTCTTTCAGGTTTTGGTAGTTGGTTGTGGTAACTCTGAGCTAAGCGAACAGCTGTACGATGTTGGCTACAAACATTTAACCAATATTGACATCAGTGAGACAGTGGTGACCCATATGAACCAACGTAATGCTGAGCGCCGGCCAGGCCTGACTTTCCATCAGGTGGACGCCACACAAACTCCATATGAGGATGCCAGCTATCAGGCGGCTCTCGACAAGGGCACGCTGGATGCCATGGCGTCAGAGGAAGAAGGAGCACTAGCCAGGAACATGCTCACTGAGGTGAGAAACCAATGAGTCAGTGTGTCTGCAGATCATTGTTTTTGTTTGTTTGTCAGTTAGTTAGTTAGTTTTTTAATCAGTTGGTGTGCATTGTGTCTGCAGGTGGGTCGTGTGCTAAGTGTTGGTGGACGGTACGTCTGCATCACACTGGCTCAGGAGAGTGTGATCAAGTTGGCTGTGGAGCACTTTGTTCAGCTGGGGTGGGCGGTGAGGCTCCACTGCCTGCAGGAGGAAAGTAGGACTGAAGAGGACTCTTTTGCTCTGCCTGTCTTTGTTCTGGTCTGTACCAAGTTTCGTCAACCTATGCCCACGCCTATTCTAGAGATGTGCCTCGGGGAAGATGGGGCACCTGCCCGTCTCACACAGGTGTCAGAGTTGTTGTCAGCTGTAAGGGAGCATCAAGCTTACTCTGTCTTGAAAAAGAAGCTCCGTACAACCACAGACGCCAGCTCAAACCTCTCACTTACTCTCTGTCACGTCAAGACTGGCCTTCCCAGATACACACTCACAGTGCAAGATTGTCCCCCCAGTGCCAAGGTGCCAAGATCCAACCAGTTTGCCATTTTTATTGGTGAGATGTCATAATTTTTATGCGTTTATTTATTAGTCACAGTGATTGTATTTTGTTCCTCTTTAATGATTTTCCCCTCTGTTTCTTTTTCAGTGCCTCAAGGCAGTGAGACAGCTTGGCTTTATGGCTCCACTGAAGGTCGAAGGCAGCTGGCAGCTAGTGCCAACTTTCGGCGCCTAGTTATTGTGGCAATGCACAGGAACCAGGAATACACAGACATGCAGGCTATACAGTCAGAACTGTCACCGATGGTGATGGACTTGGCCCCCCCGGGTATGCCAACCAACCAGCAGGTAGAAGCTCACAAGTATTGATTTGTGAAATGCTCTTCAGTAATATAAAACATTCTCTGTTCCAAACATTTCCATTGTTGCATTGATTTGAGCTGTTTGTCTCCATTCAGGTGCCATTTCTGTCAGTTGGAGGTGATCTGGGCTGGCGAGAGGAAGTCAGCAGGGGTGTGAGTGAGCTGAGCGGGGAGTACTGTGTGGAAAATGTCAGAGGAGAAGATGGAGAACTGTATCGGAGGCTTGTTTTCCTGTCAAATGCTGCTCTTGTCCAATCAGAGAGCCGTCTGGTTTCTTCAAGTACTGGTCAGTTCTTTTCCCTTTTTCTCAGTAATATTTTTTTTTCTTATTTCTTCTTCTAAAAAACAATATATGAACCCATTTTGCACCTGCAATAGATTTACACTTTGAATTCAATGACACACATCCAACAAAGGAAGCCACTTAACAAATAACAAACTGCAGCACAAAAGAAAATAAAGCAAAAAAAGGAAAAAAAAAAGCCAATAAAAAAATATTCAATATGCAGTATATACAATTAGTATAATTTATTATAATATGGAAGTACAGTAGACTAGTGAAATAAATGTGTATTTTTGTCCTTGCAGCATCCAGTCACAAGAAGAAGAACAAAAAGAAGGTTAAACCAACAGCTGCTCCGTCAACAGCATCTTTGTCAGTGGACAGCGGCTTCCTCTGCTGTGCTCACCATGAAGTGATGGTGGCTGGCCTCGCCTTGCTTGGCGTGGGAACGCCACAGAACAAAGGTCAGTTCACACCTGTTTGTACAGTCTTGTTGATCAGGTAGAGGAAGATGGCAGATAGAGAAAATACTGACTAAGCAGCCATAGTGATGGAGCTTTACTGTTTTTTTTTGTTTTTTTTTAACCTCACTATCTTCTTTTTCAGATGTTCCAGTGTCAGTGTTCCTGGTGGGGCTTGGTGGAGGAGGCCTGCCTCAGTTTCTGCGGGACTTTGTGCCAAATGTTAGTGTTGAGGTTGCTGAACTAGACCCTGCTATGTTTGAGGTGGCAAAGGAATGGTTTGGGTTCCGACCAGATGATCATTTGACCGTCACTATTGGAGACGGTCTTGAACGCATCTGTGCTCTGGAGAAAGAAGGTAGGGGGAGTTAGTAAGTATAACTGAACCAGTACATTTTAACAATACCAAGAAGTGACCATGGCTGTTTCGTTTTTCTCTCTGTAGGTGGGCATTTGTTTGATGCCATCATGTTCGATGTAGACAGCAAAGATAGTACTATTGGCATGAGCTGTCCTCCTGCTGCTTTTGTTGAAGCCTCACTTTTGCAGAAAGTCTGCAGCCTGCTAACCCCCAGAGGTACAGTATGACAATTTATTTAGCATAATTTATATGAAACAATAAAGATAAATGCATGTAATTGTTCCCTTATAGGCACATAAACAGGCTTTTAATAAACTGAATAAACATTTTACTGTTTAAAGGTCTCACATGTTTAAAAAGTTTTATTTTTTAGTTTGAAATATTTCATCATAGTTATGTCCTTCCTAACAATGTACCCATCTATCCTCTCTGTATCTCTCCCTGCTACTGCACCAGGTGTATTCATGCTGAACCTTGTGTGTCGCAACTCAGCCTTGAAAAAAAGTGTATTGGAGCATGTGGGCGCCGTGTTCCCCACCATCCTCTCAAAACAGGTTGAAGGGGAGGTCAACGAAGTCCTTCTCTGCTCCCGAGGGGAAAAGGAGACGTTGGACGGTGCTCACATCCTTTCATCACTGAACAAAGCAGCCAAGAGTCTGCAGAGCTCTCTGAGTTGCACAAGGACTGGAACCAGCAGCAAGGCACATATAGACGTTGCAGAATTGTTGAAAGACCTGAAAGTGGAGTAAAGTTTGTTTGTGACAAAGAGGAAATGAGATTTAATTATATGTTGAAACTGTTTTGAGTCATTGTGGTGGTGATACTAAAAAATAAGAATGCTTTGCCTTTGTCATTTAGGTAAAATTGAATGAAAAGTATTATGATGTATAACATATACAGCTCAAGTAAAGATAATTCTATCTTTTCATCCTATTGTGGTGTTTCTAAAAATGTAACCCCAGTGTTTGAGATATTTAAACGTGCACTTTGATTATTATCATGATCATTATTGCATTATTTTCCCGTGAAGTGTTGCCTTTAACTTCTCTTGGAGAGCCCAGAGTACTACAGGGCGCTCATGCCCTCATTACCAAAGAATCTAGCCGCGTTATTTACAGTAGACGGTGGACACTCCGGTTCTAGTTGCACTGTTTATAAGGCTGCAGCAGAGCCCTACCCTCGAATACGTGGGATTTTAAATAGCTGTCGGCTAGAGGGGTGAATGCTTGCATGGTGTCTGATAAGTCAGGGTACTTTCATTATTGGCTATGAAGTTTGTCTGTCTTAGTCTTTATGCATAAGGGGGTTGCCGAGTGAAACTTTCTGATTGTCGCGCATGCGCAGAAAATTTGATTCCGTTAGCTGTCAGTAGAATGTTTTCCTTTAATCTATGAGCCAATTTAACGCAGCGGCCAGCGGCTAGCTTCCTAAATGTTGTTTGAACTTAGTGTGGACAACATATCGTAAACTCCTGGAGTTTTGAAACAGACGAATTATGTCAAAAGTGAACGGTTTTCGGAGACTCAAGTTCTGTGAGGACAAACTTGGACATTATCGTCGTTACCAGACATACTCACGGTAGCGTAAGTTAACCAACGGCTGCTGAAGTTGTGTAGTAACGTCGCGAAAATATCATTACTTTAGCATTTTGTATATTTCACTAATGAAAACAGCATAAATTCAAACAATTATTAACTATGGTGGCTACTCTGTCAACTGGCATAGCCTAAAACCGGAGTAAAACAGGATTTAAGGGAGCCGGCCAGGCTGCCCTATTGCTCCGTTGCGATGGGCAACCGCGGGATGGAGGACCTGATCCCGCTGGTCAACCGCCTGCAAGACGCCCTGAGCAGCGTGGGACAGAGCTACAGCCTCCACCTGCCGCAGATCGCCGTCGTGGGCGGCCAAAGCGCCGGCAAGAGCTCCGTCCTGGAAAACTTTGTAGGCAGGTATGCCCCCCCCCCGACGTGAACTCTGAGTGAAATGTGCACAAAGTGACACTGTAAACGCATCTAATCCGTTTTTTTATCTGCACCCACCCACTGTATGTAGAGAATATTTAAACACAAAAAGGTATGGCTACTTTTTAATCCAGCGCCCTTGTTGAACAACCTGTTAGTTATAGCTCAGTTAATATTAATCAGTAATTAATCGATGCCAAATGCAAAATTTCTAAAGTCACCAGTAACAAGTAAATCTGGTTTTCCAGGATTTGAAAATGCCTTTAGCTGTTAAATGTTCTGGACCAAAAGTCATTAACAACAAACAAGCATATAACTTTAGGATGTGATGACTGTAAAAAATAATTAAATAAATAAAAAAAAAAAAATCAGTTCTTATTAATGGAAACCACATTGAAAAATTCTGTGGTAATACTCATCGTTTAACAGTATATTTCGCCACGTCTATCCTTTTTTTCTTTAAAAAAATGAGTTATAAATAGTCTTTAAATTATTAGTAAAAGAAGTAAAAACCACTAGTAAAGCTTGAAGTTACTTTCTCTTTCCTTGCATTTTTTCTTAATAAGTCACCCTAAATGACTGAATGACTTGAATTATGAGAGTTACAGAAATGGCTACCAAAATACTTTACTATTAGAAAAAAAATCTAGTCTAGTTCTAGAGTGTTTATTTTCACAAGATAGGAGAAATGAAAGTCTGAATTTATAATACTGTTCTTTGTTTGTAATGATGAAAGTAAAGCCATGGCAACTATGATTCAGGGGCTGAGACATAATACACAAGGGTCTGTGTTCCACTGAATTGAAACCAGGCCTTTAGGCAACTACTGTTACCAATTACAATCCTCGTGCACCCCCACCCAGCACTAGCGATATGGCTTCAGTTGCTAGTTTGAAGTGGTGGATGCTGGAGGTGCCAGTGTCTGTAGATATTAGCCAGTATAGCACTTTATCTCACTGGCGTGGTGTGTAGGTGTAGGGGGTGAAGGGGTGGAGATTCACATAGCCCCTATGAAGTATTGGAATAATTCTTTTGTCTAATCTAAAAGTTCTTCAGTCAACCTACCAGTCAACTTTGTTCAATTCACATCTTATTCTACTTAAACGATAGTTTATAGACTATAAGATGCTGCAATCTGCCCATTAATACCAGGGCTGTTTGGATAGAGTTACAATACAAGTTCTAGTTTGTGCAGAGCAGACTAAGTACTTCCATCCTGTCAGAGAAGAATGCTGGTGAGCAAAGTCAATGGTTTCCTACTTTCATGACAGTGGGGCTCTGTCCACTGAAGGAGACTTCCGCATTGTCCACAGCAGCAGGCCATCCAAGTCAGAAATATGTGTAATCACTCTAGAAGACTGTTGGTGGTTGCTTTCCTGAGTGAATATTGATATTTTTTCACAAACCTCAGTTTTCCGTCTCAGCTGTGACTTTGTTATGACATCCCCTTTTGTGCGGGTCTGTGCCAGCTTTTTGATCTGGGGCAGGATGCAGTAAAACAAACTTCCTGGATATGGTTTTAATGGGAAAGGGGAGGATAATACTTTTGCCTGTGCATTGTGTTCCCTTACAGCTTATACTATATTTAACTTTTACTCCCTGCATATCCTTGTATATTGTAAGGATGGACTTTTTATGAATTGGATTTCTGTTGGATGGGGAACTAAAATAAAACAAACAGCTAATTGTTGGTGTTTACAATGCCTCATTATGTGTTAATTTCAAGTTATGTGTAGTATGAGGGTAATAGATTAACCTAGGCATGTACAATAGAAATGGTTGCACACTGCATTGCACTAATTTCAAATGCAATGCAGTGGGTTAGTGTGTGTGTGTGTGTGTGTGTGTGTGTGTGTGTGTAGTTGTGGTTGTGGGTGTGCGTATCCTTCTTCTAATTAGTCTTTCTTCCCCTACAGAGACTTCCTTCCACGGGGTTCAGGAATTGTCACTCGAAGACCCTTAATCCTCCAGTTGCTTAGTAGTAACGCTGGTAGGTATGACATACTGATATTCACTTATTCGCTCATCTGGTCTCGTTCCATTCTTGTTTCAAGCTTAGCTTGTATTTCAAGCGGCCACCAGATGGCAGTGTGATATTTTGAAATGACTGACCATGACTGGTAGGACTGTTCTGGATTTTCAATCAATTAGTCAAAATAAAAGTAATGTTTTCTCAGAGTTTAAAGATTATTGGAAACATTCAGTACAATGTAAGAACACAACTGAACAAAAGAATACAAAAAAGATATCAATCTTTAAAAAATACATTTTAATGTTCATGTGTATGTCTGGAATAATAACTTAAAATGTGGTGTAGGCCATAGACATGCTGCCCAAAGTTCTCCAAAATAACTTTTATGTAACATCCATCATTGTTAAACCTTTTTTTCCATTCTGCTTTTATTTTTCCAGAATATGGGGAATTTCTCCACTGCAGAGATAAGAAGTTCACAGACTTTGAGGAAATCCGTAAAGAGATAGAGACAGAGACCCGTAGACTCACAGGGTCCAATAAAGGCGTCTCTCCTATCCCCATCCACCTACTGATTTATTCACCACATGGTAACACAGTGTCAATTTTTGTGTGCTAGACATGGCATATCCATACACTTAGCCACGATGTACGACCTGCAAGTTTATTTGTACACCTCTGCTTTTGCATGTGTGTTTGCAGTAATGGACCTGACTCTTGTCGACCTGCCTGGTATCACCAAAGTGCCTGTAGGCGACCAGCCAGCAGACATAGAGTACCAGATACGAGACATGATCATGCAGTACATCTGTAAGGAAAACTGTCTCATCCTGGCTGTCACGCCAGCCAACACTGACCTGGCCAACTCTGATGCACTCAAACTGGCCAAAGATGTTGACCCACATGGTGAGCCCCACATATTTGGTAGCTTAGTATAGTCTGTGGAGTGCAAAGACAATGTTGACATTTATAGGTTTAAGGGGTTGTCAATATATTATTCAACTTTTCATGGGTTTTTAAATCACTTTGAAACAATAAAATTTCCTTTTTCTTTACATTTTCCTGTTAGGCCTGCGTACAATTGGTGTAATCACTAAACTGGACCTGATGGATAAAGGAACAGATGCCCGAGAAATACTTGAGAACAGGCTGCTTCCATTACGCAGAGGTGTGCCACCTGTGTGTGTGTGTGTGTGTGTGTCTGTGTGAATGCACTTGTGTGTGTATGTTCTTGTGGCCACACTGTATCAAATGGGGGGACTCATACTGACAGTATGATTGTGTCGGATACCAGCAGCCACAGACTTCTTGTCAGTTAAGCTCTAATTCCTTCTGTTTGTCTTCGTTGTTGTTCTTCTCTTTTTTTGTCGAACTCTCTTTCTGACTCTTTATTTCAGTTTCCTTTTTTCATCGTATTTCCGCTTATCAGCCATGTGTTAAAAGACGGTCACGTACTACCAACATTTCCATTACACAATAGTTACATTTATAGTTTTGTGTGTGTGTGTGTGTATGAGAGATAATCAAAGTAACAAAGATTATATTAATGGCTAGTAACAGTGTGTGAATGCATAAGAGAGAACCCAGAGAGAGAAATATAGGTGGTGACAGAATGGCAGGGAAAATGACGTGGCAGGGAGCTCATATGACGGGTTCAAACTATAAAGCACCACCAGTTGCTGGCTCCTTCATGCTTCCTTTACAGTGCTAATGCATTAGCCATGGAAGCCCACTGGAAGGACTGCCCAAATAGCATCATATAGCAGAAGCGTTAGATATGAAGCCCGATGCTATTACATCTATAGCTGAACTGATAGGGGATTTGGCTTGCCTTATACCCCATGCTCTGCTGTTCCAGAGACAATTTCATTTCCCGCTTGTTTGTTTTAGTCTTAATTGAACAAATGGTAGTTTGGGAAGAGTTCCCACGGACTTTGCAGAAAATCCAAGTTGAATCTGTTGAACATCAAAGTCCTTGATTGTTCTTTCCTCCTGAAGCACATTGTTTTACAATGACCAAATACTCTTCATTACCTTCTTATCTCTTCCTCCACAGGTTACATTGGGGTGGTGAACCGCAGTCAGAAGGACATTGATGGGAAAAAGGATATTAAAGCAGCTCTGCTCGCAGAGCAGAGGTTCTTCCTGTCCCATCCAGCCTACAAACACATGGCTGAAAACATGGGCACCCCATATCTACAAAAAATGCTTAATCAGGTTAAAAATACTCATGTGCACACACACACACACACACACACACACACACAAATACAAAGGTATATTGTGTGATTATGACTCTGATGATATTTGTTTGCAGCAACTAACAAACCACATCAGAGACACTTTGCCAGTCTTCCGTAGTCATCTGCAGGACCAGCTTCTGGCCTTGAGCAAAGAAGCTGAAGAGTACAGACATTATAGTCCCGATGACCCTGCTCGGAGGACCAAAACACTGCTACAGTCAGTTACTCATTCATTTTAGATGTGTGTGTTTGTGTGTACCCATTGGTTGTATTTTAACAGCTTTTATGTCAGTTTCTTTTGACCTGTCTGATTTCTGTCCTCTAGTTTAGTTCAACGCTTGGCTGATGACTTTGAGAAGCTGATCGAGGGCTCAGGGGACAAAGTAGACACTGTTAGTCTGTCAGGAGGGGCTCGGATCAACCGAATCTTCCATGAGCGTTTCCCTTATGAACTGGCTAAAGTGTGTTCGCTATTCTATTTCTAATATTTATTTGTCTTGGTGCATAAATATTGCTGTCATATGATAGCTCAACGCATACTGTGTATACTGTGAATGCATGCTCCTGAGTACAATGGTCCACGGCCAGTTGCTTGTCTTTGACTAAGAATGTGCCCTTTTCGTCTTAAGATTGAGTCCGACGAGAGAAAACTGCGAAAGGAAATCAACTATGCCATCAGAAACATCCACGGTGTCAGGTACAAACAAGTGTTCTGAGCCAATGCAAAATGCGAAACACTCGCAAATTCTTTTAAAAATCTTGTGTAAAAAAATGAGTCACATTTAACATGCCATTCAGCTAATCTGTCTTTTTTTGTTTTCCTCCACCTGCCTCTCTCTCTCTGTAGGACAGGTCTGTTTACTCCTCACATGGCCTTTGAAGCCATAGTAAAGAGACAGATATTAGGGCTAAAGGGGCCATGTAGTACATTTGTTGACATGGTCAGTCAAGAACTAATCAACACAGTGAACCAGTGTATCAACAAGGTACACAAGTGTGCATGTCTTTTACTTATACTCACTTCATTTTGGGGTATCAAAGCTGTCTGATTCCTGGTCTTTTCTTTTTATAGCTCAATTCTTTTCCCAAGCTGCGAGATGAGACGGAAAAAATTGTAACCACTGAAATACAACAGCAAGAGAGTAAATGCAGAGACCAGGTTATTCATGCACAGTTGGACATTACACTTATTAATAAGTTTATGATAATTCTACTAGATTTATCATTTCTGTTGGGTGGGTCTGTCTTTGTAGTTAATGTATACTTTGTCTGCTCCGTTCAGGTCTTATTGCTCATTGACATACAGCTTTCCTACGTAAATACCAAACATGAGGATTTCATTGGCTTCACTAAGTGAGTAACCTTGTGGGTTTTTGACTGTAAATTAACATTCTAAGAGTATCTAACATGAGCTCTTCCTTCCTCTCAGCACCCCACAGGCGCATAACCAAAACAGTAAGAAGAATGTTGCATGGATGGCAGGAAACCAGGTGAGACTTTCACTGAGCTGCATTCATAATGAGGAAAACATGCATGCTTCTCAGAGGATGCATTAGAACGACTTTTGTTCTAAAGTTAGATTACTAAAAGGGTTAACTAGCAACAACACAATTTAGTAATAACCCATAATCTCATACGACAAAGTCCTCTGCTTTAACACACTTTTAGTCTTAATAATCTTCTTCCTTACACAGGATTATTCTTGTAACTTTAAACTGAACAATAAATACATACTGTAAGTATATAATTGTGCAGCCTGACAGTGTGCGCCTCTTAAATGATGATTTAACACAGTATGCCGGTTTAGGCACTCAAAAGACTTTTTGTTGCCAATGTTTTTCTGCGGTGCAACATTTGATTGTGCATGGATTGTGCTACCCATTTGACTTTTTTTTTCAGTGATGTCACCATCCCATGTGTTACACATTAATCAGAAATAATCAGTGGTTAAAGCAGCAGATAAGTGGGAGTTTTTTGTGATTAATCATCTAATTAGAGTTGATCTTGGCTTTTCACTGGAGCGCGGTCAAGCAAGAATGATTAACATTAAACTTTAAATATTTGTATGACATATTTAAAGGCAGAAATGAATAAAAACACTATCCTGGTATGATTATTTTCACAGCTAATTTAATGGAAAAACCTTAATTTTTGCTCCTTTATCTCCTGTTTTTTCTCCAGGGTGTGGCCCCTCTTTCAAGTCTAATAGTAGGAGACCAATCTCTTTAAGCCTGCTCACTCACTGCTGCCTCTACTGGAAATATTTTTGCGCAGGATTGAAGCTTAAGGGTTGTGGGTCAGCATGCTATTGATTGTGGCAAACATGCACA
>JAQNCA010000025.1:21344441-21365194 GCA_029783725.1 Acanthurus tractus
ACACACACACACACACACACACGCACACACACACACGCACACACACACATAAACACACGTATACCCACATGCACGCACACAAACACACATAGTGGGACAAATTTGTGTATACAGTATACAGTACACATGCAGTGTCTGATGTAAACAAACTGGCATGCAAATAGTGGAGAAAAATATACACTCACTCAGACAGACACACAGCCACTTTTCAGATAAACACTGGATTGCTTGTACGCAGTGTTCCCAGACACAGCCCCAGGCATGCATATTGTACACACACAGTGTTATAGGTTTACAAATCAACTCAAACACACACACACACACACACACACACACACACACACACACTTAGCACATCTGCGACAAATAATACCAAGACAGGCAAGCAAATATCTGTTGACCACATCAGAGAAACAAACTTTGGCTGTCTGCAGATGAGACACGTATGTTTAACCACAAGGATTGAAGCTAATATCAAAGTTTTAACGTTTCAGCACATTTTTGTTGCATTTAGTGAGTCAATGTTCAATCTTTACCCCTCCTCACAACATGAGAAGGTTTATCAGAGGTGTTTATAAGGCCTGAGTGCAAAGCCAGTCACCCATGTTATCACAGAAGATCTGATCTACTGCCTTTCCACATGCATCTGTGTGCACACACAGTCACACAAGCCAAGCTTCTGCTTCTTCTCTCTTACAGTTCCCGCTCTCACTCTGCCCGCCCACACTACCTCCACAGACATTTCTTTTTTTTCCACTACTGCCCCCTACTTTTTTATTTTCTCTGTCTTTACCTCTGTGGCCTTTTTCCTTCTCCTTTCTCTCTCTTTCTGTGTCTGTCTCCCCCTCTTTCTTTCTCTCTCCCCCCTGTCTGTGGTTGGCAGTCTCCCTGGGACTGTGCACATTCCTGGCTGGAAAATCTGAAGCTCTGTCCAAACACCAGCTTCCAAGATCTGCCCAGAGAAATCCCACATGGCTGTTTCTACACTGCAGACCTCCCCCTTTGACTCCCCCCTCTCTCCTCTATACTCCTCCACAGTCTCTCTCAAAAATACCCCGCCACCCCTTCCAACCTCCCCTCTCCATCCCTGTGTCGATTTCTTCTATACACTCCAACATTTTTTTTTTTCTTTTTTACTCTTCAAGGCCGGACCGTTTATCTCCTTTCTGTGTACCACAACAGTTGTACCCTCATGCTGACCTCATACTGAGAGTGCAGCATAATAGTTCAGAGTTTAATCTCCACAGCACACTGAGCAGACATACATTCCTTCACCCCTCCACTGCCAGGGCTCCACCAGGCAGTCTGAGGAAAAACAGATGGCTCATGCCTATACACTTAATCTACACGCTCCCCTCTGTTTGTAGATGTGTAAGTGAGGCCTGTTCCAAATCTTAAATCCATTAGGCTATAGGAAGAGGAGATACAGCCTCAGACGCAGCACCTCATGATGTATGATACTTCATGACCACCCTGCACATATCATATCATATTTCCACACAGATTCACATGCCAAAACTCAAAAATACCCAGTGAGAGGCACTCTGAAAAAAAAAAACTTCAGAGCTTATCTACAAAGAACGTTCAAAAAAGATATTCAATTACACAACTAGTTTGAAGCTTTCCTGCCTAAACCACTGTTAAAAAATAGGCAATTACAAGTTACAGCTTCTCTTGCTTGAATGTTCTGCATTTAAACTGCTTTTCTTAAACGTATGAATCACTCGCCATTAACAGAGACACTTAATTCAAGGTGACAAATGCTATATATGATAGATGTCATTATGCTAAATATAGATTAAACTGAATTATGAAGAGCTGAAAGCTGCCGATACTGCATGCACATATAAAGGCATTTGCACCCAATCAAGCAAGATACATCAGAGAATTTAAAACCCTGGACAGGCTTCAGCATCGAGTACATGCAGGTTTTCAGATTGTCCTGAGTCTTGCTGCTGAAGCACTTCCTTGCACAGTCTAACCAATGTGCAGACTACTGTACACCAGTAAGATCCTGAACAGGTAGTCTGAACACTGGGATGACGGAGCAGGACCCTTTCTCACTTTCTTTTCGTGCTTGCCTTTTCCCGCTCTGGTTGTTTGCTAGCAGTCCAGGACTCAGCGGAGAAGAGTCGGCAACAGGTCTCCTCTGTGATTCTCTTCTTTCTTATCCTATCTCGGTGTTCGGTTAAGAGGTGAGGGGTCTCTCGCACACATTGGACATCAACTCCTATGGGTGTCCCTCCTCCGGAGAGGTTAGAGTGTCTTGAGTCGGGGCGTCTGCAGGGCTGCGTCCCGGCGTAGTATCCAGTCTTGACGTGGCACATTGACTCATTCAGCTAGGGATCTGCCTGTTCACTCGGGGAAGGCATGAGGAAATTCGGGGAGTGAGAGAAGGAGAGAGAGTTAGGGAGGAACTTAGCAGCCATATATGGGTTGATGGGACCCATGGGAAATCAACTTTGGAGTGGTCTGCAGTTTCTCCCTACTTCTTCTGCACACTCTATCCTGTTCTCCATGTTCCTCAACCCTTCCTCCTCTACTCTAGCAAAATCCACCTCCCTCTATCCCTCTATCCACCTCTATCCCTCCTCTTCCTCTCTTCCTCATCTCTACTTTCTATTTCTACCCCATCAGAGCACCCTATACTCTCCCTTGTCTCCTCCCCCTCTGTCTAAAGCGATCCCAGATGTTGCTGTATGAACGCCAATCGCGTTCTGTCATTTTTTTTTTTCAGCCTCTGTTACAGGAAGTGGGCCCCTTTGTAAAAAAGGGAAGAGGAACGAAGGAAGAGAGTCGTAGGGTTCAGGGGAGCACTGAGAGAGGGAAGACCAAAATGTACTAGCAGCACACTCGCATCCCATACCACATGTGTGCACGGGCTCTGATGCAGCCAGCACTCATGCATCCACGCACAAAGACATCACGCAGGATTGTTAGGACATCCTCTCTTTGCAGACATGCTTAAGTTGTCTTTTCCTTCGAAGTCCCTCTATCTCAACCACGGCTGTTCCTATTGCCAACCTCTCTGGAAGCCCCCTTCTCAGAGGTTAGAAAAATGGAGCAGGCTGGTGGAGAGAGATGAGGGGGAAGGGCTTCACTTTAGGAGAAATGTTGTGTTAGAGCTTGAGTCTGAGTAATGACTTTCACATGTGAGCCCGGCCTCTCTCCCTCTTTTTTCTTACTTCTTCTTTCATTCCCTCCCTCCCTGCTTCGGTTCCCTGTACCCTGCCTCCATACTGTCTGGTTCTCCTCACTCTGGCTGCTCCACTCATCCAACTGCTCTCTGTCATTCATAAGTCCCTGTGGTGATGACAGACTATAGACTTATGGCATCTCCTTCCCTTTCTCTCTTCCTCTTCCACTGACCCTCTTTCACTAGTTAGTGGGTGGTTAATGTGGGACAGTGTGACAGGCAGAAACATCATCTGATGATGTTCTACATCTCCTCCACGCCTCTCCTTGTGACATTTTCCCTTCCAGAATTTAAGTCTCTTGGCCTCTCTTTTCTTCTCTGGAGGCAGGCTGAAAAATATTTACTACCAGACATACAACTATTTTAGCTTAAGCCCCAAGTGAACTGTCTTCAGTCTCTGTTGTTTTTTGCTATCAACACCTGTGTTGCTGCTCCGTGATGACATATTTTATCCTGCATACCTCTGTCAAACTTTATCTCTCTGTATTCTGTCTTTTGCAGGAGAAGGAGAAGAAATACATGCTTTCTCTGGACAACTTAAAGTTCAGAGATGTGGAGAAGGGCTTCATGTCCAGCAAATATGTCTTTGCTATCTTCAACACTGAGTTAAGGTTTGTTTGTGTGGCTGGAGGCCTGTGATTGTGTATGTGCGTGAGTCAGAAGAGGGAGTTCTGTTCTTGTCACCTGCTTTGCAGAAGTTTTCGTGATATTTTACAAGGGTGGACAGAAGAGGAAAGGGAGGAGATGTCAGAGTGTTTGGCTCTTCCTTTGACCTCTTCTACTCAACCTTGCCACCGGAACTGAAAGGATATCTAGCGGGTGCTACAGCGGGTTTAGTTTTTCTTGCCGTGAAGTATATGCCAGGCATTTGAGGGCAGGGCTGGGTTTGAGTTTGCTGGGTTTATGTGTGTGAAACAGATTAAGAAAAAAAAAAAAGGACAAAGAGAGAGTATAAGAGAGAAAAAGAGAGAGAGAGAGAAAAAGAGTAGAGGAGCTGGAGCTGACCCAAAGCCTGGCTGATTGTACCAGAGCATGTGGGCTTTGTTTATAATTCAGTGCTATGCTGCATTCAGACACACAAACTGGGTTTGCGTGTGCATGTGTGTGTGTGCTTTTGCCTGTGTGTGTGTATGTGTGTGTGTGTGTATACCACAGCATACCGACGGCAGGCTCATTAAGCAGCTAATCAAAGCCAGAGAGCTTGGATCAGAGATGAGGCTGCTCTTGTTTGGAAAGAATTGCTCGACTCACCACAAAAAGGAGGGAGAAAGAAGAATTGGAAGGGTTGAGAGGAGAAAGAAAGGGGGAGAGAGAGTATCAGAGCCATCGGCCAGGAATGTGTCAAAGTCTGTCCTATGGCGCCCCCCCCCTTTTCCTGCGCCCTGACTCTGTTTCTTTTTCTGCATTTGAATGTGTACGTGTGGTTGTGTGTCTTTGTGTGTGTATGTGTGAGTGTGTGTGAGTGTGTGTGTGTGTATGTGTGTGACAGACATTGCAGTGGTTTTGTTCCTGTCTGACAGTAATCAAAAACCTCAGGAAACTCTTCAGATCTAAAGCAGTCAAGGCTCCGTGCAAAAATTCCTCAAAATGAGTTAAAAAAAAAAAAAAAAAGAAAAAAAAGAAAAAAAAATTACGCTGGCCCTGAGCTGAGGAGAGGAAAGCAAAAAGGACGAGGAGGAAAAAAACATCCATGTGAATGATAAATCAGCACAGAGAACAGTTTTAATGTGTGCTCACTGGTGTACATGAACGTTCGCGTCCTGGTCCTGGTGTAATAGCACTTTGGTATTGTCATCGTTGGCGCAGCCCCTTAGCTGTTAGCCACCACGCCCTGACTTATTAGCCTCACCCTCAGCCTAAACATAAGCACACAAACTGACAGCCCATTTCTTGATCTTTCTGTAGCGCTGCAATCTGCCCTCTTTTTCTCTTTTTTCATTTCTGTTGTCTCTCTCATTCTCACACGCACAAAGGTTTCACATAGTTGAGGTTAATTGCTATGTGTTCTGAATGTGAGAAGGGAATAACAAAAGGAGGAAAGAAACAACCAAGTGATTAAGGAAGAATGTTTAACAGATGGGCCCCAGCCTGCTCCAGATCCTTTGCTTGTTTCTTACTTTGCTGTGCTGCCTCTACAGCCAAAGCACAGAGATGGTTTGGTGTGAAGAGGAAAGTGATGGGAAAGATTGAGAGGAAATCGGAGCTGGGGAGTGAACAACTCGGAGAAAATAGATGATGTAGATGAAGAGATAAGAGTTGGGGTTAGGAGTTGCTGTCGGTATTTTTCTGTGTGTGTGTGTGTGTTTGTATATATCTGCCTAGCTGCATGTGTTTGTGTGTGTCTCTGTCTTAAACATTTGTCTGTTAACATTTTCTTGGGTTATACATATAATAATATATAATGGATTATCTCAAACTTGGGTAGGACTAGTCAAACCTGTTATTCCCTGTGAACTTTCAAACACCTGTGTCAAATCTGTGGTTTCCAACAGAGGTGGGGGTGGGGGGTGGGTGGGGGTGTTAGTGGCCTCGTGTAGGGCACTTTCACATTAAACCAAAAGACTTGTGTTCCTCCTTTAAAACATACAGTGCATTCAGCTAGGCTTTTACAATCTTATTGGAATCAATTTTGTCTGAGACATGTTTTGGGTTTTCGTCTCCCTGTATGAAACTAAAAAGAGTCTCATGGTCTCCATTATTAAGTCACACAAACTCATCAACATAGGAAAACTGTTTAATTTGAATAAATTTATATTTTGCATATTGCTCTCTAGAACAATTGAAATTATAGAGCTTAAGAGCCCTGACAAATAATACATCCTTAATAGCAGTTTGTGGCTTTTACAATATACAATAATGACAATATTAAATGTCATTGATATGGCACCTTTCAAAAAATAGTTACAAAGTTCTTTTGAATAAAACACATTTAAAACAGACACGGATTAAAAAAAACTGAAATGAAACAAACTAAATGCCCTCAAAAACAAGGAGATTAAAACAAACTTAAAAGGGTTTTTTGGGAATATTTTCTCTCATTAGTGTTATTTCTCTCATTATCTGTCCGAAAATGACTGAATCTGAATCTGAAGACTGCAGCTTATTGTGATGTCAGTTTAATGATCAGGAATCTGTTTATCTCACATTACACACGAAAGCAGCCTTGTTTCAGCAACATTCAGCTTGTATACAAAGTGGGTCAAGAGCTGAGTGAAGAAGGGGTATTAGGAAATGAGAACACTGAAAGCATCCATGTGGTCTTGGTGCATTTTTGCACTTATGTCCTCTTGTAAGCAAACTACAACAATTGTTATAGAACAACAAGCTTCTATATCCATTAACTACACACTAACTGATGGTGGGCGATCTGCATCATCTGAAAAGTAAAGCTAAGTGATAATTAAAGTGAGTGATGCAGAATGTGGCTGGGTCTAACAATGTTTTGCAGGGTTCACTTTTTTTAGTACTACTAGGGACTGTTTTACTCTCTTCCCACAAGACATGGAGCAAAGCTTGTTTTGTTTCCACAGGAAGCGAACGTGGTAAGAGTGTGGAGACGGCACTTAGCTAAAAATGACTGAAAACATCACTGCTCAGCTGAAATTATCCCACATTGTGACTTAAACTCTGGCTACATCACCTACACTGAGAAACCAATAATAACCTGTTATTACGAAAGGGTTGGAGTTCCTTTTTTAAATAATGCTTGTCATTTTTGGTCATTCAGGACTGTTTATGCTAGTATTACAACCTGTGGATGATTTTGATTTGCCTGTATTTTCTGTATTTGCTAGCGGTGTGTAAAGTTTTAAGTTTATTACTCTGTATTGCGGAAAGAGTGTTGCTGTCTAGAAAGCATAGTTTTTGCAGACGTCTAACAATACTGCACTGAATTTGCAGGAATGTGTATAAGGACTACAAATGCCTGGAGTTGGCCTGTAACTCTCAGGAGGAGTTGGACAGCTGGAAGGCGTCTCTGCTACAGGCCGGAGTCTACCCTGAGAAAGTCACCGTTAGTACTCTGCCCCCTAATTCAACCTAATTAAAACCAAGCCTGACCATAGCTGTGGGGAGCTGCACCTGTCCGCATCTTACCTTTGTGCTGCATGCACTCGTAGCGATTGCTCACCTCAAACCCTGGCCATAACCCCTTACCCCTCTCTCCATGTTCCCCCTTCTCTTCCCCTGCCAAAACGAAAAGCAAGTCCCCCACCCCTTCCATCTCGCTCTGTCGTTGGCTCTTCAGCACAGCATTCTTGGCCCATGATGTCACTCCAATATGCGTGTGTGTGTGTGTGTGTGTGTGTTCTAGTCTGTTTCTAATCAGCAGTTCCTCGTCCCTCTCCCACTCCCCCTTTTCTTTCTTCTGCCCACTCCTCCCTACCTCCCTCTCTTGAGTTCCCTCTATTCTGCTCTCCCTGTTCCTACTGCAGTGGCTCTATACTTCTCCTCGTCACAAGCATAGATGACAAGATATGTAAACATGCATAAGGCTGATCTTTATTGCTTTGCACATCTGTATTAGCATGAAATTACCAGCTGTGTTACCTCAGCAGTCACAGCAGCACGGTCTTTGATAGAAATAAAGGGACAGTCTGGACCGTTGCAAGTTCCCAAAAACTCCCATCTTTGTTTGTCCCAGGTGGATGGGCAGGGAAATGGATCTCCTGAAAACTTCACAGACCCCCAGCTGGAGCGTCAAGTGGAAACCATTCGTAGCCTGGTTGACTCCTACATGAGCATCATCTATAAGACCATCAAGGACCTAATGCCAAAGACTGTTATGCACCTCATGATCAACAGTGTAAGACATCCGGAGTAGACCTTTATGTTTTTGATGATTTTTCCCTGCAGTCTTTAAACTAAAGATCACTCACAGGCCAGCAAAATTCATATTTCCTTTCCTGCCATGCAACTTTTAATCTTTTGAAACATTATTTGAGCATATTCCAACGACTTGAAAAAAACAAGAGAGATCAGAAAAAAAAGGTTTTCACCACCCCTTTAAGAATTTGGAGTCATAATACCAAATCAGAGTAAAATATCACTTTACAAAGTCTAACATTTCGACTTGTCACAGCTGTTTATAATCCCTCTCTGTAGGTTAAGGAGTTCATTAACTCGGAGCTCCTGGCCCAACTCTACGCTCTGGGAGAATGCTCAGCACTGATGGATGAGTCACCCGAGCAGCAGCGGCATCGGGAAGAAGTGCTCCGTAAACATGCCGCTCTGAAGGAGGCGCTTGCTGCCGTCGGAAAGATCTCCACCTCCACCTGCACCACCCCTATACCTCCACCTGTTGACTCTTCCTGGATACAGCCCTCCAGGTACAGTTATAGACCCAGCTATTGATGCTAAAATGTGTGCAGTAGACAAAAAGTGTGCCTGTCGCTCACTGTCCTTTTCTCCACTCAGCTCGACACCCCCAACAAAGTCAGTGGCCAGTGGCAGGCAAGTGGTTCGTGGTACTGCCCCATCTGCCCCTCGGGTGCCTGTTAACAGTGGACCCGCTGCCTCCCGGAGCGTTGATGGCCTACAGCAGCTTCCCAGCCAACCCCACCGCCCTCCACCTAGTGTGCCAAGGTGACTCTAAAAACCACACATACACAGCCAACGTCTAACCTTTATTCTGATCGTGACCTCAGGTTTGTCACTCAGTCATGCACTGGCCTATATGCATAGACGCCTCGCATACACACAATCAAACCTTGCATTACAGAGGCACCAAGGCAGAGGGAGTTGTTATTTGAGCTGGGTGGGGGTCTGCTGGAAAATGTGTTTCTCATATTCTCTTTCCCATCAGCCTCAGTAGACAGGACTTTTCTCTGTGCAGCTTTCTAGTGGAGCCAGAGACAACAGGCTCAGCGCTCTGTCAAGTTTTCATCTTTCCCTCTGTCCTTCATCCCCCCTTTCTTTCACCTAGTATGCATTTGTTTTATTGCCTTCCCCAGTTTCCCGCATGCAATAACCGTTTTTCCTTTCCCCCTACTTCGATGTTCTTTTTCTTGTACATTTCTTCACTTCTCCTCTTTCACTGGTTCCTCCCATGCTTTTGGCCTGTCTCTCCATTTTCTCTCTGCCTCATTTCCTCTGTACTCTCCAATGGTTCTTTAGGTTCTTTCCCGCATACAGTCTCCTTCTTTCCTGACCGTTTCCATCCAACCTTATGCCTCTTTTTTTCTTACTCAATCTGTCTCCTCTATAGAAACCCATGAAAGTTTTTTCTCTCCATACTTATTCCCATCACTGTAGTCTGTTGACACCACAAGCCACAGGCCATGACTGTGGAAGACTCAATGTGCGGCCTTATGATATATAATGAAAACAACTTTCCAAATATAAAAAAATATATAGACATAAAAAAACATGTAAGCAAGAAAACTGTGAACTCTGAATCCCAGTGCTCCAACATTTAGTTTCCTGCTGCGTTTCAAATGTGTCTCAATTGTTTATGCAAGTTTTTACATCTTTCATGACAAGCCTCTAATCCTGGGGTCAGCAGTCAGGTTAAGCATGGGCCAGGGCTTTTTTTTCTGTTGTATTTTTTTAATAACATTTCACTGAGGAGCTACAACAGTTTTATAGCTGCAATGGAGAATTAGACCTATGTTTTCAGTATTTGCACTTATTGGAATATTTTTTTATTACTGGAATTTTTTCAGAATGTAATGGGTATATAAATCTGAAATGCTGATATTTAAATCTATTAAAAACTTCACTCTAGAAAAAGTAGATAATTGGACTTGTGAAATATGGTGATGAGGAATTAGACACTGTCTACAATCTGAGCAGAGTTATCACATCCTTCACAAAACCATACAAATGGGAGGTAAATAATAAACTACTCAATTTCAGCACCAGCTTTAACCTTTATGCAAGAAAAAGGTACAATAATGCATTTCACAACCCCCCCCGGTGTAATATAGAATTGAATGGTCATACACAGCCATCATCTGTGGGATTTAAGTGGATGTTTTGTTCATTTCGTTATCATAAACATTATGGTAATATAGCAATATCTTTCTCTGACCTTCTCTCCAGGAGGCATCCTCCAGCCATCCCAAATAAATAACAGAATGCTATCTGTTCAAAACTCCATTACCCATCTACCCCTGTGATCCTTCCAGCTGCAGCTGACTCCCACTCAGAGACACCCAATGACCTGTGTGATGTGTAATGCAGCTGAGGCACTATGCTGGGCTTCTCTCTGTCTCCTCTGGAAGCTGCTGTCTGCAAAATTCACTGAGCCACGAGCCTGTTTTGTACATAATATCATTGGTCATAAAGGCTGGAATGTGCTTGACTGTCCTCTGTCTTTTCTCAAGTGTCTAAAACTTTGTGTAAATAAAATACCAACTTTGAATTATTATTCTAATAGAGAATACACATGCACTATTTTTACTGTTTTTAAATAAACAGCTATTTTATTTTTGATCATGTATTCTTGTCTCTCATTATTTCATGAAGTTTTTTTTCTGTTGCATCTTCAGATTAAACAGTTTATTCCTGACTCCATCATAACATTTCCTCTTAGCTTAAATAAACTTTTACTCACTTTTGCATTTAATATTAGTTAACTGTACTACCTAAGATTTAAAGGCATAAAAGAGATTTTTTGAATGCAGCAGAGGTCTCTGGATAACTGATGATAGATCTAAAACTTTTTACTTGACTAGAATAAAAGCAGATAATGTTTGAAATTGTTTATCCTTAAATATTATCCCTCATGAGTCTTAAAAAATACCCCAAATGTATGCTTAATGGGGGTCTTTTTGCTTACAGGACTCCCTGACATAAAAAGTTTGCAGGTATGTGCTGGTTACTAGTATTGCCAATGTCTGCAGTGTGGATTAAACATCTAAACGGACCAAAAAAAAAAAAAAAGTAATCATTTGAAACAGTACAGTCTGTGACGCTGTTACCAGGACGCACTTCCCTTGTTTGTAGTTCTGAGGAGGAGGGAGGCTGCACGGCTACAGACTGAGCACTATGGTTAATAACTCTTATGTGTATGACTGGGACTAACTAATATAACCACAGCCGGGCTTTATCTGCTGAATGGCGCCACCACAGCAGGCAAGACCGAAGGCACAGCCCGCCGTCACACGTCGTACCAGGCCGGTTAGAGAAGAGGTGAAGGTATGACACCTAGCGTCGGCTGCACACTCTCCCTCCGTTAGGCGCGGCTGCATTCACGTCGTGAGTTTCTTGGAAAGCTGGTTACACAATAGGTCCCCAAACAATAGCAGGAGTACTACTTGTGCTTTTTAGTTTTGTTGAAGTGAGAGCCAGGATGAAAACAGGCTAATGTAGCACTAGCTTAACTTAAGGATATTGAAACAAAAACAAACAAACAAAAAAAAAAAAAAGAATAGAAACAGAAGACAGATAGTTAAAAGTTTTCTCAATGACTTCTGAACAAAAGGTACATCAGTCTTCTGTTACAACTCAAACTTTTGTCTACTAGGAAAGAAAAACTGCTGCCGTGTTTGTGTGCGGGGTGAAAGATTTACGGCCGCGTAACATTTTCAACAGGTGTTTGTCATCAACCGGCGCAGCTAGCATGACGTCACCGGCGAGGGCGTGGCCGGGAAAGCCACATGGTGGTCGGTCCTGAGGGAGCAGCAACGCTGCAGCAGTTTCCTGCCTCTGTGAGATCAGCAGGAGCTCCTTAATACAGGACTTCTGCCAGGATTACTTGTGTAACACTACTTAAATAGAAAGCAGCAGTCATGGTGATTAAAATAAAATTAAGAAATAGTAACTTATTGTTAGTGCTGAAAGGCAAAGCCAGCCCTCCATACAAAACACAATTTGAAAACTCAATAGTCAAACAAGATTCCGTTTCTCTGCCACACATCTGGCACTCACTTATAATAAAACAGTGACAGTCAGTTTCAGGCTATTAACTCATGTCCAGGATGAAAAAGAGTACTTATTCAAACAACTGAAACAGAGGAAACATTAGAAACATTCTTTTATTGCAAAACCATTTAATTCTTAGTTTATACTTATGCTTTATTTTAACATTGCTACTATGTTAAACACCATGGTCCCATCTGTTCATATGTATTATCAACAACTTTATTAACAAATCCCTAAAAAGCAAAATATTTCCCTCAGATTACTAGAACATCACTTTCAAATTTGTGCATGACTGCAGAATGTAGTTTGTAATGTTATGTAAGTAATATAAGGCAGATTTGTATATTGGTTGATACCATTTATACAAATTCAGAGGTCAATACTTAGAAGATAATAGCAGCAAGAACATTAAAAACATCTTCATATCGTTTCTAAAAAATTACAAGGTTGTTGTGTTTGTTCAAACCAGAGATAAAAGAATAAACATTTGTCAGTTTAGTTGTACCAGCACCATCATAATACAGCAAACTTACAATTAATTCATTTTTATAATTCTATAAGTTTACCTTTACCTTATAAATAAGTGAAATCAAGTGCAAAATGTGCTCCGCTTTGCTCTGTCCATTACTGAAGGAGGTGACTGAGGTCTTCATTAATCTCAGCCTCGTCCCAGGGTCCATGAATGTTGTCCTTGTGCCTCTGCAGCCTGACAAGCAGCAGGGGGCAGAGCAAAGTTACACTCCCTAAAGCCAGGGCTAAGAGCACAGCTCCCCCTGGCGACTGGGACCCCAAACCGCTCACACCTCCAATACACACTAAAACGCACAGCCCAGTAAACTGACCGGGGGCCTTCTCCCTTAACCTCTGCAGCAGACAGGGCCACAGGGCAAACACCAGCAGGGCACAGCTGAGCATGGCAAAGGTGTGCAGAGCCCCAGGTAACCTTGAGGCCAGACACACTGAGGCAAACAGGGCTGCATTCAGAGAGAGGCTGCCAGGGGGCGAGGGGTGGGCGTAAGGAAACGACACTAGGTGGGCCAGCAGCATCATAGCAGACATGGCATACACTGTGTCTGTACTTACAGACTCTGTTAGTGTCTTTAAAACTGGGGAGAATCCAAAGGTGAAAGAAAGGAAAATAGTGGCGCTCTGTAGGTCGGCCAGACGAGTCCTCAGCTGACTGCCAGATTCAACTTGAGACATCATGGCTTGATACAGTCCATAACCCAGCAGGGCACAAACAAGGCTCGACCACAACAACCTCCCAGGGGACAGCAGACCCTGTAAAGAAAGAAAAGGAGTGGATTGATAATGCATTTACACCCACAATGACCTTTGCAAGAGCCATAGGATTTCATTAAAGCTTTACCTGCTCCATGTAGAGCCAGATGGTGATGAAAATGGCCACACAGGACAGCTGCTGCCCCACAAAGCCTGCTTCTCTCACCACGGCCCAGTAGCGGTACTGCCGAATGCCCTCATTCCTTCGCAATTCCTCCAGGAATCGCTGATCTACATAGTTATCAGGGAATGGCTGGGGTTCCCATAGCACCTTTCTCCAGGCCACAGCTGGACCGGGAGCACTGTCTGGCCCCATCACACTGGTCACACAAACACACACACACACACATACAAGAAAACATGTTTAGAGTGAAATCCCAAGACTTTTAATCATGCATTTCTCAGAGTGGCTGACTGAATTTTAAATGTAATATTTACCATTATTTCATTCAGCAGCACATGACTTTACAGACAAGGCCGGATCATCAACTACACAAGTTTTTTTCGGCTAACTCTGCATTAGCTAGTTTGTGTTCATTTTTTTATAATTCATGTCAAGCAGTGGGTAATAAGCTAACTCAACAGACGGCAGTAGAGTGGGTAATTGGTTTATTACATGATATTATGGTCCTGTATGTATCATTGTCTAGTGCGAAGCCTTTTATTATAGCAGTTTTGAATTTACACGCTGACATAGCTGAATATATTCGTGCAGTTAGTTTATTGGCATATTGGTATTCCACACTGCACACATTACTCTGAGGAGGGAATGTATAAATAAATAAGTTTAATAATAATACTAATAATGAAAGAAAGGCAGAAAATTCATAGGTTTACCATACATTAAGACCAGACAGACCAAGTAAACCATTCAGTCTGACCACATAATTTTGATTGTTTTGAAGCTGATAAGCTATCTGTCATGTGAAGGATTCTTTACATTAATGACTTCGTTCACAACTGTGTTCTTGTCGAGATCATAAATTGAAGTAGTGTTTCGTTTGCTGTCAGGTGAACGAATCAATTTATAAAAACAGAGTATCACAGCTATGAGATTAGCGCTACGCCGGTTCTGCTAGCATAACACTACTGTGCTTCCGGCTTTAACATAATAAAGTAGGGGACAGCACAAATGAACGTGTGCATATTCATTTGTTTCATATTCGACATTTGTTCACGACGCTATGAGCAAACTTTTCCTGCAACTTAAGAGTTTTATCACCTACCTTAAATTGGGTTTTATCGGCAAAAATGCGCTACAATCTCATCATGTCCTTGTTCCGGAAGCGAAGCATCTTGGCAGAGCAAATCAACTCACAGCGCCGCCTGTTGTTTAAGTCTACGAATAGCTGACTCATTTAAAGTGAAAAAACTTCATTCTTTTCTTTTTTTCCTCGTCAAGGTATCTGTGTTGAACATATGTCCCTTCTCTATGGACATAGAGAGACCTACCACGGCACAGACGCACGTGCCTGCAAAAAGGTAACAAGAAAATTACTCTTAGGAAGGTTTGTCTCTTTCATAGACATTAGCTATGTTGAGAATGATATTTATCAATAACCCCATCTGTATTTTGTCAAACAGTAGCGTCCCAGTGTACAGAGCACAGCCCTCAGTCTTAAATCAGGCAGATGGTAGACCCGTCAGGTCAGGCAAGCTGTTAAAGGAAACACAAAAACCAGCCATCACGGTAAATTCTGCATACACAAGTAACCCTTATTTGGAAAAATATTCAAAACCAAGAGTTAACACTTTGTAAGAGTGTTAAGATCCTTGACTCTGTTTGCAGGTAGGAGCCTGTCGTACAAGAGAAAGTGTTTCCAGAAGGACTGGATCATTCAAACAGCACGCCACTGGCCAGTAAGTGTTATGATGAATCACTGTTTTAGTCCTGTGAGGATGAGTGATGATGATGATGACCAGTTCACTTCCTTTCATTTCAGCTCTCATGGGTCGACTCCGCTGTGCTTGGCAGGGGTCTCGGATTCTGCATTAGAAGAATGTTTAATCATCAGATCTGTGGCCATAGGACGACATGGTCCAGCAGCTCAATGATGTAGTCACCTCTGCTTCATCGGAGCTGCTGCATGCTTGGAGAAGCCCTTGCAGGTATTTGCATAACTGTTCCATAACTCCAAATGCAGTGATGTAGTTCAGGTTTGCGCAAAATTACAAATAACACGTTTCCTCAGCATAACACAGCACAACAGAGAGGTCAGAAAAATGTATGATTGTTTAATTTTTTACACATTTACAACTACAGGACATTAGTTGAATAAATATCTTAGAACGTCACATTCCCTCTTTCCCCCACTGCCCCACCCAGGTAGTAAAAAATGTTTTTCAAAGACAGTGTGGCCGCTGTATTCGATAAAAACATAGCGACCAGGTGCCAGATTGTAAGCATTTAAAAGAAGCTCTTGAGCCAAGGCGGAGAGGCCAACTTTGAATGTTATGTTTAAAAAAATGACACCTATCAATCCTACTCACTCTGTCCTTAACAATCTCCCACCAGTAATTGTGGAGTAATTTAGAATACCATCAGAGAATAATGTAATCTTTTTATTTTTATGTAACTCTGAAGTACTTTAAAATATGTCCCAAACTGTAACTTGACATTACTGAGCTATCATTCATAGAACAAAATCTTAACATACAGTACTTCAATTAAACACTGGGTCAGACAGTGACATCAGGTAGGCAGATTAATCATGATGGAAAGCACTTGAACTGAGTCAGAGGATGACAGTTTGTTACAACCACTCAAACCTTGGATGTTATTGCAGTGATCTATAAGACAAACAGGCTGTATGGCAAAACTTTACCCTTTTAAAACAAGCAAAGCAGACTGCTCAGTTTGGTGCTACAGCAATTCCAACATAAGGCGTAAACTCACTGTATAATCTTTATCTTGCAGCACGGGGCTAATAAAGAGGATGGCAACTCCCAGCAAGGGTAGTGAGCAATCAAGTTTCTCTGTGGAGCTCAGCAGTTACAATAAAATGAATTCTCTCAGCAACCATAATCACAAGCCGTGGTGCTGTCTTAATACTATACAGGCAACCAATGACTCAAAACCTCCCAAGCAGGACTCCTCAATTCACATATCAGGACAAGTTGTAAACCCGTTTTTTGGGGCCCCCTGCAATCCTGAAAAATAAACCGGGGCCCAACATGTTGCATCATTTACTGAGAATATAAAGACAAAAAAATCTGTTGTTCTGTGGCATCAGAGGCAGTGCAATGATCAGATGTCAGTTTGTAAGGATGGCTCATAAAATACGGAAATCAAATAAAATACACAGATACAAGCATGTGAAAAGGCCGCTAACGTAGCCGAGACAGTGAATGGCCCGTGTATGTTAAAGTTAGCAGTGCACCCATGTAGTGGCGGGAATGACCTTCCAGGTGTCAGTGAGATAGAAATAGACTTCTGTTACCAGAGAGGCCAGCAGACTTAACATCTTCACACAGTAGGTGGCTGTAAGCAGACACCTGCCAGCAGCCGCGAGGCGGAGCTGGTTGCCTTTTAGGCCACGAGCCCACGAGGATAGTAGGGTAGCAGTCATTAAGAAATTTGGAGATGGCACTTAACCTTTTCTCCCACACCCTTGGGTGTCATAGAGCAGCATTAAAAGCATACAGTATTGGCATGAGATGGAAAACTATACTGAATTTCTACAAACAACATAAATGTCCTTGGCAAAGGGAGAAGTTTTCAAAGGCCTCGCCGATTGGCAAAATGTTGGCGGCTAAATACAAACCACTAAGGCATCATCGTTACAAACAAAAGGGGGAGGGTGACCTCTAATGGACTGATTATGCTTGCTAGTCCTGTCAAGCAGAATAAATCGAATTCTTCAGACACCATATAATTTCTTCATCTTGTTTAGTTCAAATAAAAACATGTCCGGAGAAAAGAGGACATCTTTGCAGGGGGCCTGGTAACATTAGGCTCCATTAGAAAAATACTTACATCATAACTGTGCTTATAATCTCATGTTCTGTAAAGAGTTACAGTAGCTCAGGAGGACTATAAAACAATACAAAGAGAGACAAAAAGACGTTTTTCTTCTGTAACAAAGAGACTGAGTTTGCAAAGCAGAGGAGCTGACAGTTGTAAGTTCCTTTTCCCGCTGCCCCTCAGACTCCAGTGGACTGACGATCAGAGCAACAACAGTGGAGACGAAGAAGGTCATAATTTGTGTGTGTGTTTGCATGTAAATGTATGTGTATAGATGACTCTTTGTGTTAAAAGTCACAAGCCAGAAGATCTGGTAATAAAATCCTCCAAGTTTCTGTGGGCAACAGTGCTGGTTCCCCTCTGTGTCCCTCCGTTTGGGATGGTGTTATGTATGCATTTTCCTTTTATCTTCAAATAGTGAGCGGACCAGGTAGACCTGTAGACCTGATACCAACATCATGACAGCGAGATTTATCATCGACCAAAAGTTCACCCTGTCAAAATTACTCTCCTGGAGGTTTCTGTCACGAGCCTCAAAAGCCCGCAGCACCGTCTGGATCTGCATGCTTTTGTCCAGCCGAGCTTTCACGTTGCTGATGGTGTCCTGGAGAAGAGGAGACAGACAGGCTGTGAGTGACTGAATCTAAGAAGACAACAGGTATAAAAAGTTTCAACTTATTTGCAGACCAGGAAACTGAACTCAGTGTCTAAAAATTAGAGAGATAAAAATAAGGTTTCGGTCTCTAGAGGCAGTTCTGAGTGGGTAAACAAAGCGGCTCGATCAAGTGTGTTCCTTATTCCCTGAGAGAACAACTTCCTGCACAGCTGGAAAAAATATTTCCTGTCTTTTAAATGAGGACTTTGTGACTTTTGACACAAATCAAAATTGTTTCAAGTTAAGGGGCAGTGCATGCTACTGTGGTGCAAGCTGAAACAATCGGTTGCCTCAGCCAATAGGTGAGAGTTCATGACATTGTCTATTCTTGTGACACATTACTTGTGACTCTGACTGTAACAGGGTTTTTCCATGGGCCTGGGGCAGGTCCGACAAGCCATGCCCGATGACATGCTTTCCACTGCCTGCTCAGAGCACAGGGTGGTCGTGCTGCTTCAGTCATGCATAGCTAACGGTGGCCAACCTGCTACATTTCCTCCTCGTGTAACTGTGGCTAATCTTCTGTGTGTCTGAGCTGGAGGCTATAAAGAAAGCTCTGTTTTTGTGTGTTGGACTACATGCTATATTTCAAACAGCCTGTGAGGTCACTTTGCACTGTATATGTCAGACAGCCAGCAAAGAAGAGAGGGACAAAGTCTGGAACACCCGGGGAGAATAAACAAACACGCTTTCAACAAGTTTTCACTTCTCACATCTCTCGTTCAGGCTCAAAGGTTTCCATACGAACAAACCGATTACACAACGACTCCAGAATGTGTTGGAAGCAAATATCACACCATACTATTCTGAATAATACAACATGTCACAATAATATATCATGTCCGTGTCAGACTGGAAGCATCCTCACCATGATGTCTTCCAGCTTCATGTCCAACGTGTCTGTTCCATGGACGTACTCCTTCCAGTCTTCTGGCTCTCCGTCTGCATCCATGTTATCCAGAATCAGCTCAAAGAAGATGAGTTTCTCAGAGATGGAACTGAACGTGTTGTCAAAGCAGAACATGTAGTCTCCTTCCTCAGTCTCGACACTGGAGGCAAAGCACAGAAGGAAAGAGTTTACACATGAAACTGTCAATAACGATCGTCTACCAGACTGATGGCACAACTTACGTGTGCACTCCGTCTGACTTGCGGTAGTCACTGAACAGCACTTGGCCAGAAGGAGAGGAGATGAAGAAGTCTACATCAAGTCCTGCACCATCTAATACCTGTGGATAGTTGATGACATTTAAACATTAGAAATACATGCAGCATTGAAAATATCAGAAAACGGAGAGACAGTGTGGTGAATATTTTCTTAAGAGTGTAAAAGGACTTAATACTTGGATACATTAATTCAATGCATTACATGTGAGTAATGCTAGTTTTCTGCTATTTCCTCAATTTTCCCCCCCAATTCTCCAACAAAAAAATTATAAAAAGTCAGTCTGGAGACCTTGTCCTCCATGATAGACACTGCAAAAGACATAAAATGTTGGGGAAGTCTCCCACCAGCAATAACAATAACAACTCCCTGTCTTCCCTCAACTTCTAGACACACAAGAGAGTCAAACTCAAAGATACAGTCAGTGCTGAAAAGCTGCACATTGGACTGGTTTAACAGGTTCCATTCAATTTGAAAATCCAGGTGTGAGCAACATTACGTGCGGGCTCTTTATTCAAACGCATTCATTTCCAGTGACACGACTGCACAAAATTCAACCCTACAAAAACATGTCTCTCACTTTCTTGCGCAAGACATAATTTTGGTGGCAGTTCATCAGTGTGGTAGGAAAGTGTACTGTCAAGGACAATCAACAGGTTTTGCAAGTTTAATGTCATGTAAATGTTGACTCTCGCCTGGGGATTATTATCGATTAGGCAAGCAGAGATAGCTAGCATGGGTTTACACAGTCAGCAGTACAATTTTTAACAAGACCATCGCTGATATGAGCGTGTTTATGACCTGATATTCAATCTCCAGGGAAGCATCTTTCTTCATGGTCTGGTAGAAACACTCCTTGCGACCGGCGGGCAGAGTGAATGTGAAGTCGCTGTCCAACGACTGAGAGAAAGCGGCCAGGACCTCAAACCTCTCCGACACCAGAGCAACAAACGCGGACAGGACACACAAAAGTATCCGGACTACCTCCATAGTCAAGTCTGCGTGGCTAAAAGTCGAAAAGAGCCCCAAATGTACAACAGTAGCGTGGTACTGTTAAACGTAGGCGGCGAGCCGTGTTCGCCCGAACTTCACTTCAGTTGAACTGTTCTGACAAGGCCAAAGAAAGTTAAGGACCCCGCCTGTTTGAAAAACGAACACATTAAATATTTTCATTTATAAGTTTAATCAATATTGGAGAAAAAAACGGTTCTATTTCATTTTACACGTGTCTGGTTATTTTTGATCGTGTATTTCGGTCGACGAGATTTACATACAATTAAAAGTTGAGGCAAATTTTCAGGGCACTTTCACGATGCATTTTGGGATATGTAGTCATTTTTGTTTCTGTGCGTTGCTGGGAGGAGTAATTGAGAGTAGCCTTACTTAACAATAGAATTATTCATTTTAATAACAAAGATGACCAAAACGTATTAAAATGTTAGCGAACAAAGAAATGTTTATACTACACACACGTGTTATCGTGTGTTTTATGAGAGGAAAAGATTTTATATTCTACAGACTTTAGCTTAAAAATATAAAATCATGAATAACATTTGCCTTATGCCTTATGTAAAGATAGTTTAAGGACAATGATAATTTTGATAAACGTCGAATCACCACTAAAAGT
>JAQNCA010000025.1:21381997-21392210 GCA_029783725.1 Acanthurus tractus
TGTGCAAGTTCAAGCTTTTTCCCAAACTCTTTTCCGTCTGTCTACTCTTTGCTTAACTCAGGATGGATACATACACATGTGTGATCAGGTCAAGTTAAAAACAGGTTTTAAACAACTCTTGACGTTTTGCAGAATACAAAGGGTTGAAGTGCTTTTTGATTTGGTGTATTGAGATCGTAAAGAAACTGAAATATGCATTCTTGGTTCATCAAGGAATATTGTATTCATTATTTTGATTTGATATTAACCTCACAATCTTTGCCTTTGGGGTCAAAAAGTACATCAAACTTGACTGAACATGTAAATGGAGGAGTTTATTTCATGTTAAATCCTCAGTAAGCAACTGACTGTGTAAAAAAGCTCAATTTTCACTGTCTGGAAAATATTTACAGGTTTTTCTTCTTTAAAAGATAATTTCACGTTGAGTTTAAAAAGTTTTCCAAAATTTTAGACATTCATCAGAACTGACTTAACTTTTTGTCCTCATAATCAGCTGACATTTCATTTTTTCTCTAATTGGTTGCACAATTCATTCATTGTGTCGTCTTTGGCAAAATATGTGGGACATGTCTTCCTGGAATCTCTGTGGATGTTTTACTGCTCGAAGGTGAAAAAGGGCACAGGAGGCATTTGTAATGCAACACAACGTAGTCTAAAGCTATGGAAAGCTAAGTTTAGCCAGGAGCCTATATAAGCCAGTGATTCATATTTAACCCCTCGTATCTGTACGCTGCTTGGCTCTTAGGTTTCCCTCTCTGGCCCTCTGGCCCCTCCTCATCCTTTAGGGGAAAGCGTATATTTTTGAGGTGTTTACGTATATAGGAACACGCGCACATTTCATAATCAGCAGGGAGCAGAACATCTGTAAAAGTCCTGTCTTGGTGTCAGAGTCAGCTGCTCTTCAGAATTAAAGAGCAGGGACTTCTTCCCATAGATGTGACATTTTACACTTATGTTCAGCATTCAGAAAGATAAATCCATCCTAGAGGAGGGAGTGTTATTTACTTCTCCACTAAGCTTCAGTTGTCTTCACTGCAACACTGCACTTTGAGTAATGGTTCAAAACTCCTGATAGGAAATCTGAACATATTCAGTGAATTTCATGCCAAATTGAGTGGAAGCAGCTTCAATATTTTGATTAAAATCTTGTTTTAAGGGGTTTTTGTTTGCTCATAAAATCTGATGGCAGCAGCGCAGCTTTCAAATGATCCTCTTGCAAATTAAGTCTCAGCTGGATGTTCTCGTCATCTTTTGTCATTCAATCACCTCAAATGTTATGTACAGAATGCAGATGGAGAGGCTCCCTGAGTGGCAGTATGCTGACTTGCGCAGATGGTTGTGTCTGTGCATGATTGTGAGTATTTCTGCCCGCTACTCATCTCCCTCCTCCTGACGGCCTGGCTGACAGGGCGCTAACATGACTGTCCATGTGTCCTCCTCTTCTGACAGTGATATTTGACCGCTCAAGGGGAACAGCTCCAGTTTCAGAGTCGCACAAGTGTTTGTGTCTGAGCTTTGTGTCTTTGATGCTGTGTGTCGTCATGCTCTGAATAAGACTTTTGTATCAGCATTTTCATAATGTACGCGGGCTTTCAGGCTAAACAAAGTACAATTCTCATGTCTTTGCCTGTAGATCCCCATAACAGAGCCTGCATGAAGATGTTAGCCTAGTTAGCCTAATAGCTCCAAGGCAACAAGAGTTTTTGTGTGAGCTCTGCAGAAGAAACGTGTTTCGACAGACATTCTTCTCTTCTTTTAAACTTTACTGATAAGGTTACCAATTAAGAACCATTGGCTCCACCCTTCCCCCAAGCCTGTCTTTGTGTTTTGTTTGCTTATCATCTCTTGCACCATCTACCCCCTATTACCCTGTCTTTTTTCTTATCCTTCATCATCGAAAAAAGGTGCTCCTATTTTAACAGTAGCCCCGCTGCCTGGCAGATAAAATGTAGGTTAGTCTGTGCGCCAGACTTTTCCCTCTTCGTGTCGGCCCAGTTGGCCCTGAGAGCACACTGCGGGTTCAGAGAAGATAGTCTTTGCTTCCAGTCTGCACTGCACTTTATTGGTAGCCTTTTTAAGTAGCCGAACATAAATGTGTGGAGAGGACAACAGGTGCAAGGTATTCAAAAAATATGGAGGCGAAATTGAAACCAGTAAAAGCCGTTAAAGTTTTACACGGGGCACACGTGAGCTGTGTTGAAATGAGTTTGGCTTGGAGACACCTGAAATACTTGCAGCAATATTCTGGACCCTGCTAAGCCCCATGGGCAGAAAGGGACAAAGAGGAGGGGGCGGATAAGACCGATTCAAGGAATGCAGTTTGCCCAGAGTAGAATACACAAATAACAAGGGTAAAGTTTTGTATACACGCTGGTTATTTACACATGATTGCTCACCCTTTGCAGTCTAATATAATATTTCTCCCTGGAGTTTGTCTCTCTTCCTCTTTGTCTCGGCTCTTTTTCGTTGCACATTCGGCCTCCTTAGATCTCACACACGGAGTATTTTCACCGCCTGTGCCAAGAGCTTGTGTCAGATGTCCTCATTCTTCTCACTGTGGAGTGTGTGATATAGTTCAGCTTTGTCGTTCTTTTAAATTAAATGCACCCATCGCGTATTGTGCTACAAAACTTCTAATCTTCGTTTAAACCCTCACCATGAGGTGAAAACAGACACAGGGCTTTGCAGGGTTTTTAATGGTGATGCTCCTTTATCTTTTTTTTGCAGCTAGCTGTACAATAACTGGTGTTGCTGTCTGATATATTCCTCTTGTATGATGATCAGAACAAGTTTGCATCGTGTTAACCATTATTTTCTCCTTGTTTGTGTTTCAGGTACCCCAGTCAATATGTGTATTGTTCAGAGCAGAGCTTGTCTGGCCAAGGTCAGTTTGCTGAGGACAAAAACCCCGATGGCCAGAAGCAGGAGCAGGACTCCCCACAACACAAGGTGTGTTGAAGTTTTTTGCCTAAAAGTGTTCAAACACTGTTTAGTCTCAACAAGAATTGCCTTCAGTTTTAATACACTATTATAATGAAGAACATGTTTCAAATAATGCATTAAATATCAAGCTTTAAATCACTTGTTAAACCTTGTAACATTGTCTAAAAAGTATCACCACCTAAAAACTAATATTTAACTGTAATAATGTGGCAATATGGCCTGATCAAGCACAGCCCATAAGAACTACTTGAAACAACCACCATGTTGTCTCACCACATGCAGGAGTTTTAGGTCTGTGGCACTGGGGGCCTTAGGGTCGGGTACATTGTAAGTGAGACATGCAAACAGGCGGACCTTGTTACACCTGGCATCACAAACCTCTCTGGTAGAGGGAGGAACCAGAGGTGGTGCAGGAAATGAAGCAGCACCAGCTACACATACTGGATCGCCTCTTTAAAAGCACTCGGTCTGGAACCAAACTCCTTGACAAGTGCTGGGTTTCTTAGGCGGATGTGAATATACTCACGAGCCCCCAACTACAAGCCACTGTATTAAAATTCACCCCACAGAACCAGGGCGTTGTCTCGATTTGACCAGCAGTCCAGATAGGCTGTGGCTTTGTTGTGTGTCGAGGTGAAAATGTTTCGGGGGAGGGACATTTTGACTGCCTTGCATGGCCTGCTGCTGCTGCCACCACAAACTCAGCCCTGAAAAAGTGACAGAAGATGAAAGGACAGATCTTCAGTGCTTGGTCATCTTGTCGGCCAGCTGTGGGACGATGAACAGTATTGTTAGACTCACTCGCTCATGGTGAATCGTATGTATGCTGAGAAGGCAGAACACTAAGAGGATAGTAGTGAGAGTTGGTACATGTACTTAAGTGACCCACTAACCCTTGGTGACAAGTGGGAGGCAGAGAGACAGGAGGAGCAGCTATAAATAATTTGTGCCAATGATCAGGGAAGTCCTGGATGATAGAGGCAACCCTGTCAATCACGGGAGGGTATTCCATAATTTACTGAAAGAAAACAACACATCAGACATTTCACCATGTCTCTTTAACTTTCTAACTGATAACCTGGATTTATTTTTTTAAACTGTCAGGAGGAACACGAAGAGAGAGTTGACACAATGTACAGTACAGGAGGATTAGTGTCACTTGCAGCTTAAGTGGTTAAAGCAGCCCGGTGACGCATCGTTAAGGGCATATGTAGGTTTCGCCGTGTAACGAGTCAAAAGTGGTGGTGATGCAGGTTAGGACCAGTTGTGTGGGGTTGGGGAGGTCATAGTAAACAAAGCCTCCCCATAGCTTGCCTTACTGGCTTCATAATGTTGGTGACTAATCCATTTTAAGTCCGACAACAAGAGCTTGTCAGAGGTGGGCTTGCTGGCTCAAAGCACGGTCTGGGTTAAACATTTGATACACTCAGCTCTTGTGAAAAGACACTCAAAGTTGTGCTTGTGTGCACACTTGCATGTTTTCGTTTAATCATAGGACTTTTTTCAATTATAAATGCTGACTTTATTGGTAACAGAGGCCCTTATGTGGACTGAAACCCAGTCACAATGAGGCAAAAGGTTGTTTTTGAGCTCCTGGTTGGAAGTAAAGTTTGAATTGAGGTTATGTTGAGGTCAGGGTTAGACATGAGTTGGTTATGGTTAAGGTTAGGCAATGAACAGGATTCGTGCAATATCCTAACAAAGGAAGTTGTGCAAACTTTTTTTTTTGTATGGAAATGAGTGTGTGAGCGTTAGAATGAATGATGCTGTAATTTGTGGAAGCGAATGTGGTCAGGTATGCATGCGTGAGCCCAGAAGAAGGGGAATCATTGTTTATGGTCCAGCAACAAACAGGCGTGCCGGGGCAGTTCAGCAGGCCTGGCAGTCTGTCACCGGCCTGCATAACAAAGTCATTGTCTGTGGACAAAAGGGCTTTTTTTTACAACCACAGATGCAAAAAAAAAAAACCAACTTTCACTTCTGACATTTTCACTCAGAATGTAGATATACATTGTTTTATAGTGTTTGCCCTTTGCTTCATTTTTATACAGTGGTATTTGATATTTCGTAACTGCTTTGTCAACAGTTTTCGATTCTGTTCGGTAATGTGGAGAATTTTTTCTTTTATTTGTTCTCCTCCAGGTGTTGGAAGAACGGACGACACACACATCATACGATATTGGACTAGAGACAGAGAGAGCAGCACTGGAGGAGCTGGCAACACACAATGTACACCAAGAACAGGTAATGTCATTTATATTGTCTATATTTATTGTCTATTACAGTCCTTGTATAGAACAGAACAACACACAAAAAGGTGGAAAAGAGGGAAATAAGTCAATAATAAAACAAGTTCATTTAGTTCTACCAAAGGCTTTAAAACTTCTTTGTGAAAGCACGGTTCTTCAAATTTATTCACTTCTGATATCACTGGGTTCGACTGAATCAGTGCTATTGGTGGATTCCAAAGCTTTTTGAACACAAGTAAAGTTTATGAATTTGTCACAAATGGGGCTGACTTTACATTTTCATTCTGATGGATTGTCTTATATGTGTATGTTTTTGTTTCTTTCTCCCAAGACTGTGAATCCTCGAGAAGCTGAGCTTAAGGAGCCCAAGACTGACCCAGAATATGACGCTGCACCTGTCGCCCCTGAGCCAGAACTCCACCCAGACCCCCAGACGAATTTGAACCTGCAGACTGTCACTCAGAACCACGATCAGGAAGTCCCTGTGTCCTCCACTCCAGAACCAGTTCCAGCACAAGGCCAAGTCTTCACAGATGCCCCAGCCCCACCAGAAATCCACAGCGACACCCCCACTGCACACCCCAGCCTGGACTCAGGTCCAGCCACATCCCAAGATGAAGCTGAAAACACACCTACCTCACAGAGTGCCGGCCAGACCCACACAGGGTAAGCTAAGTTCACTTTCTTATTCCAGAGACCTGGTCTCTGGCTTTAGAAGTTGGCTATAACCAAAAAGGTCCCAACGGTGACCTCAGATTAAAATCTTTGGTGTCCAAAAATGCACTTTCCTCTTAAAACGGTTAAAGCCAGCTTCAGCCCAGTCCAGGTACGACGTAAGTAAAAGTGTTTTGTAGTGCCGCCATGGTCATGCCACACATTGCACATTTTCTTTAATATTTTTGTTGGTTAACTTTTGTTCCCTTCAGTTTGTTTTATTTATTTATTTATTTTTTTTCAATAAATCACTGTCAATGACTTATCACAAACTGAAAGAGAAGCTCAAAGAAAAGTTGGTCTGACATCCTGGATAGTTCAAAGTCACTTTTCATGGACCTGGAGGCTGTGAAGTTACTCGGACGTGCTCATGTACTGTGAAATTTTGACTGAAGGACTTTGTAATAGAAGCTCATGGACATTGTGGAAAAATACCTGTTTGGATGAGAAACTTTGGCCAAAGTAAGTCTGGATATCCCCTGGACCGAAGCTTTGAGAAGAAGATGTCCAACTAATGGAAACATTTGCATCAAAATCCGTCAACATCGGGACATTTCAGGACGTGCACTCGGGTCATCTAACCAGCGAGAAACCTCTTCATTCCCTTTGTCCATTCATTTCCTTCCCTCCTTTCTCTCTTTCTCCTGCCTTTTTTTCTGTCTCTCTCTCTCGCTCTCCCTACGCTCTGCCGTTCATCTCCTCTTCCTCACCCCACTTCCCTGCCTCTCTCTCTCACCCCATCCTCCTCCTCTCTACCTTCCCCCAGTGTATGGAGGTGTGGTAAACACCATGTCCTTTCTTTCCTTCAGCGCAGTGCAGGTTGCCAGTGCAGGAGATGATCTCCCAGTAGACAACTTTGTCTTTGCCGAGCACTCTGATTCACAGTGCGGGGTCATTCCCCCCGAACTGCCAATCTGTGAAATATCTCCTTTTGGCAGCCCTCTCCTCAGGTGAGTTTCTAACCCCCAGAAGCCAATCAAAGCACAGAGACAGGTAATCAAGTCACAAACTACCCCTCTCTGCTGTGCGCAACCGTCGACCGCTGGCCTTGCTCTCCACTTACTGCTGCTTTTTTTATTTTCAGTTTCCTTTTCCCGTTTTTTTTTTTTTTTTTTTTTTTTTTTGCCTGCTCACAACAAAGAACTGTCAGTGCTTTCAAATAATTGAAAAACATCATTATGTGTTGCATCATGAATCCATAATTTTAGAGTACTTACGTGTTTTTTTCACATTTCTTTATCCTTATTCCTCCCCTCTCCGTTACCTTCCCTCCTCTCCAATTCCTCCTCCCTCTCCGCGACCTGGCCCCATGTCTCTGCTATAGTGTGGATCAGGCTGGCATAGAGGACCAGCGGTCGGACCAGAGCCACAGTTCTGGTCCTGAAGCAGAGGTCCAGTCTACTTCAGGCCATGTGGACCAGGAACAACAGCAGCAGCAGCAGCAGCAGCAGCAGCAGCAGGAGGTGGAGGATGGGCTGTCTAATTTGGACCTGGAAGGCAACACTTCACAACACCACCACGAGCAGAAGGTGAGCAGCTTGTAGTTCCCATGACTTTCACACATGTATTAATCTTTTATAGAGTGGAAAAACAAAACTTTAGCATAATTTGCAGCATCTGAAACTGTTTAGTAAACACCAGATTTAAGAAACAGCTCTGCACTAAAACACAGGAGCTTTCTTCATTACTGGAATTATGTGGAAATCTACATAAATGCAGGACTTTAACCTTCTCATGTGTCCCAGTTAAACTATGAGTAGAGTGTGAATCTTTTCAGAAGTATGTACAGAGATAAAACATTACAGCAGCTATCATGAAGGAAAAGCTTTAAGGTTTGACCCTAAACATAAAAACACGGACATGCGGTGGAAAATCGTGGCTGTTGGATGAAAGTATGATCAGTGCATCGTCTCTGTCCATCTGTTCGCACATTTTTTTAGTCAAACTTTAAGGCACAACTGCGGCTTGATTAGTATCAAAGCCATGCATATGTAATTCGTGCAGCTGCTTGCAAAGGGCAGTTTTTGAATGTTTCAAGTGGCAAATGCTGAGTCAACTCATTTTCTGTTGTGTTTTTTTCTGTTTTTCGACTGCCATGCTTGAATGGTATTTTTAGAAGAGTGTATCCGGGGGAATTTACCTAGTCGGGGGGGGGGGTGGATTGTGTGTATTTTGTATTTGTACATTATGCTGCTGTTTAGGAGCAAAGACCTGACTGATCTGTGTGCAGCTGCTGTAACCGCCTGGCTGTTTACACAAGAGGCCGTCTGAGTTGGTGGATTTTTTAAGGCTCAGACTCTCTCGTGAGGTCCAAAAGGGTGCTTACATAATCCATCAAAATATTATTCACAGCTCAGTGCATCTCAATGCCTCAGTGGCCAGGAGCTAGCTGACTACAATGAACTGTGGGATGGGCACCTCTTGATTGTTCCGACACACACTGAGCATGTGTGTTAGAGGCAGGTCGGAGCATGCAAGGAAACAAATTAGTTTTTCTTAGTCATATTTCGCGATGATGGATTAACTCAAAACACTCTTGCATATTGTGATATTAACATTGGGGGGATTAGGTGACTTAATTGTCATTATAGACACGTGTGTGTGACACACCGTGACTGTGTGTTTCAGGCAGGGGATGCCGGCACTCCCAAGGAGACTGATCCCTCAGTGCCCAGCAAAGAGGACATCCCGACCTTTGACGAGTGGAAGAAACAAGTCATGGAGGTGGAGAAGGAGAAAAGTGAGTGCATCAATAATTGAAGCAACACGTTCAGGGACACGTGCACAAGTGGAGGAGAGACACACCGTAAACAAGCGAACGCAGTGTCTCATAAATGAGATCCAATCCAGAGGCTTGCTGCACGGTTTTTTGCTCTCACACAGCTGGGCAGTTCAAAGATAGCCGCATGGTGTTAATCTAACGCGCTGACACAGACCCGGGCACAGTTTGCAGCATCGCTACCACAGACAAAAGAGGCTCTCAAATCGGTTTTAATCTACATCTCATTTTCTTGCCTCTTTGTCCTCCCTGGTGTTAGTTTTTTTTTTTTTTTGTTCATTGTCTGTCTCTTCTGTCCTTCTTTGTTTCCTTTCTTTCCATCTATCTCTCTCACCATCTCTCTCTCGCTCTCTGTTCTCTCTTTTTCCATGTGCACGCCGTGTGCAGCGGTCAGCAGAGCGTGCATTTATACGTGTTGTGTAACCTCTCTACTTGTTCCTCTCAGGCGATGCTCTTTTTTTAGATTTTTTTTTTTTTTTTTTTTCCCAGTGTCTGTAAGTGGCCTAATGTAACACTTCATCTCTGTCCAGGTCAGTCTCTCCATACCTCGACCAGCGGCAGCCCCCATCCAGTGAAAAAGGGCAAGAAAAACTTCAAGAATAACTACGCTTCTGTAGAGTGTGGTGCCAAGATACTGTCTGCCAACAGTGAGGCCAAGGTTAAACGCACATCACCCCTCCTGCTCTGTTGGCTGCACGCAAACACTTTCAGTCACTCAACTTATGATTCAGATGTCGTACTGCCATGTTGTTTCAGCAAATGCATGAAAAATATTTCAAGATCTTTTTATGTTTAAGTTGAGAATTTAGATTTAAGCATGGATTCATGTTTAGGTTTATATTAAATGATGTTATTGATTGATAAATAAGTAATAAATGAAATAAAAAACCGTGTAAAGTGATGGTGGATGCTAATTGATGCTAATTTGTTCCCTCTTATTCTTCTTTCTTCTTCAGAGCACTTCAGCTATTCTCAAGGAGAATATGGACCTTTACATGCTAAATCCCTGCAGCAACAAAATCTGGTGCGTGCACACAGGTTGAACACAGTTCTGTCTCTGACGCAGCCCTGTTTTAAGTTTCACATGAGTTTCTTCTTCTGATGAGTTTTCTCTCTTTGCCTCTCTGCAGGTTTGTGATAGAGCTCTGTGAGCCCATTCAAGTCAAGCAGCTGGACATTGCTAACTTCGAGCTGTTTTCGTCAACACCTAAAGACTTTTTAGTGTCCATCAGTGACAGGTATGCTCACTTGTGTTCAAACATGTTCGAACTTGCTTTCTATTTGAAGAAGCGTCCAAGCTGATTGACATGTTCTCAAAGGCAGGCGGTGGATTTACAACAAAAAGCCCCGTGTCGTCCTTTGCAGAAAGACTCGCGGGCTTCCAGTCCTGTTGTTTCATGTTATGTCATCTGTAACTGAAGATGAACTGTTGAGACAACTGCAAGGGGGGGGTGGGATTGCACAACATCTAACCCCTGAAATTTCCACTCTTGTATAATTGTTTTAATGGTTGCTTTTTAAATACGGT
>JAQNCA010000025.1:21473863-21485601 GCA_029783725.1 Acanthurus tractus
AAAATAAAGTAACATGGTGCAGAAAGGCAAAAATGTAATGTCCTCATATGAGTGTGCAGGGTCTCAGGAGGTTAATGTTCATTATTTATTTTCAATTTTCACACAATGCAAGTCATGACTTTAAATGTGTTTGTCGTCATTGTGCATTCTCAGTGTGTATGTGTGTCTACGCCTGTCAAAATTGCTGTTATTTATGCCAATATTCATTTATCGAGCGAAGCATCACCTTTAACAGGTCTGACTGTGTGACAGAAAAAGTTTGGCCTCCATCCGAGAGAGGAGTTGAGAAAAAATGAGGGTGCAGCCACAAAGTGCACAGTCACTGTTTTTTTTTTTTTTTTTTTTCTTCCCCAGACTAATTCAAGGGGCTGTTGTAAGTGAAATGCAATGCAGCAGAAACTCAGACATCAATTATGGTGATGGAGTATGGCAGCGTCGGTTGTGTCGATGGAGACATATTTTGTTTGAGTGGAGGAGAGAGCTACACCTCAGGCACACCTTTTTTTATTTGTGCAGCAGATTTGCTCTTTTTTTTCTGACTGGATTGATCATTTCTGTCCGTGCTGACAATAAACAAAGAAGAGGAGTCAGATGTTGTCCATGAAAGTTGGATGAAGCAAAATCTGTCTTTAGTGTCGAGTCATCTAAATGATTAATAAAGTGCTCACTGTTCTTATGCTATTGTTTCAGATTAGAGGAGAGCTGTTGATGTTGTTCACCAGGGCTGTACAAAATATTATTTCTTACATTCAAATCTTTTGAATGTCTGTTATCACCCTAAAAAAAGCTGAAATTTTCACCTAGCATCTCTTGCCTGAGTTTGATCACTGGATTACTTGTGTTTATTCGCCTTAAACTGCCAAATAGTGTATGTTAGCAGTAAGCTAGCAAGCAACAGCAGACATTAAAGGCGTGTTTGTTTCCAGTTCAGATCTAAGCACCTAACAAACTCTGGTTCTTTTAAGTTTCCCCTCGTCTCTGTATGTTCATAAAGTAAGTGGTTTAAGCTCCAGTAATTTAAGCAGTAGACAGAGAAACCACTAAGTGTAGCTCACTACCTCTCCACTCCAACTCACTGCTTTAAGTAAAGCTAAGTCCACTAATAATCCAAAAAGGTTAAAAAATAAACTCTGAGCTCTCCTCCCACCGTTAAATAACTCTTGATCAGAGCAAAATTCAGTGTGACTTAGAGTGTTTATCCCTCCAAAAGCTCTGGTCTGCCCTCAGCTCTCCTCCGGAGCTCCTCGTCTCTGAGCTGATTTCTGTCCCGCAGCCTCCAACATCCTGCAAAACTGTGCAAATCAGATGGTTCAGAGTCAAATGTCAACAATATGAATAAATCTACTAAGCCTCTAACTGTTTATCACAACCCTTTTGTTGTTTACCTGCTCTGTTCATGCTGCTCTTTAGTCACGATCTTAATAATTTCGCTCTCCATCTAAACAAGTGATGCAATATGCGAAATTTGCTTTAAACATATTTTTTTGAAATAGTGCCTTTTCAACGACCTTAATGTTTTCTATTTAAGGTACATGTTCACATTGTTGTTTTGTCTGAGCAACAGTCACAAAACCCACAAACATTGTTGTATTTAAAACAGCATAAAAACATTGAAAATGACCTAAAAGGCTCAAAAAGCTTGAAACCAGGGAACCTTCTGACATGTTTAACTATGATAAATGACCTCAACAAATAATTGCAATCACAGTTGCTGGCTGATTTTTATATTCTTTGCCTCACTGATCAATAGATTCATTTTCTTGTCTGTTACCAAATAGGTACCACATGGGTTATGTTCAACCAAAAACCAGCGAGGGGACTGAGGTCATTCACGTCTACACAATATAAGAAAATCAAATAAAAGGTAAAAAGACACAGAGAGTGAAGGATCTTCCATAAGAAGGTTCAAAATGGGTGAGTCTTCAGTGGTGCAGCAGTGGGAAAAAAGGGGGGGAGGCAGCAGGTAAGGAGAGGACAGTGGGGGGATGGGGGTGGGTGGTGGTGGTGGGGGGGGGGAGACCAGTGTAACAATATGGCTGAGCTGGTGGATCGATAATATACTCTCTGATCCATAACATATTAATGGGAGGGAATACATTATTACTGTTAAGAGATGTCAGGTGGACAGGACACACACACACACACACACACACACAGGCACACACAAGAACACACACACACTCACACCTCTGAGAGCTGGGGAATTTTCAGCAGAGCGAAGGTGACGGACACAACACTGCATGTAGGCACCGTGCCAAGGAGAGGCTCTCCTCCTCTCTTCCTCTCCTCTTCTCTCTCCTCCTCTTCAGTTCTTAACCTTGGGACCCTCCATCTCCTCTCCTCCTTCTCCTCCTCCTCCTCCCTCAGATGCCCCCCCCCCACACTCCCCCCTTCTGTCCATTTCATTTCCTGTCTTAATATCCTGATTGAAGTGGTCAGCTTTCTCTGTTGTGGTTAATGAGCAGCAGGTGTCTGAGTGCAGCTCGCCCAACCATGACTGGGACTCGGGGACCAACTCGCAGCAGAGCGGCTTCTTTATCAGCCTGGAAACGAGGGAAGAGCCTGCAGTCCGGCCTCCTTAAGCATTTTAATGGCTTTTCATTATTGCTGATAGTGAAGAGTGGAATACAATGGAGAGAGACGGTGGCGTCCTCAGATGTGGCACTTCTAAAGTGTGATATGAAAACATTGTCGCACGGTTCTTCTCCGTGTTCTCAGTAGTTAAACTTGAAACCCGTTTTCAGAGGAAATTGTAAATTATCACATTTTTTTGCCTGTTATTGCAGAATCCCTTAACATTAAGGCAAAGGGCCTTTATTGATACAGAAATGTACTAAACTGAGTTTCAACCACAATTTTAAACACCACGATGTTGTTCTACACATCAGCGGTGTACACTTTTATGTGTGTGTGTTTCTTTCTGTCTCTCTGCAGTGTGTGAGATGTCCATTAGAATGCGATGCAATATAGTGCAGCAGTTTATGTGCTTTGAATACACAACTACGCCGAGTAGATACACAGACAGAGGGAGAAAAAAACCCAAACTGGTATGTTGTGAATGTAATGATGCATCTCCGTAATCTTTTTATTTTTTCTCTCAGCTCTCTGCATTATTACTGAAACAATGATGCAGCAACGTCAGCTGAAAGTCTCGCCATGATTTAATGACTACACAATATATGCAAGAGATTTTTTTTTTTGTTGTCTCATGCAGGGTTGCAGTGGTTTAACACGATAACCATCTCAGTCCTTTCGGCTCCGCATGCTCTTTATTACAGCCACCTCCTCGATCCGATGGAGTGGCTTTTTTTTATGAACCGACTGACTGACTGGCAGGCTGTGCTGGCTGGCTGGCTGGCTGGCTGGCTGGCTGGTAAGCCCACTGATGCTGTTTAAAGCACCATCAAAGGGAAAAAAAGAAATAATGGGAGTCAATGCAAAAACCCCACTTTTAAATCAAAGTGGAGAGAGAGGCTTACAAAGAGAGGGAGATGTGGGTCTAAGATGATGGAGGATCAACTGCTGGTGAACTGTGAGGCTTTGATAGACTGAAGTACTGTGGTCATGATGACAGAGGAACATCTGTGCATGTGAAAACAGAAAAAAAAATGATGGAATTTCTATTTTAAATACTTGTTTAAACTGACAAGATGATTGCATGCATACATTGAAGAAGAAACGTGACTACATAGTAAAAAAAACCGATCGTTTGTTGGTTGTGGGGTCTTCAGGTACACATTAAGACAGCAAACAATCTTTTTTTAATGTATATATGCATTTTTGCATAGCCTCGATTTATAGATCAGGTATCAATTAAACCTCTAACACATCATGCGTCATGGTACTCCTTAAGACCAGGCACATCTTGAATACTGTGTCTGTGTGTGTCTGCAGGCCTGCATGCGGTGATGTTGATGTGTGTGTGTGTGTGTGTGTGTGTGCTGTAGAAAAAAGGGTGAGGAGGGGAGCAAACTAGTTATCAGCGGTCCTCACCTCAAAACCCAATGATGTGCCCTTGAGAAATTCATTTGACCTCAGCTGTGCTCTGGCGAGCAGCAGACTGACTGTACATACAGAGCACATCAACGTTTGTCTGTGTGTGTACATACAGGCTCCTACAACAACACACTTCACCACCATAACAGCTGAGGACACTACTGACAGAGAAAAGGTGTGTTTAGGTGGTGCATTACAGTGAGGAACAAGCATCAAAGTAAATGAAAATTGAAAGGACATGCTGTTCTGTGAGCTCCGAGCTTTTCAGGACCTCACACCCCTGATTTGATTAGCTGACTGGCGCGTCATTATTTTGTTGCCGGGAGAAGGCTGGTGAGGCGCTAATGGATGGCAGCCATTTCTGCTAAAGAAACACATCCATGAAGGGTCAGTGAAGTTTCCAGCCTGCAATGTTTCAAGTCCCAGTGGTGCAAAGAGGCTCTGGCCCTCCATCTTTATGTTTACAGCTAAAAATAGCGCAGGTTTATCGCCATCACATGGTCCCCTGGGTGTGTGTAGAAAGTGAGCGAGGGGTCGGAGAAACGGGCACCGCTTCCTGTGTCCAACTCCAAGTCTGTGTATTTATCTTTGAGCCACAGCTGAGCTTAAACTGGGACGAAGGGGAAGAGAGACGGTGGACAATGGGAAAGAGGGAGGGCACACACACACACACACACACACGCACGCACACACACACACACACACGCACACACACGCACGCAGGACTGATGCCAGGCTGCTGGCATCAGGTTTCAAACTCTGACCGGCGTCAGTCCAGCAGCAGGTCCACATGCAGCGGAGTGTTGTGCATGTTGGTGTGTGTGTGTGTGTGTGTGTGTGTGTTTAGTTGAATGCTTTTTTTCTCGCACATAGTTGAACTGTTGATGTCAGAAAGCAGATTGATGCAGTTTCCCCCTTTTTTCCACGAGTCCTCCTTCTTCCTCCCTTCCCCTCCTCCCTCTCCCTCTCCCCCTCTCCTCTCCTCTCCCCCTCCCTCCCTCTCTCTCCCTCTGCGGGGTGAGCGAGGCGAGGCCAGATGAGTTGCTATGTCAGAGGGAATGCAGCAGTAAGGAAGGCGAAGCTTTATTTCTCAGTGAAAGGTGTATTTTTCTCCTGTCAACAGCCACGGCTGCATCAGCCTCTCCTTGACTTCCCCCTCCTCCCAATCTCCATCTTCTTTTTTTCCCCCTCACATTTCTCCTGCTCCTTTCTATCTTTGCCTCCCCCCTTTTCTCACTCACTCTCTCTCTCTCGCTCTCTCTGCTTCCTATCTGGAGCTGTACAGAGGACAGATTGAGGATATTATTTTTCTTCGACTGAGTTTTTCTGCTATTCGATGATACTGAAGGTCCCATTCTGCTCCTGTGTCCAAGATAAATCAAAAACATTTTTCTACAGCTGCAATCAATGCCCTAGCACTTTTTCAACAGCACTGCCTCCCCCCCCACACACACACACATACACATATCCACACACATGCACACACTCTCACACACATATCCACACATGCACACACTCTCACACACTCTCACACGCAAACACACACTTTCTCTTCTCTGTTTCTTCCTGAGGCGATGGTTCTCTCTTGAACGCCGACATTAGATAGCCTCCCTCCAGCAGTCCACTCCTCTGGGAGGGATTTGCATCTCATTTGCATCTCGTTACAGATTTAATAGAGCAAACTGTGCTCCATCCTGAGTAAAAATGACAAGGGGGGGGATTGGAAAGGTGAAGATAGCTGAGAAGAGTCAGTCTGCCGGTGACTGCTCGTGCCCCCCAGCAGCTGTTACTGTAAAGGCCCCCGACTCTCACCTTCCTATGTGGCTCTGCAATTAAGAATATTCTTGAAAAGTTTAAAATAATGTCACATATTTTAAAAGGCGTAAGAGGAAGTGGAACATGGTTCTGTTTCAGAGGTAAGAATTCGAAATCACATCGACTTTAATAATAATAATAAGAGAAACTACAAAGAAGTCGGACCTGCAACAAATTTTAGCTCAAAGAAACATCTGGTTTGTTTTATTTGTCCAGACAGGGATCCTGAAAAAGTAAAAAATAATGTAATTATCTCTTTCATATTTCCACTTTGGTCAGATTTTCGTTTGTATGTCACCATCCTCACTGGATGCACAAGTAAAAACCTGGTAATTGTGAGCTATAATTATCTTTTTAAAAGCACAGACTCTTGGATCGTTATTCCTGGAAGGCAATCATGGTGTTGGTCTCTGTTGTACACACATAAAAAAAAGTGGAACATATTGCTATTTAAAGGCAGGAAAAAGGGCCAGTTGGCCAACTCGAAGAGGTTGTGCTTGTTGTTTTGTAAAGTAACAGTTAAGCTCAACATCGTCAAGTTTTTGGACTGAAATCAGACAACTTGTGAGCAATATGAATGGACAGGAAGTCCGACATCATCGAACAGTAGAGATTACAGGGAGCATTTTTTGCTAAGTGTTTTCTTTGCCAGGTTTTAAAGGCTGCATGTCAGCAAAATGACATGGTTTTCTGAACTCAGATTTAGCCTCTCTAGTGTTTGCTGTTACCCACTTAGACATTATATTCAAATCACCGATGATTATCAGTGAAGTGAAGTATTATAGTGAATTATAATTATGCCAAGAGTCTGTGAAAGAATCATTAGTTAACCCTGTAATATTCACTGAGTTATGTAGCCATAGTTTTTTGACTTTGTCCATGTTGTCCAGTCATGGTGTTATACTTTTTAAACCCTGTCATTATTTTATTGTGATCACAATCTTTTTTAATACACATGCTTTCGATATAACATGTGACCTTAACCTACAACTAAACATTAAACCCATTTCATGCTAGAAAAAACTAAAATTCATATTGTGTATAACTCTTCAGTGCAAACATATGATTTTTGCTCCATATCACTCAGCCCTGTGTGTGATTTGTGCGCTGCCGCACCGACAGATTTCATGCTAGCTGCAGTCTTAAAAATGCTGAGTCATCAATTGTTGATAAAGTTACTCATTCATCTTAAATCACAGATTGTCAACCACAGGAAAGAAACTCTTGATCACAGGTGGCGTTGAATGATAGAAGCCAGTGGAACAGCAGCTGGATGTCAGAGCTTCATCTCTCCGTCGATCTCTGCGGAGAAATCCCTGACGCTTTGCTCAAAGACACCTCGGCAGGCAAAGTGTTCGCCGACACAGAAGCAGGAGCCGCACTTTCACATACAGCTAATGGGGCAGAAAATATGATTTGTTTATGTAAATTCATATCAGTCAGCGTGTGACAATCCTGAGATAAACCCCGGCATATCACACAGCCCTTTTTTTAATTACCTTATTGTGCTGTCTCTCCTCAGCAGAGAACTCCTGGAAGGAAGAGGCTTTTTCAATTAGGACTTCTACCCCCTCCCCCATCCAAGCTCCACTCTCTGCCACACGCTTTGTTATTGTGTGCGTGTGCGTGTGTGTGTGAATTATTTGGTAACCTTTCTAATTTCACACTTGTTAAGTTTTCGTGTAAAAGGCAACATTTTAGAAGGAAGCCCTCAGGATGGGTGAATATCATTAGTGATTGTGTTCAAGTGTGTGTGTCCCCCGTATGAGTTTGTGTGTGAGTCAGAGGATTGATGGCAAAAAGATAAGTAATGTGAAGTAAAGGGCAGGTTCGAGTCTCTCCAGGCCTTTTTTCCACACAGACTTTGACCTTGTTTACTTTTACTTTCGTGTAATCAGGTCAGAAGTGGACAAACGTTGAATACAAAAGTAAATGACCACCATGACACTTTGTGATCTGATGCTCAAACCACCTTTTACCTTTACTTACCTTTTTTTTTAAAGTTTTTTGCATCATATGTCCTGTTGCTTCCTCAAAAGGGATAAAACAGGATGTCACCCATGCAGGATACAGTGTTTTCTCAGTTTGCGCTCTTTTGCAAATCGTAGAGACTTCATCCGAAGTATTTTGACAGTTGGAATGGCATCCAGACAACATGTTTATTAGTTCTTGGAATACATTGGTTTTCTGAGCTTATTGATGCAAATAAAAATCGCTGGCTTGTCTTTTGATGGATTAACCCTTTAAGATCTGAAGATATGTAACTTCTGTGTTTTGTTTTTGTTTTTCTTAACCTCTTTTAGCAGTCAGAATCAAGTGTGATGCATCGTTTGATTCAGAAGAACCTGAAGTTTGAGCTTTGTCCATTTTAAAGCCAGAGATTTTTCATTTGCTTTGAGACCGGATAAACTGAACCCTAACACTAACACCCTGCATGTTGCAGCAGTTTTTTATGCCATCATTCAAGACAAACATGACATATGTGATACCACTGAAAAGCTGATGAACTGTGCTTTGTGAGATTTCTTAAAGCATCTTGATTGCATAAGCGATTCAAAAGTTATTAAACAGTAAAAACGATAGAAATTTCCAGCCACCAGCGGCTGTTCAGGTCTTTGAGGATTAAGGTGAAAACTGTGCATGAGTCCTGCTGATCTTCTAACAGAAGTAACACAGGCGATGATGAAAACAGCTGGACGACATAGAGATGCATGAACGACTAATCTGATTGTCTTATTTGTTCACTACAATGCATTTTAATACAAAGTGTAAACAGGGTCTCGGACACACACACACATGCAAACACACGAACAGACCACTGCAGCATCCTGTCGAGGTGATCGTTTGTGGTCTGAGGCCCTCAGATGCACACACACACACACACACTGCGCCGTGTGTGTTTCTGTGATGACGATTATGCCTTTTCTCTGTTTGTTTCTCTCTCTCTCTCTCTCTCAGCATCTCTCTCCTTCCCTCTCTAATTTATGTGTTGTTGTTGGGGCTGGTGCTGATAGGCCCAGAGATGGCATTTAGCTAAAGAGCAGAGAGGCTGTTAGCTTCTCCATTCATCTAATCAATCTCACTAATGAAACCACTGTCCTCTCCACAGACTCTTTCTTCCCTCTCTTCTCTCATCATTCTCTCTCCTCTCTCTTTCCTGCCCTCTACCCTCTCATCATTTGCTCTCCTTGTGCTTGTATCATGTTACTTTCTGGTGGCACACTGCCACCCATATTAATTTATCTTCTCCTTCCTCCTTCCTCTCCTTGCCTCCTTGCCTCCTCTCTTCCTTCGTTCAGCTGCTCCAGATTCACCGCTGGTGGATTTGCTCCCAGTGAGGCAGCTTTTTCTGGTGTTTGCTTCCTCCATTTCAGCAAAAACCCCGTGTCTCCTCCCCTCCCTCAGCAGAATAGATGGTGGATTGACCCAGTTAGGGTGAGAATGGGTATTGTACTGGGAGTTTGTATATGTGCCAGTTTTTGTGCAACAAGAATGTGTGTGTGTGTTTTTTCCACATGCGCACATCTCGGCTACATACATGCATGTGGATTTTTAAAGCTTGGCTTGGTAATTTTGGAGAAACCAGCGAGAGTAAGCTTGATTTTTAAAAGTATTTAACCAGAAAAATCCTCCCCCCCCCCCCTTTTTTTCAGGCCATCTTCCAAAATCACTCCCACAAAACACAACATGTCTTTCCTGACTCCTGCTGGAGGACGAGGCAATTAGAAGATGTTTGGGAGAGAAGCACCTCCTTGTCATTGCTAACTTGGTCCAGCTAGCTCGTGTTTCATAAACACTGATCGTTATCATAACGAACATAAACGACAAATATGACCTTCAGTGTTTGCATGTTAGTATTAAAACATCTTGACTGCACTTTTTCCGTCCTTCTTGGCAATTATTTTGATATACTTTTAGCAATTTAATGAAAGATATTGAAAGATAAGACTGGGCGGGGTGCACGTGGGTGGGCGAGTGTGATGTAGAGAGGCAGGAAGTCATCCAGCTGTTTTTATTCAGACAAAAAAAATGATTGGATGGTTTATTACAGGCCTGCAACAGCCACAGATACCAGGCTTTTTTCTTTTATCTGATCATTTGATTTGCTTTTCCTTTGCAAATACTTAATTTTCTCCATCAGGACCCTTCAGACTTTATCTGGTATCAAGTTAACTTACCTCAGAAAAAAAGAGAAAGCTGAGTCCATCCATTTTTTAAAAGCTTACGTCTGTTTTTTTCCCATAACTGTCTCTGGTAGTTACTCTGTAATGTACTGTAGCATGAAGTCCTGTTGCTATGGATACCTAAAGTTTATTGCCGAATACTGATTTAATATTGGAGTTCAAATTTTAACCGGTTGTATGTTTGAGCTCGTTTCGATTTTACATCAGGAATTGGAATTTTCCTCAGCTGTGAAGTAATCGAGTACTAAAACATTGGGGTGTGTTTTTTGATTTCCTGTCAGACTCCCTTCCAGTTCGGATGACAAAAAGTGTTGAAAACACATTGAGGGTAACGTTGGTGTGCAGAGATGTGAAGCTTAAAACAGGAGAAAGTGAGTGAAATTGCTTAAAGGGATGAAATGCCAATGTTGATGCTCCAACTCCGTCTGGGCCCGGTGTTACAGCTGTTACTCTGTTTTCTGCCGTACGCAAATTACACAGCGATTACATTAGCTGCACTCTGCCCCCAGTTGAATTTTCATTTCATTTTAGTGGAAATAAAACCCGTTCAGTTCATTTTCGAGTGTCAACGCCCATATACAGCAAATAACGTTAAACTGTAAATTACTAAGTGTGTTATTGATTAGTAGCTGGATTACAGACGTGAACTGAAAGCGTGTGATCTCTGCAGCACAGAGCGATGATCCTGTGATGGGAACGAGATGAGTCTACCAGCAACATGCTGGCCTAAGATTTGTTGTCAAAGCCGAAAGGAAAATTACTGCACTGGACAAGTAAAATTACTGGAAATAAGTGAATATGAACTTAATAACGGGAATGGAACGAGTGAAAATGTGCCATATGTAAACCCGAACTTTGTTTGTGGAGTGTCTGTATCTTATCATAAGCACAATGAGATATTTTAACCATAAATTAGACATGAAATTGAGGTTTCGCAGTGTGTTTGGCAGTATTTTACACTTAAATTCAGTGCTAACAGGGAACCTGATCATTTTAATGAGGCAGACTGTAAACTCTGTCTGATGAAGGTGGCTAAACCTCTAATCCTACACACACACACACACACCTTCATAAGAGACAGGCTGCCAGAAAACGAGCCCGGCGGTGAAAGCTCGACCAGAGAGGCCAGACACTCGGCCATCCGGATCAAAGTCAGCGCTGCAGATGTGAAGCCTCATATTGTTTCCAGTGTAATCGGTGCCACCGGTGCATCAGAGTTGATTAAGCAAAGAGAAAAAAAATGTCCTCAGTGTGGCTCGTCTGACTCTGAGGGGAGAGAGAGAGAGAGAGAGAGGGTGTTATCTGAGGAGGGGGAGATTGTCCTGGGGGGGGGTCCCTCTGTTTCTTTCTCTGCACCACTTCATTCCAAAATCTGTTTTGTGTGTGTCTGTGTAAGTGTGCGACTGCTCATGTTTGTGTGTGTATACATCACTGAGAGAGAGTGTGTGTGTGTGTGTGTGTGTAGCCTTGGGGTGTTGACGTGTGCCGGACAGAGACCCTACAGAGAGCCTTTGTGGTGAAGTCTTCCCTGCAGCAAGGTCGCCCCCCCCTTCACACACGCACACACACACACATACACACTCACACATCCCTCGCTCCTCCATCACTACATCTCCGTCCATATCTGTGCTGCATTTGTAGTTTTTATGCTTTTCTGTCACCATCTTTCTCACACACACACACACACACACACACACACACACACACACACACACACACACACACACACACACACACACACAC
>JAQNCA010000025.1:21542117-21553155 GCA_029783725.1 Acanthurus tractus
CGCGGAAAGGGCACACTTCTACAGTTTCAGCGAAGTGGAAGAGGGAGTGAGTGTGTGTGTGTGTGTGTGTGTGTGTGTGTGTGTGTGTGTGTGTGTGTGTGTGTGTGTGTGTGTTTGGGCGTTTCTGAGTGTACCAACATATATGAGTATGTGTGCACTTGTGTGTGTGTGTGAGTATGTGAGCGTTTACAGTGAGTGATTTGCGGTTGAAGGGAGAAAACGGTGAACCTTTGCTGCAGTTCTGGCATTTATCCACTTGCATCTGACTTACATTCATCCAGATGTCACCGAGAAAAAAACCACAGAACTCTGCAGTTTTATTTCAGGTGTCATTTCACTTTTTTTCACTGAGGCGTCAAAAGATGGTGTCAAAGAGGAGGGAAGTCAGCAAACATGACTAAAATGTGAATACAACTACCATCAACCGTCACATCGGTTGTTTTTATTGTTTTTAATTAAAGGACCTGCTGTGGTAGAAATCATTACTGTGTGTTTGAATAATTTGAGAATTCAAACTTTCAGACCAAACAAATTTTAAGTGCAATTATTTGGAAAGAAGGAAATTGTGATGTTTTTTTTTTGTTTGTTTGTATGCTAAAAAATAATCAGCCGGTTAATTAGGGATTAAAAGCAAGCTGATCCTAAATACAACAACCAGGATTTAACATGTTTTTGCAAAACCTTTCGTGTTCTGACACTGATCATCTCTTTTCCCTTTCCTCTGCTCTCCTCTGGAAACAGCTGTAAGAGGTTAGTACCTTCTTTTCCACCATCCCTGCACACTGTGACTGATCCCGAACAAGCTCTGTTTATGTGCTACTGTGGGTGAAATGCATGAAAAGAGCCCCGAGAACTATTATATGGCCTCTCTTAGCTCTTTTTCCTCTATAAATGATGGTTTAAGGTTCAGAATGGCTCTCCGTCCTTCTTGTAGGATTTTATGGTGGCAGACAACAGTAACAGTGTGTTTTCAGCACACCCACAAGAGCTCCACAGTAATACTAGATTTCTCATTTCTGGACGGAAAAAAGGACCTGCATGCTACATTTGCAGGCATTAAGTCAGAACTAGTCATGCCGGGGGAATGTAATTCATTTCAACAAAGTCCCATATTGTCCGGACTCTCAAGTTTATACATGAGCCTATCTGGCCTCTGCAAATCCTTCAAAAGTGGAAATGTTCTTAGCGAGCAGCGGCGGAGGAGCTGTCCTTGGTGCTGAACTCAGAGGAGATTCAAGAGCAGGAATTTACTGCGTCTGCTGAGGTTTTCTGGTGCAACACTGGGTAATAAATGCGCTGTGTGGGTACACATGATTCTATCTTAAAAAACTGTTATTAGAAGTCATTTCTGCTTTTGCGTCGAGGAGGCCTTTTTTTGTGTGTGTGTGGCAGAACTCTGGAGATTATAATCTGTCTTGTCACGCTTTGTGTTTTTTTTTGTGGCTTCTGCGGCTGTTTGTTTTAAGATTTCCTTTTATTCTTGTGCAGTTAGAATGCAAATATGTGTGTACTTGGGTTTTTTTTCTCTTCCTCTTTTGGATGTTATCTGTGTTGTTGTTGTTTTTTTTTTTTAAACCAGATCCAATTATTCAAAAAATCTATCAATCACGGTTCAACATGATTTCGGCGTTTGATGATTTCCTCATGCACTTAGACTTGGGAAGTGTCTATCAAACACACAGGCAGCATGAAATAAATATAAGTGCATGTTTGGTCTTTTTTTTTTCCACCTTAATGAGTCCTTTGGAGCAGAGATCCGAGCTGGTGCGTCTGTGAGGGATGAAGCATTAGCTGATCTGACGCCGGCTGTGGATGTGCTGAGATTTGATTGATTTGGCTCAGTCTGCAGGAGACCAGCGAATGCAGCATCATTGCATCATGGCGCTGCTGTCAAACAAAAACAAAAACAAAAAGCCCCTCATACCTCCTGTGTTGATGTTTTATTGTTTCTGACTGGAATTGAATTGTGCTTTTCTTACTGCTGTTGTTTTTTTATGACCGAAGGGCCCACGGGGACCCATTACAAACCTTCTGTGTAGTTTCAAAATGCCCCGGCATCAATTGGAATATCTGACTGGATGTTAGTCGGTTCCTTACCAAAAAAAAAAAAAAAACACATACATTTCAGCAGTACAAGGCTTGAATCTGACAGCAGCAGTAGGTGTGAGTGTGTGTGTGTGTGTGTGTGTGTGTGTAAACAGATGGTGGAGAGCAGAGATGGCAGAAGGCTCAGAACTGTCTTCACTTCCAGCTCGTCTCTCTCCATGTAAGGGAATGTTAGCTCACATCACACTGAGAAATGCCTTGAGCAACATCTTTCCTGCTGGTCTGCTTTTTTCAACGCAGCACATACATACAACACACACACACACACACACACACACACACACACACACACACACAGCAGCTCTCCACATGCACACATACACACACAAAACACACTTTCCTCCAGAAAAAGAGATCTCTGTCAGATGTGCGCCATGTCTATATGCTCTTCAATCTGCCCTTTTTCTTGTTTGTTAGTGCATTTGTATGCAAATGTGTGTGTTTCCGTGTGCGTGTCTGTGTGTGTGTGTTTCTCTGCTGTAAAAGACACACTCATTAGATGAACATTCTGAAGCACACTAATTAACAGCCTCGTTAAGACTCAAGCAGCTCTCCTGCTGCGGCTGAGGAACAGGCAGGCCATCAGAAACACACACACCACACACACACACACACACACACACACACACCGCACACACAGATCTCTCACACATGCATCTGGATGCAAAGACACAAGAAAACAAAAACATTCATGCACCATACACACATGAGCTGCACACACTGATGCTCACAGGCCGTTACAAACACACTCTGTTCAAAAACACACCTGCGAACAGTCTTTTCTTAATCAAGACACCTTCTCTCATCACGACAAAGATTCATTTTCTGCTTTTTTTTTTTTTTTTTTGCTCCGGCTTTAATAAAGGTCATGCTTTACGTCAGGAGAGTTTGTGCCTTTGAGCTGTTAAACTGTAATGAGAGTCAGATGTGACTTCCGTCGGCTCACACGTGGAGCGCTGCGTCTGATTTCCCACAAAAACATTCACACGACAGCAGCCGGCAGCTTCACAACACCTCCTCTCTCTCTCACACACACAATCACTTTCACCGCTGTCTCCTATCGGCCATACTACACCAATATGCATATGCAAATTTGGTGTTAATTTTCTAATTATAGTTTATTGCGGTAACAGCGCTGCAATTAGGAGAGGCAGTGGTCATGCAGGGGAGAAACTGAGGTCAAAACAATATTTTGACACATCTAAATTGCAAAGTAAACGGAGCTAGATGTTTTTTTTCTCTCTCTCTCTCTCTTTGTGAAAGATTAATCTCTTTTTAAATTCTCCCCACAAGCTCTTATTTATTGTGATCACACCTAGTCTGTCATTGCGTTTTATCTGTGCGAACAGATGAAATGTTGTTGTTTGTATTTAAAAGAATGTATATGTGTGTACGGTTGCAGCACAGCACACGCTATACACACTATACACACCATACACGCACTTCCGCGATTGTTCCTGCGTCGATGTGTTTGCAATGCTAATGAGATTTTGACATGTAAATAGGTAAATAGGTGTGAAAGCATAAACACTCTGAAGGACATATTTGTTGTGTGTGCCTCCTATTATATCTGAATGTATATCTCTTCCTTCTATCTGTGCAGGAACATGATGGGATTGGGTATGACTGAATAAAGCGTTATAAATGCCTGACAGAGAGGCTGAACTATGGCTCCTTATTCTCTTTATACCTGCGGTTATGCATGAACGACCCTTCAAATGCACACACACACACACACACACACAGAGTGACAAACACACACAGTGTAAAGGCCATTTGCTACTTGCTGCATTCAGTCTTCATGACTCGGCTCCCAACAGGCAGCTCACAGATCCCATAATTTAGCCCTTATCTTGCTGGCGGAGGTTGTTTGTAGGGGAATGTGTGTGTGTGTGTTTATGTGTGAGTGTTAACGCTCTCAAGCAGCATTTTTTTTTTTTTTTTTTTTTTTGTACCTGTAGTCCAGGCGCCAGCAACTCTGCACACTGTATTTACCATCACCTTGATTTGCTCCATTGTTTAAGTCCGTGAATAAAAACTGTTACACATGCAATCACTCTCCGCTGCTTTGGCTTATCGCTGCATTTTCACTGAATAGGTGCTAAAAGGTAAAATTGTGTGCAGCGTATTTAAAATGTAGGACACTGAGTTAATCATCAAAGTTAGTCTGTTCAGATGTGTGAGTTTAACTTTAGCAGTTATTGACGGAGAAGCTGAGTGCTGGAGGTGGAGGTCTGGAGGAGGCAGGCAGGCTCGCTGGCCTTGAGCTAACCCGCATTTACAGGAGCCAGGAGCTGAGAACTGAGATGGGATCAATGCTGCAGGTCTTATTTAGATTCCAATTACAGCCATTTCTGATCAATTGGCTCCTCTCCTCACCGGCTAACTGGGGCTCTGCCTTTGATCAATGGCCACACACACACACACACACACACACAGACGGGCTCACACCTTCAGAAACACAGCAATTAACACACTTTTTACCCTCTTAGACACACACACATGCACAGACAGACGTAGGCACACACACACACACACACACACACACGTGGATGCAAAACCATCCAAATGTGTTTGATCAATGCCCATTCGGCCTGTGAGCAGGATCCGCATTATTTCATGCTCTGTAGTTTGAATTGATCACAGGATAAAATGATTAGTGAAGGAATCTTTCATGTCGTTGTTATTTTCCTTTCTCCTCGCACCGAGCCTCCTTGAATTCGTCTGCAAGGAGAAACGTTTGTCCTTGAATGAATCTGTGATCTCGGTTTTGATCCTGAAACACAGAAACAGGTACGCAGTCAAGGAGCTTGCAGCTTGCAGTTGCATGTTATGAACCAGTCATGCTCTTTGAGTTAGAAATATGTATCTTTTAGTGGCGGGACTTGATTGAAAAATTGATCTGATTAATTAGAGGCTTTGTAATTAATTAATCTCGATTAATCGCAAATCAATATTCGAGACGAGAAGCAACATTTTTGGTCATTTTGCTTCCCCTGGTAGGGCTCGGGCCCTACTTATCACATTGTAAAAAAAAAGGGAGGATGTTCTATTGATGCTTAATATTAATGTTAAACATTCTTTGCACTGGCACTCCATGAAAAGTTCAACATGGTGTTTCCACAGATGGAAACGTGAAGAGTTAAAGGTTTAATCTCAAGGTGAGGGAGGTTTTGAATGGAAACAGTCAGAGAGAGCAGCAAACAGCATGGACAGATTATGTGTCGAGCAAATGTGTTAAAACTGCATCTTTCTGTGTGTTCAAAAGCAGGAAAGATCAAGAAAAACGTAGAAGAAGACTTTGTTTGTAAGTGAGTTGTGTCCAAGATCACAGTTTACCGAGAGGAAAACCTCTGCTTTGTTAAACAAGCAGTAGATGACCTCAAATGATTGCAGATGGCCTCACAGGCATTTACACAGATGCACTGTCCCACACACACTCTCTCACACACACACACACACACAGTGGCCTGGACTCATCCCGCGCTCTCTTCCAGCGTGCGTCTGTGTCAATATGTTTGCTTTGTTTGGATGCATCAGTTCATTTTGTTGACTTATTTTCTGCATCAGAAACAATCGCTGCGGCAATTGGGGAAGGGATTAATTTTATGCAAATATATGCAAATAAGTGTGACACAGAACTCCATCCGCATCGGTTCTATGCAAATGATGTTTGCTAAACAGGCGTGTTGGAAAGGGCCCGCATTTCCCAGCCCCGTCACATCCCACCCACCCACCCACCCCTCAACCCTCTTCCCAATCCACCTCCCCCTCCCCCGCCAGAATTGCCCCTGTGCTTCTCTCTTTTTTTTTATCATATCCCCTTTTGTCCCCCCTTCAGTCTCCCTTAATCCCCTCTCCACCCTTTCTCTCACTTGGCCAGCCACTCTGCCCGGGTCGCCTCTCCCAATTCTCACCCAGTTCACCCACCCTCCCCCCTCTACTCTCTCCCCCCTCTGTAATCCTCCTCTTCTTTCTACCCCCAACTCTCTCTCCCTCTCTCTCATCCCTCTGTGTGCTGCATGGCTGTTAGTGGTGTGAGGAGACACTAATGGGGCTTGAGGAAAACATTGTCATAGCGCCTGGAAAGCGCGGAGAGCCAGGAGCCACGCAGGAGGCAGCCAAGGAGGCCTGACATTAGACTTGCTAATGGAAGGTTAACAGAACACAGAGAAGATGGGACGGAGGGAGAAAACACAAGGACTGGAGGAGATAAAGAGGACGACGGGAGTCCAGCAGCAGCGGCAGCATGAAGGGTGGGCAGAGAAAAGGAGAGATACAGGGAGAGAAACTGTGACAGAAATAAAGAGGGAGAGAGACGGAAAGAGGAGCTTCCAGGGGGAGAAACTGGCAAACAGTCTCATCCTCCATTGGCCTGTCCTGCCAGCACTTGAGGGAGGGAAGAAAAAAGAAAAAAAAAGAGAGAGAAGAGGGGGAAGAAGAGGGGAAACTAGGGTGTCTCTTTCCTCCCTCCATGTGCCAATCCGCTTTTCTGGTTTCCTGTTTTTATGAGGAGATTGTGGCATCACGCGTGACGCTTCTCTTCAAAGGCAAAGGGGGAGAGCGTGCGTGTGTCTTTAAATATAAGGGAATTTATAACCACCGCACACACACACACACACACACACACACACACACACACACACACACACACAGGCACCCTTCCCCCTCCCCTCGTCCATCCACCCACCCCACATTCTCCAGACAACCCCCATGACACACACCGCTGCCTTCACAGCACGACAGAAATACTTACAAAACTTGGCCATCCATGGTTTGGTGCTCATTTGTAAAAGCACCGGGGAAAGTGCCGTCGCTCAGAAACAGTGACAGGAGCCTCGTAGAATTAAACCTTCAAACAGAGTTTTTCGTGACGGTGTGAAGTGCCAAAAAAAAAGAAGCGCGGCCGTGGCGGCTGGTGGGAGCGCCATGCGGGCGCACTGAAGCAGTCGCTCGCAGAACAACGGTTGAGGTGGGGGGGGGGGACCATTTCTGCACAGCTTGTGCGGAGCAGTCAGCCAAAGTCTCACACCTAAATGGCATTTGTGAGTAATATGCTTTCCTCTGCTGCAAGTGCAAGCAATGCAATACAGCTAAGTAATATCTCTCTGCAGAGCAATACTGGCTGTCAGCATTATATGGATGAGTTGATGTCTGTGACGTGTGTGTGTGTGTGTGTGTGTGTGTTTGTATATATATGTGTGTGTGTGTTTGTCAGATCCATTTAGTCTGCAGGTACAGCAGCTAAAATGAACTGTTCAGAGGAAGAAGAGAGAGTCTCGCGTTAGCCATGCATCATTAGCATTTGTGACCAGTCACATGGTTGACTGTGTCTCAGCCATTAGGAAGGAAGTGCCGAATGAGAGAGAAGGAGAGAGAGAGAGATGGAGGGAAGTAGAAGACAGATTCACCAAGTACAATGAGTGCACAGGAATTTGTCTCGGTGGCATTTCAGCAGAAACATTACTCGCCTCCATATGAAGAAAGAAGCTCCAGTTTATTCCGACTTGTGGTCCTTTTCTTGCAGTTTTGTGCAGTTTTCCACATGATCCTTTGTGCAAGTTATTGTTGAAACTCTGCAGCATTGTCCTCAAGGGTCAAAGGATAAGACTGAGTGTATAAGTGATATGAGTTAAGCTAATTTTCCAAACCACATTATTTGGAGGTAAAACCAAAAGGCCGCACGCCTGAAATATTGGTAAATGATTCTTAAATGCACAAACTTTAAAGTCAATATTGAGCTTACATGTGTAACTGTGATTTATTTCAATACTTCTAAATACTTTTGTCTGACCTGGGAGTTTTTGTAGAAGATGATTATTGAGAGAGGAGATTGCTGCTCTGCAAAATCTGTTCTTCTGACTTGGTGTGTGCACGGCGTTCAACCAACAGGACTGATGGCCAAAGATACAGAAAGTAGACAAATGTTGCAACAAAGCAGAATCAACCTTCAACCCGCACTCACAAAAAGCAGTGTAACGGGACAGTGAAGGGCTTACGAAACAGGCAGAGTAAAGACGCAAGACAGACAAGGAGGGACACACACACACACACACACACACACACAGACACACACAGGGCACCAGACAATACAGATTTATGTGGCAATACGATAGCATGGCAGTTGGTGACAGCCATTGTGGTGACATCGGAGCTCAGCAGGCCTCAGGCTCTGTTCTCTGTGTGTCTGCGCTGCATGTACACACTGCCGCGTCTCCAGCAGCCCTCATCTGACAGATGGCTGCCGTGCCACCGCGAGACGCTGCTCTTTAGCTATGACAGACATTTCGCCGTGCATGCGAGTTTGCAAATTGAGGTTTTACGCAACAGAAACGACAAGCCGGCTAAACAACCGAACCACAGGCCTGCAGCGAACAGCCCAAACCAATGTGCATCTGCTGCACATACAGATACACACACACACACACACACACACACACACACATACGCACTCATATCCATTTCAGATGTTCAGATGTGTTTTGATCCCTCAAGGCCCAAGCGTGTTTTTCCGTCACTTTTGTGACTCTCCGGCAAAGTTGTCTGAAGAAACCGCGGCTCTGCTGTTCCTGTTGCCTGCTTTCTAATTCATGCTCCGTCTCCATCACCGTAGCAGAGGAGAGGGTAACGAAGTGAGCAGAGATGGATGGGGGGGATAGAGAGCGAGAGATGGCGGCGTGGGGAGAGATGGAAAGAGCGACGGAGTGGAAGAAAAGAGGATGGGGGGGGGGAAGGCAAGACAGTGCAGGGAGTTTGATTCCTCCAGTTGTCAAAAGCAGTGCATTATTGATGTGCTGAGGATCCCACATTGTCGCTGAGATTCTCAGTCTGTCACGTCACGTCCTGTGTGCGTGTGCATACCTCTGTGTGTGTGTGTGTGTGCGTGCGCGTGTGTGTGTGCGCACTGGTTTGTTGTGGTCGCACAAGTCCCACAAGAGTGCTACCTGTCAACACCTCCATATCACAGGGAGCTCAGTCAGTGACAATGCTGTCTCTGTTGTACTGACCGCATGGGACCGACATACTCTCACACATCCAAACACACACACATGCACGCACACACACACACACACTTCCTTACCGATTTGTGGGAGGAAGTGACTGTGTGTGTGTGAGATGTGTTTTGTGTTGTAGCGAGGATCCTCCTGGGGTCTCTGGTTCTCTCTGAGTTTCCTCTCGCTGCATGACTGTGATTTGCCTTTGTCAGTCTGCATTATGAAGTAAGAAGTAAGTCGAAGTAGCTCCCGTATAAAAGTGCGTGTGTGTGTGTGTGTGTGTGCGTGCATGCGTGTGCGTGTGTGTGTGTGTGTGTGTTGGGATGATGAATCTCTGACATTGAGCGATGGCCCTTCTGCTCTGAGCTTTATCTCATGAATTCTTCACACGGTCTCCGCAGCAGACAGAACACCTCACCATTAGATACAAACACTGTTGTACATGATCAATATATCATGTCACACCGCATCCACCGGTGCATTAACAGAGCTGCAGCCAACTTTTTTTTTTTTTTTTTTTTTGTCCATAAAATATGTAGAATTTAAAAAAAAAAAGAAGCCCAACACTCAAGGTGAACTTTTCAAACATTTTTGTGCAGCCAGTCATCCAAAAAAAAACAAACCCCAAACACATCCAGATATTAAAAAAAAAGTAAAACACAGCGAGCCAAAAAAAAAAAAAAAAATCCTTGTATTTGAAAAGAATAATTCAGCAAATTCTTGGCATTTTTCAATTATTGTAATACCTTTTTTTTTTTGTTTCGGTTGACTAATCAGTAAATGAATTTATTTCTTTGCTGTAACCTGTTAGAGTTTGTTAGAAAGAGACTGTTTTTTCAAGCGAGAGCAGCATGTTTTCTAATCTAATGTTTAATCAAATTAAAATCCCTGTGCTGTTACTGCCAAAGAAAATGCTTAGTTGGCACTTCGAGGAGCTCTACTGAAACAGTTTTTCCCTTCCTGCCACCTCATTTGGCCTTTTTGCATAATGTGAGTGTTGTTTAGACCACCTACCATGCCTTTAAAAACCCTTATCACATACTTATTTTTCCTCAGAAGCAGCTTATTTTTTATGAGCCCATTTTGAAGATGCACCGCTGTAAGTCAGTGCACTTAAACAGCGTAGAGTTAATCCAGCGAGCACCAACCTTCTCCTCAGTTAATATTCTCTGTTAATTAATGTACCTGTTTGCTCTATAAAACACTTTAATGAAAATGAATGAAAAAAAACAAACACCTTCGTAGAAAATTGCTGCAGTTACATTTTCTTTTTCCTCCAAAGTCTTGTGAAGTTTATTGTCTCATTATGGCAGCAGCATGTTTTAATTTATAAGCGAGAGCTGATGGCTTGTTTCCAATCTTCCATATATTGTCGTTTTTTTTTTTCCCCTTTCCACTTTATCTAGAAGCACATTAAACACGGCGAGATGTGTCGAGATCTCGATCCTTAGCAAATTCAATTAAATGTCAGTGCTCCTTGTAAGTTACAGCGAGTAGAGTAATAAATGTGTTTGACTCAAATCATATTTCATCAGCGCTTCTTTAGCTTTTATTGCCGTGACCTTAAAGCGTGTATAATCAGCCGCTACCTCTGAGCTCTGAGAGAGCGCCGCCATTGCAGCCATTGCCGCCATTGCCGCCATTGCCGCCGCGGCCGTCAAGATGACACACACCCTCACCCTTCAACCAGCAAAACTGGCACTCGTATTTCGCTTTTATCACGTGCCAGCGAAGCGAGCTCCTGCTTCCATTTCACCGGGACCGTAATGTAAGAACTTCTAAGTTTTGATGACGATTTTGTTCACCGGGGGATGGAGCTTCACTTCAAGAATTATCTGCAGCAAGAAAGCAATTATCTGAGAAAACATAATAGGAACCAAATGACAGACGGGGAGGGGGGGGGGGATAAAAAAAAAGAAGAGAGAGTGAAAAGATCG
>JAQNCA010000025.1:21554527-21566812 GCA_029783725.1 Acanthurus tractus
CAGAAAACATGACGAAGCGTTACTTTAGATTAATTAAAACTTTAATACATGAACTCACCTGTGAACAATCCTGCCTTGATTCTCATCAGCAATCAGCTGCTGAGTAGTGAAAAAACAAATCCCACGACCCAACAGAGGACGTAAGATAGCGAGCTTTAAATTGACTGTCTTTAATGAATATATTTCATCAATTTTATCAACATAAATAAACCAGAAATACTCTAATAATACTTGTACTTTTGATTCCAGAGCTCATAAAAAGTCATTATGGTGTTTGTAGTCACTCACTCTATCAATAGAAAAGGCCTCTGTGCCATAAAAACACCTGAGCAGACTTTAGTTTCTTTAGTTTGTAAGTGGAGCTGCATTTCACATGTGAGACAGCAGATATAGTTTAAGTTCCAATAATCCAGTATTTTCTCTGTCCAGTCTAAATCTCTACATGTGTTCTGGTCTTTGGACCTCGCTGATGGCCATCATCGTCTGCAGCTCTTATTGGACCGCACTCCCGTTTTTGCATCATTGCTGTGGAAGTGAAAAAAAAAACTCCATGTATCTGAGCCGCACAACCTCAGACAAACCCATACACACACATACACACATACACACTAACTGTGATGCTACCCAGCGTGTGTGTATGCATGTGTGTGTGTGTGTGTGCATCCCGCTGATGTCAAAGAGAACAAGCTGTCATTCAGACACGACGATCACAACAGGGATGCGGCATCAGAATGTGACGCGTCAGTGACACATGACAGCTTACAGGCAGCGACTGCGTGTCAGCCCACTGACATACTAGAGGGAAGAGAGACACCGACAGATGGAGAGCCGGTACGGAGGGAAGACACCGCTGTAAGGCAGACGGAGAGACCAGAAAAAAACGGTCCTTTCAGGCCGCCACCCTCCTCCTCCCCTCTTCCATCCAAAGCATCCCAGTTTAGCTCTCCTCCTCTCGCTCAGTCGTCTCCTCAGATCTTTACAGCTATGTCATCATTCCTCTTTTTATCTCATCATCCCACCACTGAAAGACTAATTTGAATCACGCCCTTTGCAACTCTTTCGTCTTCGTCTCTTCTCTTCTGACCTTTTTTTCCCCCCTTCCCTCTCTTTTCTTCTGCTCCTTCTTCTGTCTTTACTCAACCGATCTCCCTCTTCTTCCTTCTTTTGTCTCCTCTCCATCTTCTTCTCCGTTCACCTTCTGCTCCTCCTCCTCCTCCTGTATGTATATTCCCAACCAGATTGCTATCTGGAGCACAGTGAGGGGTCATTAAAATTCAACAACGTTGCACAATAACTTTAAAGGCTGCTTTGTAATAAAACACTAATGAGGAGCACTTCTTATCCACAGCTCAATAGTCTGTTTGTTTCTTTCTCACTTGGTTTTTATAATGAACAAATGAGAAATCTGGTGTGTACCAGCAGCTCCGAGTACAGGGGTTAGTAAACTGAAATGAAATCATTTTTTCTTCTTAGACAACGCTGCCCTGAGTGAAAGCCTCCTCAGACTGCAGCAACTAAATGAACACAAAAACACACAGTCTCATCGCAGCATTAAAGGTCAGTGTCTTAACGTGTGTGTGATTCCCTGAGTGATCGGGTGTGTGTGCATTTTCAATGTGTGACTTCGCGGTCTTTTATTCTCTAAATGTTTTGAGCTGATGATCTGAAAGTGTGCGGCTCTTTTGAAGAAGCAGCAAAGCTCTTTTAAGTGCTACAGACCTCGGCTTCGCCACACACTCTTAATCTATAGGCAAATAACCTTTTAATGCTCAGACCGGCCGCGTAAATGCCTGTTTAATGATTTCAAACACTCCTGCTGGCGTATTAATTAGCACACTGGATGTAAACGGACGCAGACGGAGAGCAGAAAGTTGGTGGGACTTTGTTGGCAGCTTTCTGTAACAGATTCATCCATGTTGCGCAAATATTTGCTTACTCGGCGTACACGCATGTTTGCAGACATCCCTTTGATGTTAAGAGCACATGAATGTTTGCAGAGCATCTCATTTCGCTCCCTGAGCTGTGAATTCTCCTGATCGAGCGTCTTGACGGCCTGTGATGTGCAGGAGTGGGGGCCGTCAGACTGCTCCTGCTCCTTCAGCATGTTGTTCACGAGTCTTTGATCACGGCGGCGGAGCTGCTCAGTCAACACGAAAATCAAAATTCTTTAACAGAACATTATGCCCATTTCTAATACTTCCTCACCTCCAGCAGTCAACCAGAGTCGGATGGTGTGTGTAAGTGCGTGCCGACGTGTGTGTGTGTGTGTGTGTGTGTGTGAGCAGCGCTGTAATAGTGAGTGTATGACACACCACGCTGACAAAGTGGTTTTAACCTCAGTTAATGTTGACTCTTAGTGGCAAGTCTAGACATTTACTCCCACACCATACTTCAGGATGGAGAGAAGAGTGTGACAGAGACTTTAATGCTGACATCCACATTAAAAAAGACAGCGGCAGAGCGGGAAGCAGAGGAAGACGGGGAGGGTTACAAGCAGAGAAGCAAAGAGCTACCAGATTTAGCAAACGGCTAATTTCAAAGGAATTTTCTGAGGAGATGTTGCTGAGAACATATGGATAAACAAACAGTGTCAACAAATGCATATGCATACATGCAGTTGGACCGAATGGCACAAACTGCCTCGCAGTCTCCCAACGTAATGTGTTTGTCCGTGTGTGTGTGTATGAATATCCATGTGCAGGACAGTGTTTTGCTGCCAGTTTTTGTGTGCGAAAGGCGGGTTTGGGAATCACTTAACTTCTGTCACTAGCTGTTATGTCTCTCGCAGCCAGAGGGACGGAGGAGACGGAGTAGAAGGGAGAGCAACAGAGTGAGAGACGGAGATGGAAGGAAAGAGATGCAACCACGGGAGGATTAACCTGAACTACGAGGGAAAATCTCACTTTTTATCAGTCAATCTTCAATATTTTTTTCTTCTCTCTGTTTCTCTTGCAAATCAGCGTGTCTGTTTGCAGTGATTTCCGTCTTAAAAGGGGATCATGATGATGCGAAGGTGTGAGATTTGGCCTTTGTAGCCCAACACAGGAGCCTTGAGCAGGGTTAAACACCCCCCTGCTGCTGCTCTGCCTCCATCACACTGAACCCATGTCACAATCTGACAGAACTGTAGCTTTTGGCTGACAAACAGGGATGTGCTGCAACTCGGTGTGTAGGTATGTGTGTACCGGTGCATGGGGGAGACACATACAAACACACACACACACACACACATGCAAACAAGGGCACCCATCCTTCTCCATGCGTCCGTGTCACTCAGCCACCCCCACAGCGGTGCAAGTCCTGTCTCTACATCCTCCTCCTCTCATCCTGAAAGGTCAGGGCTCATCACCGCGTCAGATGGAGTTTATTCATTCCTGCTCTCCCGCCGACGTCATTCTCACCGAGTCGACTGTCAGAGGAGGTGAACGTCGTGCTCTTGTCAAAATCACATCTCCAGGATTTTCTTCGCTCCTCCTACTCTCTGAACATCAAGACTTCTCTCCAGCTTCTCCCTGCGGATGTATCTTCTCTCTCTTTATGTTTCATTCTTCTACATATTACGCACAAATATATGCAAACACACAAGCAGACATGGATTTCTTCATTGTTCGTCTGCCTGTTTGGATTTCTGATTTGCTTGCAGGTGAGAAGAAGAAAGCATGTGATGAGATTTTTTTTTCGTAAATCCAGCCATTATCTTGACTCAGTGCTCAGCCTCTCTGGCTCTGCTGCACATTATCTGATTGCACACGGAAAATTCCTTGATGCAGCCTGTGGAAATCAGTTTGCCTGACGCCGCCTGAATGAGAAAGTGAGAGAGAGGGAGAGGAATCGGTGGCAATTAACATCACCTCTTTACACCGACTACTTAAAATCCTTTCACTCTCAGCGTAAAAACACTTTCTCTCCTTTCTCCATGTCTTTCATCTCCTGGGCTTTTCCTCTCCTTTTTTTTTTTTTTTAAACCCCAAAAAATATAAATATAAAAATAAATATGAATCTTTGAATTATCCTGTTGTGAGTAAAAGGAGCACGGAGGGATTGCTGAGCCCCCCTCTCTCTGAACACGCTTGTTAGGGAATCACTGGTGTCAGGAGGCATTAAACAGGTCAGACGGAGAGCACGGTGATGTGGGCTAATTTAAGGCTTTAAACCAAATGAACATAAATGTTTTGCCAAATAGCCCAAAGCTATAGTCAAGACAGATTAGAAGTGGAGGTCGGAATCTAAGATTGAAACTCACTGTCAGATGTGTTACTCTAAAAGCAGAAATATTACATACCAGAAGATGCAGCTTGGCATACTCGCTCTCTAATTGCCCATCTTGTAAAAAACTTGGTTTGAAATTAATGGTTTGTGGTTGCTGGCAGCCATAATGGCTATCATTAATTCTTGTCTGCTTTGCTGTTGTGGTCCTTCAGCTCCTATTGTCCTTAAAGCAGAGGCTAATATGAGTGTAGTGTATGGGGCTTTCATTCCTGCTCTGCAGCCAATTAGAGCAACAGCAGCTCGTCTGTGTGTATGTGTGTGTGTGTGGCCCAATGGAGCATGTCTCTGGTTCTGTCCAAATCTGACCCCGCTGTTGCTCCCTCGCCTCCTGCTTAAAACTGTGGACCCATTGCGACCACTTGGTGCTTTACGGGCGGGCCACATCTGTGTGCAATTGTGTCAAGTGTGAGGGGTCCTCAGGGAGTCGGTGACCCACCATGCAGAAGATTTGTTCAGAGCTTTGCTTGCAAGTTATGTGGAATGGTACTCTGTGTGTGAGTTCTCGTGCTTGCTACAAAGTGGGGACCAGTAGTTTGTTACTGACAGAGTGAGGACATTTTTGGGGAAAAAGTGGACATTTTTGCAAGTCCTCAAAAGATTAAAACTTGATATCAAGGGTTAGGTCTGCATTATTTATGGTTTGAATATGGGCCAGGTAAGCAGAATGTTAGCGAGGGTCCTCTCAAGGTAGAAGTACAGGTGTGTGGGTCAAAGAACAGCACAATCACTTTTCATTTGGCCAGACAAAGTGTACTGATGACCTCAAGTGAACAGAAACTAATACAGTCACAGTAAAACAACAAATCCTCTTGCTTTTGAAGAGGAGAGAGAGTGGGGAAGAACAAAAGCAAGAGAATGGCAGGTTTATAAGATGCGACAAGCCTCGCCATCCTTGTCAGTAAAGAAAACATGGCAGTGGGAGGAAGAGAAAAGGGGACAGAAAGAAAGAAAGAGACGGCTGTAAAGAGTTCTGAAATGCCAGCAAGAAGTGAGCAAATGGTAAACTGAAATACATTTAAGTCGGGTTTATTGATGCGGTGGATTTGAGGCACTGGCAGATGTGATTTCCCTTTCAACCTGCAGCTCCGCCGGATCACAGGCCCAGACTCCCCGGGGAGCTACACTTTACCAAACACACCACTCAGCTATGGATCGAAATAGAAAATGAAGGATTTTTTTTTATCCCATAACAAAACGGCTTTTTGAAATAAATGTCTCTCCATGTGTCTCTTTGTTGTGAGTCGTGTAGGTCAGCTGCTCCACACAGAAAGTAGTTCATGTTACTCTCGCTGTCAAATTCGCCTCACATCAAACGGCCGCTCGTGTCCCTGTGCATTAAATTCTGACTTATTTAACAGAACAGATTTGAATTACATATTTATTTCTCTTACTCCTATAGTCTCATCCACGCATGCTCCACGTTTTATCTGTGGAAACCACCTGATAGAGAGACATACAGGAGTCCAGTCTGTAGGTGCAGATGATGATTGCTGCAGCTCCGTGTGAACAGCCTGTACTGTGCTGCAGCTGTCAGAGAATGTAGGGAGTCCATGGGGGGAGCTCACACCCACCCTCAATTACAGGCTCGCACTGACAGCCAGCCTCTCTGCTCATCAGCCGGCCAACCCACCCAGTCATCAGCCGAGCCTCACTCTGCTACCCCCACTCCCGCTCGATATATCCCCCTCCTGCAGCTCTGAGCCTTCAATAGCCCCTCCAGCCAGTTTCCAGCTAACCTTTGCTATCTTAAGGCTGAAAAATACTGTTTGCATGGGTCACCTGCTCTGTGGATGTGTAAGTGTCATCTGCAGCCAGAGCTGCTCTGCTGTTATTCCTGTGCTTTCATGACAAGTGCTTTTGTCTGTCTGACACATACACGGATGTACAGTTGACGGTTTGACAGAAAACTAATCAATGATATTGTTAATGATGTAATTAATCATTAGAGTAATTTATTTAAGCAACATGCACTCATTATATTCATGTAATTACAGTTTTACATTCATATTGATGGCACACTGACCTGAATCAGGGAAAATTACACCTCTTTCAAGTCTCACATTATGTTATTTTGAGCAAAAACCACAGTTTCTACTTGCGATTTTTATAATGTTCCAGCCAATTTAATGATTTTAAATATGTATTTTGGCCATTTTAATGGTTCCCTGGAAAAAGCATCAGCCTATTGACATGCAATGCTTTTACAACTTTTCATTTTTGTACTCAAATGTTTTATTGTGAAAATGTTCACTTTTTCACAGATCCAATGCCTCATTGAAGCATCGAATATTGTTTAAAGCAAATCGGTAGATAAAACTTAAAGAGATGTATGTGTTTGTTATTTCTGATGTGTTTGAAAAGAAAATAACACTGGTGATCAAAGCAACAACGTTACACAACTACCATGTCGACGCATTGTTTCAAGTTTCAAGAGGCACACAGTGACTCATACATATGTTGTATTTAAGGCGGCAGGTCATTCAAGCTGCCTTTGGACCCTCTTTATTTGAAACTTATCAGGTTTTCGGTAAATGTAGAGTAGCTTTCTGTGGCCCGCCCTAATCCTGATTCCCTTACTCCGCACTGCTCCTCCAGGATGCAAAGATGTTGTAGGTGATAACAGAGGAGTGTTGATAAGCAGCATCGATGACACACAGGTTAACACGGCCCTCACTACCTTCCCACACTGCCTCTTGCTCATTCACCTGCTGTCACTTACAATTTAATACTCATATCTGCTGCAGTTACCTTACTTAGAGGCTATATGTTGACATTCGGAGCCCATGTATGCCTATTTTAAGCAATTATAAAATATTTCAAATATTTTCTGTCATGCTTCTCTCTTTGCCTTTTTCCTCTATCAGTCCGTCATTGTGCTCTCTGTCTTCTGGTTCCCTGAAGCCCTAATCAAGGCTCCCAGATGAGGCCCATAGAGACAGAAAGAAAAGAGCACAGAGGCTCCCAGTACGTTCTCTAATAGGGCAGAGGTTGGAGTCTGTCAACTGTAGCCATAAAGACTTTAGGGCAGTGGCTTTGACAGCACAAAGCTGCTTCTTCTGAGTAACCAGGAGACCAAAGTGTTAATGCCGACAGCTCTGCATGGTCACAGGCTAACTGCTAGCCGCCTGGTTGCTGTTTGGACTCACTAAGGGTCTCAAGATGAATCTAAGACTCTGGAACAAAACAATTCTTACAGAAAGCCCATAAACAGAAGCCCCACTCTGCTTCTCTTTCCACTCTTGCATTCTTCACTCCTTTTTACTGCAACACATCCTTCCATCACATCTCCTCCCCCACGTGCTGTGGCTAAAGCTCAGGTAATTTGAATATGTAGATGTGAAGTATGAATGATTAATTAGGGTAATGCAGGGGGATTTAGAGTGCTATACCTATTCTATGCGGATATCGAATGACTATAGCTGATTTGCATAGATCTTAACCTCATCCCACTTGTGTAAAGTGAACCCCACAGTGTACAGTCCACTTTGAATAAATGCACACTCATAAAAAAAAGGGAAAAATGAAACTGAATCATCAATAAAAAGCTGTCCGCTCTTACATGACTCTGTGACAGTTTTGTCATTTCCAGGCTGCTAAACTATCCCCAGCTCAAACGCTCCAGTCACTGTGGGATTGTTGGGAAATGTCGGGGTCAACAAATGACTTAGCTGATGTATTAGCCCGGCTTATAGGCTGACATGCTACATATATGTTACACACATGAGGTCAGCATGATCGATCATTCTCCGAGCTCTGACCGCTCGGATTTTCTCTCTTCTCTAATTGGGCACAGGGGGACCGTCGGCTGGGGAAAAGGACCCGAGATACGATCACACTGCCCTTTTAGCGCAGCAGAAAAAACATGCAGCTCGTCCCTGTGCAACTTTGCACATGTGAATAATTTAAGAAATGCAAGAATGCAATCATGAGATGATGAGTGAAATCAGCTAAAGAAAACAACATTTATCTACAACAACTTTTGTAAAAAGAAAAAATTTATCTCAGTAATCATTTTTGCACTAAGTCTTTCGTCAAGCTCATTGAGAGGTTGGAGCGATTTAATCATAAATAATAACGTTGATTTTTTAATCTCATCTGCGTGCCGCCGGAGTCAGAACAATTGTCATTGAGTTTGGGACGAACCTTGTGTTGTCTAATTTCAGACCACTGGAAGAAATCTGCCTCTGTTTTAGTGGAGCTGGTTAAAAAAAAAAAAAATGTACAGAGAGACTTGTAATTGAAATGTAGTCAGAAGAGATTTTTTTTTTTCCAGTTAAGTTGTATTTGATAGCCTCAAAACTGTGAGGACATTTGCATATTTTTAATTAAATGTCTGGGCTTGTTTTTTTGGGGTTTTTTTTTCCGAAGACCATCAAACCCAAGTCGCCACTTCCTATATCGTGGGATTAACTGATTAATTTTTGCCCCGACTTGTCAGTGTATATTTGTCCGTTTACTCATTATTTAAACTACATTGATTTTAATGTCTTCTCTGCCTCATGAGAAAACTTAGAGTGCTGCTGTCCTGTGTGTGTTTGTGTATTCGTGTGCCTGAACTGCACATTGCTGTTATGTGTAGCAAATTTACATGCACCACCTCCCAGCCAACATTTCTCTGCACGTTGTTCCCTTGACCAATCACACCTTTGCAGAATGGTTGCCATGACAGCCTTATAGCCTCAGCCTCAGCAGGGCTGCAAAACATGTGTATGTGTGTGTGTGTGTTTGTATAGATACTTGTATTTATGTGTTGTTGTTTTTTTGCAATAGAGGCATTGCCAGAGAGAGGAAGTGAGAAGTGATAAGGGTTCATTTTCATCTTGTTGGTGTGCTGCCGTCCTTATCTGTGTGTGTCGGGTAACAGGCCCAGCTGTAAAGGATAATGTGCTTCAGAGAACCCCACCTGTTTGAGAGCAGCTCACAAGCAAGCAGTTCAAATCAATCTCCGATCATTCTCAATCAATATCTCCTTCTGACCGGCTTTGATCAATATCTAGCTTTGAAAAGGATAGCTATAGAGGTAACAGGCACTTTTTGTTGCTCTCTGACCTAATTAGGTGAAGTCTGGGCGTCTGTGTGTGTGTGCAGGATATGTAAGCGTGCATTTTTTGGTTATTTCTGTGCATATGTTTTCTTGTATTTATATGTTAATCTGTGTCTGCGTATGTGTGTGAGATTGAATTGTATGCCAGAGGCTCAGTATGGGGCACAGAGGAGGGGGGGGGCACATGTTCTTGCATTCGTTTTTTTTTTTTCACCAGGCCTCATAAATGTCAAATTTGGGTTGAAGAAATTATGCTTGTTTAGATGATTTAGATTTATCCTACATTCGTTCCCAAAGACCTGCGGTTTTTCCCTGCTCCAATTTGCTTCACAAATGGACATACTGGTGCACACACACGCACACACATAGGCACACATAATGGATGTCAAAAAGATATGTTTGGGTTTCTCCCCTAGGCTGGGGGGCAAAGCAGCTGCGAGACGAATACTTAATCACTTGTATGCAAGTGGAGGAAAACACATTCCTTCAAATGTATAACACCCCAAAATACACACAAACACACACACAGCAGCACACACACACACACAGAAACGGGTAAATGAGGGTATTGGAGGGTTGTTGAACAATGACTTGCAGGTCCAGTAAGTGTTGAAGAGGAAAGCAAAAGCGGCGTGGAACAGGGGAGGTGTGGGCACGGGGGCAGTCTGGGGTCAATTAGTATTCATAAAAGACAAATGAATCCATAGCTGCCGTCTAATACCAATTACTTTTGATCACCTAATCAATTAGGGTTGGTTAGGGTTACTGTAGCTAAATAGAAAATTAACTGCGACATTCACCATTGGCGTCGAGATGACTTTTCATCAGCCGCCACATCGGACATGTTAATTTCCTCATCAAGGTGGAGATTGGACGGATATTCACCCGCCTGGTCGGAAATGCCCACTCCTGCACATACACATGCAACCACACACACAGTTATTACAGGCCCTTTATTAAATATCCCTGTGGCCCCTTAATAGACAAATAGCATCTGATTCTATCAAGCGGAGTACAGAGAAAGAGAGAGTGAGGGAGGGGAGAAAATTAACTGAGTCCTCGGTGGCGGAGAGAATATGCAGCACTGAGAGACAGAGCAAATGAGTAATTCAGAACTGATTGATTGTACAAGAGAGAGAGAAAAAAAATAGAGAATGAGAGAGATAGAGTGCAAAAGTGGTGGAGATACAGAGAGCGAGAGACAGATAAAAAGGGCCATAGATTGCAAGAGAGGGGGAGGAATTGAGAGCAGGGGAAGAAAATGGAAGGTGGAGATATAAGAGATGGATAGCGAGAGAGAGAGGGATTCAGACGAGAGGGAGATGGAGTGGTTGTCGCTTCCCAAACCTTCGCTGGGTGGTTATTGAGCTAACTCTACTCCATGTGCTGCACCTTCTTTTTTTTTTTTTTTTTCACTCCCATCTCTAACCTAGTTTAAGTTCAGCCATCGCCGCGGGCTTGTGGAAGAGGAGTGGCAGGAATATCAGGTCAAGCCCGGGGAGGGGAAAAGCCCAGTGGTTAGTATTCCTGGAGTGTCGGAGGCAGAGAGAGACAGGAGGGAGATGCAGGGGAGAGGGTGTCTGGTGGGGGCAGGGAGAGCGTGTCTGGAGGATGAGGCTTTAGGTTAAAACCAACACTGGTCTCCTCCTGATGATGCTGCATGGACCTTTTAACCCTGCTTAAATGAACTCTGCACAAATGTCCCCTTAAGCCATCACTTGACTTTCTTAAAAACATGTTCAATATAAAATGTAATTGCTACCTGGATAATGACATCATCCTACAGAGGTCGCTCAGGGGCTCCTGCAGTCCATGCATCGAACATGCAGGCCACTAAGACAGTTGGTTAAATTTATTCAATGATAATGGTTCTGGTAAATATTTTTAAAATTAGCAATGACTTTTAAGCCGCCCTGAAGGGATGGGTGTGTTGAGTTTTCCTCTGGCACCAGCAGCAAGGCAAAGTTTTTACATATCTAGAGAAACATGTTAGCATCTAGCATCTAACGTTCCTCTATGGTGTTTCCGAATGAATTTTATATCCTCTGGCTTTCCCTCTGATGCTATCATGATGCTCACATTTGTGGTGTTTCCATGAACATTTTGCTCCCTTAGGATCAATCATAATCATATTGATGATCATCTCTTTGTCATCAGCAGTTCATAGTTTCACTTTGTCCACTTATTTGGTCTTAAATTAAATACCTGCAGAATGTATGACAATTCATATCAGACTCAGCTGTACTTTCTGTGCTAATTGTTGATGTTAGCATGCTAACATGCTAAATTGAGAGGATGAGCATGGTTGACATTCTTCTGCTTAATGCAAACATGTACATTCCAGCATGTTAGAACTGTAATTTTAAATGTGTGTGCATGTTGACATCAGCTGTACAGCTTCACAGATAAATGTTGTGGACTTTTGCTGAAGAAATTACTTTATTCAACTCTGGCAAAGAGTTTTTTCCCATAAATTTCCCATACCCATAAAAACTTTAACCATGCTTTAGTTCTCAGGAGCAGATATTGTGATAAAGTCAGATTCGATTGAAAGTGAACATGCAGATATGTTCAGAATGGGAATTCCCTGGATGTGTTGGTAGAAAATGTAATCTGAGTAGCATTACGCTGAATTTTCACTAATGAAAATGAGTTGTGCGTGAGCCAATTTTCTGTAGGAAACATGGTTGCTTACACTCACCAAGTTTATCACTTGTGTTTGCACTTGTGTGTGCCTGCTTGTGTGCATGCATGCATCTGATTTTTAAATTAGCTGTGTGTGTGAGCATGTGTGAATGTTTCATGCAAGTGCAGCTGGTGAATGTGTTCAAAGATGTGAAAACAGAGCTCACTCCAGGTGGCTTCTCATCACTTCCTATATTGTAATGTGTGGATTGGATCTCGTATCACATGTGTCAAGTGTGTGTGTGTGTGTGTGTGTGTGTGTGTGTGTGTGTGTGTGTGTGTGTGTG
>JAQNCA010000025.1:21566912-21577832 GCA_029783725.1 Acanthurus tractus
TGGATCTCGTATCACATGTGTCAAGTGTGTGTGTGTGTGTGTGTGTGTGTGTGTGTGTGTGTGTGTGTGTGTGTGTGGATCACACCCATAAGGCACTGGTGTGAAATCATCCTCATTCCTGCAGATTCATTTCTCTCTGCCCTCCATGTCTTGCCCTCTCTCTAATTTGTCTCTCTCCTCCTTTTCCTCTCCACCTCCTCCTCTCCCTCCGTGTCTTTGAGGCCAGCGGTCGAGACAGGCTCACACGATGCAGTATTGATGTGGACGGTTAGTTAGCTCTTCCTCCACATATAGTCCTTCCTGTCTAATTAGTGTCGGAGGAGAAGAGCCTGTCACAGTGTTTGTATGAGGTGTATGCGTGTGTGTGTGTGTGTGTGTGAGTGTGTGTGTGTACATGTGTGTTCTAGCCTCTGCTCTCTTATCTCAGAGCTCTCATTAACCAGGCTTTGTTTTCCTTAGCTTCATTAGCATTCCCATGACAGCGGCTGTTACCTCAGCGCTAGGCTAAATGCTAAATGGTAGCCATAAGAAGTCAGTCCGTCCCCCATCCTCTAACATTAGCCTGTTTACATTGTCTAAGTGTTTGTAAGTGCAGTGACACAGCTTAGCCTAATAGCTCTTTGGCAAGGGGTCCACGCATCAAATGTTTGCTTTAGCTGCTCTGCTCTAAAATAGTGAGAGACGAATCATCTCTCCTGCAGAATATGTTAAACCCGCTCTCACCTTAGGGTGAGTCCACTCCGTCTGTGCCCATGAGGAGTCTACTACTCTATTAACATGAAGGCAGCATCTGCACAGACATGTTTCCTCCAGGTGCGAGACACTCCGCAGTTTCTAATATCACTTCCTGGCAGAAATACAGAGAGGAAACAGGGGGAAATAGGAACAAACAAGGAAAGCACCAGTAGGGTGGCTGATCCGGGGGACAGACGTGGGAGGGGGAGGTGGGGGCAGAAGAAGCGGAAAAATGGAAAATGAATGAGCATAGCAGGAGGGATGGGAAGGGGGCGTGGGAGGTTGCTTTAGGGGGTCCGAGTATATGTTCCTCATTAAGATGAGGTTTTCCCCGGAGAGCTTGTGGTGAATTAAGGGGAGATATGTAAAGGAGACCAGGCTGTGACAGGAGAACACCTGTGCTAAGGTGATGCAGGAGCGAAGGGTGCAACTACCATCCATCCGTAATGATCACCATGGAGACCGTGGAGAAAAAGTGTTCAGCAGAAACCAGCGTGGTTCCCAGAGGAGGGGTTCAAAGGCCAGACGCTCTGCTTTTTCCTCCATCCATCCTCTCCCACTTACACAGCCAACCCACATCCCCCCCGATGACAAACTGTGGTACACATTACACACATGGGTCCTCATCCCAAACCCGCTAATAAAGCAGAACGGTGGCTAAGAAAATGTTGATAAACCAATGTACTGAAGTTACATTTAGTCACGTTTGCAGACTTCCTTGCTTCCTCTCTGACTGATGTTACAAAGTTAGCAGCAGGCCACGAAAAACCTTACTTTCAATAAAAATAAGGAGTTTCTCTGAATTTAAACATTGCCGGAAACATTTGGGATAAAGTAAATATATTACTCAACAAAATACAATCTTCTTAGATGTGTTGATGTGGAAATTTTACATAAGTAGGTGTATTGCAGGTGTAAATCACATATACTGTCTTGTCATAATGCAGTTCAGAGCAGAGACCGTTTAGAAAGCTAAACAAAGCTGGATTCTGGAGGAAAATGCAGCTAAACACGGTAAAATTACAGATATCTTTGTAGGCAAAGTGCGTAGTGGGTGCTTAAACCACAAACATTGATGGAAATCTGGACTATAATTATGTTATATTGTTAATTATATTATCTATAAGTCCAGTCAGAGTTCTGAGGACATGTAGGGACTAAACAAACACTTCAAATGTGCACAAAAATGATATATTTTTGTATTTATTACCATGTAATTGCAGTGGACTAATTCCTGATATCAATGACACTTTGCTGTTTTCAGCTACTTTGGTTTTTATTTTCTAAATAAATATAAAATGAATGGAATAAAAATATGTGAATGCCACTGCCACTGATAGTATACAATTAAATTATTTCAGCTTTATTTCAGATGCTGCCAGTACAGAATACATGAACTGCTGTTAATTGACTGAATGAAGGAATTTATCTGGACTGACTTTACATTTCTGGCCTGAAATATCATCCCGGTCCACTTCCTGCCTGACCCGTCGGTTCATCTCAAGTAATAGCGCAACAAAATCTGGTCTTTTTAATGATTAATAAAACGAAAAAAGAAACATGAAGTGTGTGAGTGCCTCAGAATGAAAGTGCCAGAGCTTCTTTAGACTCGACATTTCATACCACTGTTAGAAAGTGACAGAAGAGACAGAGGTTCTCCAGCAGACAGCAGACTCGATCATCAATGATGTAATGCAGCCACGAGACATGGATTTTGAGTAAGGGCTGTTCTTTCCTCTTTGTGTCTGCTGTCGAATGAATATTACTCAGAGACTGAGAGTGGTGAGACAGATGTGAGTAATTATGCAGAAAGCTGTCATACCTTCTATCCATCCTTCCTCGTCCTCCTCTTCCTCTGCCCACTGCCCCTCCTCTCTCTTTATCATTCTCCTCTCCGCTCTCTATAAACCGCCCACTAACCCCGTCCGTCAGTGGCCCGATGCTCACACATCCTTGCAGAGGCTGAAGTGGTCATTATTCACAGCTCGGGCCATGGCTGTTTGCTGTGAAATGTCTTTTAGTGCGCTAACATGCATTCAGAAATGCAATTAGCATAGCGATTAGCATAGCTATTTCGCATGTTAACCTGTCAAAATGCACAGGCACCTCTCTCAGGACCCCTGCAGTCGGTCCCGACAATAAGCTCGTAATGAAAAGGCTTTTCTATCATGCACTCATTCCCCTCGGAGGTGGAAATGAAGCGGAGGAAAAGGTGTGTCAAGATGAAAATGAACAAAAATGCTCTCTTTTCTTCTTTTCTTTTTTCTTACCTTTGCTTTTGGTTTTAGACCTCCCCCGCCCCCCTCCATCTCAGCGTCATGTAGTCTTTATCTCAATATCATTCTGGCCTTCTTTTTTTGTCCACAGTCCCTCCCCAAGGATCCATTGGCTAAATGAAAAAAGCCCCTCTCACTGATGGACTTACACAAACGTGCATGTGGAGCACAAAGTGGCAATATAATACTGTTATTTCAACAGCATGGCCACTGACCCTTCTAAAGAGGATCCCTACTGTGGCTGTATACACATAACCTCAATAATTCACTCACACACTGCTTTCATACACACACACACACACACACACACACACACAGGCACACAAAGAAGAGGTCTAAATAATTTACAGAGAGAGACGTCTAGCCCCCAGCATGAATAAGTAAGAGGCAGCCCACTGGCCGATCGCGCCCTTCTCACGGCTCCTCTCTGACCGCATACGCAGTTTAATCAGCTCATAAATATTACTCTGCTTGCTTACTTGATAGTCACGTTAATTCTCTATTCAATTTATTTTCATCACTCGGTGAGTCTACAAATTGTAGTGTTAAGAGGCAGGTTGGAGATACTCTCAAACACGCGTTTGGACAATGAAAATGTGAGGAGATGCAGATTTTTTAAAGTCACTGTTGGCTGTAATTAAACGCCACTAACCTGCAGTGTGCAGCTCTTATCTTCTGATTTGTTTCATCCTGCAGAATTAATGCTGTTTCCATCCTAACCCTCCTGATATTGTGGCTTTAAAACATCTTCACCAACTCTAAAATATCCCAGTTTGGCTTTTCTCCCTCTGTGATTCAATGCCACATCGCAGTTCACTCTGTAACCACTAGGGGCGTTTGTAAACTCCTTTTTAAAAAAAAGATTTCATCCATATGTTAAAATGAACTAATAGATTCTTTGTGTTGCTGCAGTCTTTGATTCCTTTTGATAATTTATTTTGTAAAAACTTTTGGCAGTTTAGTTGAAAACACTCTGATTTGCGTAAATTTAAAAGACATAAACCAAAATAATTGACTGAAGGTTCAGTAGCACGATTCATGCTCTGTGTTTGTATTATTAATAACATGTAGATATAAAAAATAATGACCCATATTTATTTATTCCAAAAGAGAGCAGCGTAGCATAGATCTGTAGTTAAATAACTCAAATGTGGGTTAAACAAAAAGGGTGCACATAATGTATTTTTATTTAATCTACAACTAAACAACAACACAAACATATAATACAAAAGAATGGAGCATAAATGGAAACTGAGATTGTGTGGATAAAAACAATATTTTAGGATAACTGACAAAACACTTTTTGGTTAGCTTTAAATCAGAAACAGAACTGAATAAACGGAGTTGCAGCTGGTAGTTGTGCAGTGATTTGGGGCATGCTGGTTGATGTTTGCAGGCAGGGGTGAACCTGTGTTAGTCTGTGGAGGCAGCTGACTAAAATCATAAAATAACACTCATTGCTTATGAAACAGTGTCGGTAAAAGATTTGGCGAATTTGTATTGAGGTTGATAAAATGTTGACGAACATGACAATGCTAACGCCCGAGGTTACTATGGTGCTGAATAAATACGAATGAAACAAATCAAACAACGTAATTTTACTAACAGAATCACTGAAACTAAAAAAAACCACAGAGGTTCTTCATCTTGATATCAATACATTGATTTTCTTCATAAATTAAAGCCGGCCATTTAATTAGATCGTACATTTGTCAAATTAAACCATAATTTAAAAGAATTACAACACACAAGGGAGACATTTTGCACGTTTTCACAACACAACTCATAAATCAGTGATTCTTAATTAGAAAACCATTTCAGTGTGTATATATTTGCTGTGACTGCGGGGTCCTGTTGTACTGCAGGTCTGTCAGAGGTGTGAAAAAAGTCCCGGGACACAAAGTTCTTTGCAGAGAAAGTGATTTATTGGCTGTCGTTGACATAATGTTGCTTGTGTAGTGTAAACCTTATCCTGAGCTCAGGTGCTTGTCGGTTAGTATATCATATTTATTTTGTCTCTTAAGACATAAAGTTTGTCACTTTAGCAGCAGAGGCTATTTGTCTCAGCATTTGGGCTGACTGTCCCGTGGAGGAGCTTCACTGACTGCTGTCAGAGGTCAAGGAAACTGTGTTTTCCTGCCGGGGTTGTGGTTGGTGTGTCCTGTTCCTACAAAATAACATGTATTGGTTTGTAGCTCTGCTTCTGCAGTGGTCCAGGTCTGAGGAGGGTAAAACCAGGAGGAGGCTGGAAGGTACGGTCCTTAATAAGCTTCCCACCCGTAGATGTTTGATGGAAAACTCAGTCATGCCAGAAGCAGAACTGCTGAGTTTTTGACCCACAGACGAGTGTGTTTTCCTTTAAAACACCGGGATGAGCAGGTCATGCTGTCTTAACTGACTCCACTTACTGTAACTACAGTTCAAGTTTACCTTAAAAATACTCTAAGCTGCAACGGCACCTTTTGAAGTGGATCGTATGGCGGACATTTGTGACCCGATGTGTTCCTGTTAAGGTGCATCTTTGTACTTAAAAACCCCATTCAAGGAAATATTAAAAATCATATTTAGACAGAAACACCCGCCTCTTGTCCACCATCTTGACCCCTCCTGACTCGGTGCTGCCTGACGTCCATGCAGCTGATGGTAAGCCGGGTTCCTGTGCTGAAACGGAGGAAAGTGATGAACAAAAACTAGATTTTTGTTTCCCTCTTTTTCTGTCTCTCTCTGCAGGTTATTTCTCTGTTCTCCTGCGGTGTTCAATGCATCGTTTTGGTCGTAGCTAAACTGTTTGTTAAACCTGTGATGCACAGGCGCAAAGACCTGGCTTCACGCATCATCCTCGACTCTTTTATAGCAGAAGCTCTGGGAGCGAGCGGGATGAAACCCTCTGATAAATTTAGGTAAAAATAAGATTTTTGCAGAGGGAATATCTGTATGTATGCATAACAGGTAAAGCAGAGACCTATTAAATGAGATATCAGGGCATAAAGGTGTGAAGGGAGAGTTCAGACAGAGGGAGCAGCATGGAGAGGTAAAGAGAGAGAGAGAGGGGTAAAAGGAGAAAGAAAGCGAAATAGCATAAACCGCCGAGCGCAGGGTGCTGCATGTCGGCGGGTGTCAGGGGGAGTATTTGGTGGCCGGGAGCCAGTATGAGTGAGATGAGGGGAGGCGAGCCTGCAGAGCCAATAAATTACGGGCCTTCAAGCCCCACTTTACATTAATGGAATGTGCAGCGCTGTTCTCTCCAGTCGGCTGCTGAGATTAAAGAGTAGGGAAATGGCTGTGGACAGGCTCTCCCTGGCCTGGGCTCTCTGTGTGATACGGGGGCCTTTCAGAAACCCACAGAGCGGCGGGCCCCCGCAGCACTGAGACCCACAAAACAGCAACTGTGGTCCAAACTGAGCATTTTAAAAAAAGAAAAAGAAACGAAAAATCCATCACGACAAAAACCGTCAAGGTGTCTTTGCGTCGTGATCACAAGCCGTCGGCTTCGGGGGGCCAGACAGAGGCGGTTTGCGGAGCGTCGTCGGGAATAATGGCTGCCAAATCCTCACTGGGGTTGTTTGTGTGAAATACTGTATTAAAAGAGCAGTTTCAGAGGGAGAGTCAACCTGGATACGGCGTGGCACTCCGAAGATTTCTGAGAGATTATGTAGGATAAGGTGTGTAAGTATGAAAGAATGGCTGAAGCACATCCTACTAAACCCCGCTCTCTCTCTTTTCACAGCCCCCACACTAAACCCATTACCCCACTATTCATCTCTCAATTGAACTGTGCCACCGCTGTGTCTCCGCCTGTCTCCTGGTGGTTTTACACTTGTTTGATGGAATCAGATGCATCTGGGAAGATTCAATTAAAATGCCGTTGCCTTTCTTAACTACTTCTCATTGCTGGCGTGTCTCCTGCCAGTCTTTTAAAGTGATTACACACAATTATTTCAATTAGATGTCAGGAAGTAGTGCCATCATCATCAGACAGTAATCAGGTTGTGGTTGAGCAGTGGGAGACAGAAAGCGACAGCTCCTCTCATTCTCTTTCATTAAAGATGGAGGAGAACATTGCTGAGCGTTTTTTGCTTTTCCCTTTTTTTTTAAATTTTTTCATTTTTTCATATTTTCCCTCCCGGTTTTTTCACAATGTGGCACACATTTAGAGATGGGAAATAAAAAAAAAAACACACACACTTTTTTGTACCCCCCGCAAGCTGTTCTCATCTCTGCTAATGAATGAAATCCATTTCTGGATCTTTTTCTGAGAGACGGCTCAAGATGAAGGATTGAGAGAGACACAAAGGAAGAGCAGGCCTCCTGTTGTCTCCTGGACGGAGTCAAATAGAGCAGGAAGAGAAAGGGAGATTATACAGACAGCCTTCTGGCTATATACTTTACAGTAGGGAGTAGTTATAATAATATCTGAGCGATATCCTGTCTGTTAGTGAAACAATTTGGATTTAATTCAAAAGATGCTAATGTAATAAATGACACACTTGAACAGGATAATTCACTTCCTCAGTTTTTGTTTATTCGTTTCACTGCCGCCGCTTTCCTTCAACAAGAAGACTTTTTCAGTCTTTCCTTCACTCTCAGTGATACAAAGCGCCTAAAATTAGTGATTAAAAGTGAAAATGGATTCAAAGATTCTTATAATTTGGACTTTTGAAGGAAAAGTAGAAACAAATAGGATGATTTTCTTAATGTTCTCCCATGTTGATGAGCAGGAGTTTATGAGTCGAGCCGGTGGTCCGTGTTTCCGTCGGAGCTCCTGCATGCTGTCCTTGAGGAGCAGAATGTGCTATAGGTGCTCCCACGGGACGGAGGTATGGTAACGGAGCCGGCGCAGGAGCTGCCGGGGCTCTGTGTTGTGATAACAGAGGCTTTGCAGGAGGAGACACACGCAGCATAATGAACAACCCGCCGCCCACTGCAGCACACGCTGCACACACAAACACGTTCACACACACACACACACATGTGCACCCACCAAACACATATTTTATGGAAAACACGCACACACACGAGCTCACACAAAGTGCATGTGCTTTTATAATCCCTTCTTTCCCTTGATGTAATATTTTCACAAAGCATTATAATCAGCGACACATGCACACATAAAAAGTGCACACACACACACACACACACACGCAGGCAGCCCAGCCCTCTGCAGCACATGCTTGGTTGCCTGGCTGAGGCCACGCTGACTGCATGTCTTACAGCAGCATCAGTATGCTACGAGCATGGTCCTGTGTCTACACCACTCTGCTCTCCCTCCCTCCCTCCCTCCGTCCGTCCACCTCTCCTTTATGCATCACTCCGACTTCTCTGTCTTACCTCCATCACTCCCTCCATTGCTTACTTTCCTCTGATACTCTCATCTCTCCCATCTTTTTTTTTTTAGTAAAACAGAGTCAGTTTTGGTTATTAATACAAGGCTGTTTGTGTATTCATCTCTCTACTATTTTCAACATCCTTATCTTTGAACTGTGTGTGTTTTTCTGCACTCCCTCATATTCCACTTGTGCTTCCACTTAATCTTCCCCAGGTTGAACCTCCTTTGCTAACATCATCGCCTGGCTGCTGGCTGTGGTTTTTTTGGGTTCTCTGGACCAAGTTTTGGAGAGGCTGCTAGGCTAATTATGCCGTTAAGATCCAGTCATATTGGCTAATTATGAAGAGTCAAAAAAGAGCAGGTCTAATGGCTAATTATGTTTTTTCTGCTTCTTCTCTCTGTTGTATTGTGATCAGGGGACAGGCCCATTAACTGCCCTGCTGATGGCTGTCATCATCCACAGCCCTCTATGTCCGACACAGAGGGGCAAAGAGTGTGTGTGTGTGTGTGTGTGTGTGTGTGTGTGTGTGTGTGTTGTCTGAATGCGTGTGTGTGTTTGTGTGAGTCTCGGTGGGTGTCTGATGGGAGGGTGCTCAAGTGTGGAGGACTCATCATGGGTTATTAGGAGCATGCAGGGGGGCCATCAAGCGTGAGAGATGGAGAGATAGAGGCTGCAAAAGAGATGAAGAGAGAGAAAGAAAGATGGTTAAGAGAGGATCATTCCTAAAGCAAAGTGGGACCGGTCCCCTTCGAAAGAGACTCACTCGGTTTCTTCCTCTCTCCTCTTGCTCTTCAGTTTGCCTTTTTTTTTGGGCGATGTTGGATAAACTTTTCTTGCTATGAATAAAACATTTTGGAACACTGAACATTGTAAAGTTGGAGGATTTCTGCGACACACACTTTTAAAATAATCTTCCAAAGGCAGCGAAACCCCAAATTCTAATCCATATTGTGATTCAAGCTCTTAAATTGCAATACTACACTTCCCACAATGCAGGAGGTCCTGATCTTTTTCAGCTGGAGATCCAAAGGAAATACGTGGTTTCCCCCTTAAGAGCCAAAAAAGCAAAAATACATGATGAATTAGCATAAAACCAACATTATTAGATAAATTACAGACAAAAAAATACAACAATTAATGAATATTTAATAAATATGACATTTATTTAGTTCATTGCAAAAGAACATAAGAGCAGTAATGACAGTTGCTCAGTGTAATGTCAGATTTCTCAATATTTCATTCACTTCACGGAGCTTAAGCTCAGCAGAGCAGCGTCAAATCAGTGCAGAAAGACTGATACTCTTCCTGCAACTGGTGACCTAATAAAACTGAGTCTGTGACCCATTTTGCATCCTGACCCTAAATTTGGGAAACGCTGCCATGATGTAACTCTGTGGCATCATTTCTCTGACTCTCGTTTCCTGTTAAACACTGACAAGCTTTCTGGCATAAATACGAGTCGTCTCTAAGCCCAAAGCTCAGATAACCTCACGATAACATCGTCGGGGTGATTCTCTCGGGCGCTGGAAAGCTCTTTCCCAAACCGCAGAGGACATTACACAGCTGTTTTTTAACAGCAGTGTCACCCATGAATAGTGAATGGACTGTGATGTTAAAAAACGACGCAGTGATCCTTTAAATAGATATAATTCTAGTCAAAGAGACATTTGCGGGATAAACGAGTGGCATCGGGTGGCGTTTACTGACGGGACAGGTCATTGAACTCTGACACACACAAACACAAACACACACATAATACACGCAGAGCACTCACATGTCTCTCATTGGCCAATGTTAATTTCCTGCCAAGCATCCTCACAGCACATAAAGGCAGATAAGGATAAGAATCTAGACAGCCTTGTACTCCATGATTAATTCATCTCATATTCTGCTTGCCTAAAATGAATGTGCAGTTAATATTTAATATTCCTACGCTTTTTTCACATGATTGCAACATGATCATGAGAGGGACACATAGTGGGTGTTTGGGAGGTGAGAGAGAGGGTAAGAGAGAGCGAGAGAGAGAGAGGGAGGCGGTGTGAAAGATAGCGGGTGAAATTGTGCGATTTGCGAAGTGCGTCGTTACTACTGTTTGTGCTTACCAGTGATGCTAATGTGACACTTAAGTAATTGAAATTGGAAACAAAATGAGATTGAAAGAGACCATTAAAGAGAAAATAACAGGAGATGACTGGAGACGGGAGGAGGAGGAGGAGGAGGAGGAGGAGGAGGAGGATGGGAGAAAGTCGTAGCATTAGCATGTGTAGTTCAGAGTGAGGGGGGACATGTGTGCTAATACAGTTTGTATTTTTTGTGCTGCTCAGATGCACAACAACAACAACAACGTGCATCTTTAATATGGAATTGTATGTTTTTTTCTCCATTAGTGAAATGCAATAATAAGCATCTTGCATTTGTTTGCAGTGTGTACATTAACTCCTCCCCCCTGGAAACAGGTGGGATGAAGGAAAAGCACATACAGGAAGACGAAGGGAGGAGGCAGATTTCATATCACACGATCATAAAACCTCCTGAAATGTTGTTATTGTTCATAATTGGAGTCTTAAATGTGCCTGTTGTGG
>JAQNCA010000025.1:21682260-21699021 GCA_029783725.1 Acanthurus tractus
AATTTTAACATCTTTAAACCCATGTCGGTGTCAGGATTTGCACCTTTTCTGATCTGGTTTATTCCCAGCGTTCTCAGCGTCATTTTTCAGCTGAAGCAGGCAGCTGTTTCTAGCAAAAAAAAGCGTAAAAACACCTCGAGAAATACCTGCCGAGCTCCAGACAGCTGACAGTCAAAGGAACGCAGTTTAAGAGAGAAGAATTGGTGGAGACCAAAGCGAAGTTAAAACACGAGTATTTTGAATAGTCAGTCGTTGCAGAATCAATATGGTGTGAACATTGCACTGCACCTCGTGGGAGTGTCAGTAAATAAAAAGCCCTTCAGGAAAGACCTTATTCACAGCAGACATTTGGATCTAGTAAAGCAGGAAGATCGCAGTTGTAATTAACAACATTAACGTTGGCTCAGCTCCACTCGGAGTCTCAGTGAAGCAGCTCACAGAATACCAGAACCTCCCCCGAGTGAAGAGCAGCCATCATTAACTTCGCCTGCATTGACAGATTTATTGTCCTTCATTAAAGTCCCTATAGCATGCATTGTGTGTGTGTGTGTGCTATTTTTGCGTGTGTGTGTGTGTTGTTTTTATGTGTGTGTTTCTGTGTGAGCGTGTGGTGTTAACCTGTCACTGTATATGTCAGATCACAGGACAGGAAGAAGCCATGTACCAGGCAACGGTCACCGTAACGACGAAGGGACGCAAGAACGACCTGCCCGTCAAGACCGGCGACATCATCAGCATCATCCGAACGACCAACTGCCCCAAAGGAAAATGGCTGGCCAGGGACAGCGGCAACAACTGTGAGTCAGCAGAGTCCATGTTAGCATCAGCAGCGTGCTTGTCTTAGTTAGAATGACATCTTTTTTTTCTAATTTAAGTCTTGAACACACCACATTGCAACTCAAGTGTGATGAAAACAGCATAAATCAGCTGAGAAAGCTGACAAGTTTTACAAAGTCAACTGTAACATGCTGAGCTGCATGGGACTGAAAACATCCTCGCTGTGAAAAGTCCCTGCGGTCATCGATTGTGGATCGCTGACTCTGTGAGTTGTGTTCCAGATGGGCATGTCGCCGTGGATCATGTGGAGCTGGACATTAAGGAGATGCTGGAGCTTGGAAAGAGAGCCGCAATCAACCGCAACAGCACGGGCAATCTAGTGGAGGCTGAGGTTACCAGCACGGGGAGCAGGTGTGTGTGCAGCATGCAACTTCTCCCTCAGTATTCATTAAGTCTTTAAATACAAAAGTCTGACTTATGGCTGTTCTTGTCTCTCTCTCCCTCTTTCAGGGCCTCAAACCATTACCCACTCTCCGCAGGAAGCTGTAAGTACCTTTCTCTTGTTTTTCATGGCAGTGGTATATTTATTTGACTGATCCTGCAGCAGTTTGATGTTGATGTTGACGTTCAGTCTCAGATGACAGCGAGGAGTGGACCGGCGATGAGGAGGAGCCTCTCTCTTCTCCTTCTGCGACTGCAGATCCTTTGGCTCTGATGTAAGTCCACGTTAGCTTGAATCTGCACTTCAGAAAGCGTGTCTGTTGGATGCTTTTATAAATGCAACATGTAATAACATGGCTGAACATTTCGGTTTTTGAACAACAGTGGAGTAATGTCAGTCTAAAATCACGAGTTTGCATATTCAGGGTTCATACATCTCATACATAAAGAAACAGACTGAAACAAAGTGGTTGAGACAGAGGCAAAGACCTTCTGAATATTCAGAGATGGACAATATTTGTGCTTTAATGTGATTGGGATGCACAGAGGAGTTTTTTTGAGGAGGGTTATTAATAAAAACTAATGTCTTCTCCTCTGCAGGGGCCACACCAGGACGCTCTCGATGCCAGACATGGGTAAGAGAATCCAAACTGGACTTTTGAATTAACACAACTTCAGCTCTTTGACTTCAATTCTGCAAGTTGTACTAGAACTTAACAGTTTATTTTTATCCGGCAGTCAGTTGTGTAGATGCCACAGAAAATGTACTGTGTTTTTATCATGTTTTACCTCCTCTGTGTGTTATCTTGATGGGGGTGTTTAGATAAGATGGCGATTGATTTATACAAGCAAACTGTATCTTTTTGCCAGAGTTTATCTTCAGCCAAGTTTTTTTCAAAGGTAAATATTCATAGGAAGTAGGAGAGGATAGTGTTTTGCGGTTTTTGCAAAGTTTTACAGCTGTAAATAAAATCATATTGGGATTATCATCATCAGAAATAAATCTTTAATGCTTGTTTTTAACTGTTGAACTTGGCCAAGAATCTCCAAGTTTCCTTTAGTATCTTTTCAGTCAGAAACCTAGCGATAGTTATGGGTACATTGCTAGCAGAAAATACTAACTGCTAAGCTAATTTGGCTTTAAAAAAATACAGAAAAACAAACATAAAACGAAAGTTGTGGCCTTAAGCTAACTAACTGACTCCCTGACAACATTTAACTTCCTGTTTACATCCTCCAAAACGTTATTGTAACTGTAGTTTCAAAATAAGAGCATCAGCATATGAAGATTGATAATAAATGTGACAAAATACATCAAGCCCGAAGTGTTGAGCTTAAGCTTGAAATTATGAGACTTTATAGTTTTTTAACTTCATTTGAAAACTCAACTAACCCTTTCAGCCTCGTTTGCATACTTTAAACACTTAATCGTAGCCATGTGATTTTTTTAGAAGAGTAAGTTGTTTGCATGAAAAGAAAGATTTCACTGCTTCAGCAGGTCCCAGGAGGTTTGATGAATATAATACTTAATGCTGTAAGACAGGTGCGTGTTATAAATATGTGTATTTACCCATCTTATTTCTTGTGGTAGGAAACAAAGACCTCAGCATAAACCACCAGCACAGTCACAGTGACATCAGCACAGAAGGCTCCCAGATCCAGTGAGTTTCCCAGCTTCAGTCTTATAACCAATCACACATAGAGAACATGAACATGAACATGCAACATATGTATGTTTGTCTTTTTTATCAGAGCAAAACACGAAGCACTTCAGAAGTTGGCTACATTTTTCTATTCACCCAAACCTGTGGAGCCAGCTGCCAGGTAGGCACACCTGTGCACCTCATGTTTACACACCTGTGCACATACACATTTTGTTATACATACACACACACAAAAAATAATTATTTCCCCCCCCCTCTCTTTTTGCAGCAGCACTGAACCAGAAACAGGTAAATAATCCAGCATTCTTAAATACAAAAAAAAATATTTTGTACAAAAATTCACAATAAAAGTAGAAAATATAAAAACTATGTGTTGTGTTATCAGTTATTTATGTAAAATGACGTACAATTTGATCCATTCATAAAGTGCGTTGTGAATACTTATTAGCATTAGTTCCACCAGTAAAGAATTTTTTAATCAGTCATCTCTTTTCTAAAGCATTTCATGTGTTGGATTCGGTTTCTTTCTTTCAGCTCCTGTGCTTGCAGAGGAAGAAGCAGTTCAGCTGTAAGTAAAACAAACACAGAAAGAAAAAATGCTAAACATGTCGTGCGACCTGTAGCCAGACACCTTTACTTCCTTTTTGCCTGTTTTGGATGACTGAGCATTAAAAGAGTGTGTGTCGTGTTTCTTTCTGAGTGAGAGGAAGAGGTAAAGACAAGGAGTCCAGTCATGCTCGTAGGGAGGAAGTAAAGTTGGCTTGTACCATTTTGGGAAAATGTGTCTGTGATCCTTTTAACAGGCTTCATGTTGAGCAATAGTGTTGCATTCATGGTTAAAATGAGGTCACCCTCCTTTGTACCTGCATGGCAGCACCTGCATATCACTTTCTGAGCAACAGGAGGACAGGGGAGGAAAAACTGAGTTATTTTCACATCTGTTTTTTTTTTCCCTTCACAGGCCTGAAGCGAGTTCAACACAGGAAATGGATTTGGAACAAATTGACACACTCATCTTACCTCCTCCTGACCTGTACGCTGACCTGAGCATGGAGTAATTATCATAAAACAAGGTGAGAATGAATCACTTTGACTCTCTTTTCATTGTTTGTCACTGTCACCCAACCGTACTGACCTGATGTGTCTCTGTTTCTAACAGCGAAAAACCAAAAAAGCAGCCAGGCAGAGGAAACAGGATTTACCCTTGGTGTTATTCTTCACGCTGTGACCTGTGTCACTCTCCTAAGACTGTGACAGTAACTTCATCTTCTTGACTATGATCTTGTTTACCTGGTGACTGCACATATGGATCAGTGTGATGATTTACAAGAGGAGCAACATGAGAGGCTACCTGCAGCATCTCAGCAGGCAGAACTCTCTGAAGCGCTCAGTGTGAAACCAGGAAGGGACAGTTTGCCTGGTGCCTCTGGGTGACTTTGAACCTCGGACCAAGATGAACTTCTGATCCAAAGAGAGGACTTACGAACTGTTGCAGACACACACACACACACACAGGCTTTCTGGGTACTGCGAGCCTGCAGGCTCTTGTTGGGACAATTACACACTCGATGTGCAAATACATGAATGCCAAATCTGTTGAAAGTGGTGGAAATATGGGGAAGACAATGGAAAATTTAGATTTTTTTCAGGTTTCTCAGGTTTTTCGGAAGAAAAACACAGCGGACGCAGGCATGTGAAAAACAGGGAGAGCTGTTAGCTAAACACTTTCATCCGTGTTTTCAGTAATTATTAGTCTTTCCTCTGCTGGGTTTTTCCTCTGGATCAACCACTAATTTGCCTTCAAGAGGCAAAGCACAGCTTCAAGAACAAAACATGTTATCAGTGTCTTAATATTTTTATCTCAGTCAACAAACAGCAGCTCTGAGAGAAAATATTTTCCTACACTTGTTACCAGTTTACAGTGTTGCAAGCAAAGGAGTTAATTGCAACATAACTGAAACACTTAACAAGTAAACAAAGAAAGTGTGTGTGTGCATCCAGCTGTTCCTTGCACGTATAGGACTCTGATTGACATTGTTTTCGGCACCACCTTCAGCATTCACCTGATAATTTTCTTTTTTTTCCCCAAGTGTTTGGATTGTTGTGCTTATTTTGTACGCGAGCATCTTTTTCCACCTTTATTTACCTTCATATTTTTGTGAAAGATCGGTTCAGTTAATGGAAACGTAACTAGTTATACAGTAGTATTTAAATACACATTAGGTTATATGAAAAATAAACAATAAACGACTATGCGTGTAATAATAAACACACGGCTGCAGATTTCTGCCAGTCGCTGTGTTTTGGTCTTATAGAAGTAACGACTTCTGGAGGGAAGCAGCATCCATAAACTTTATTTCTTTCTTTTATTTTCACGGAGTGGATGTCTGGTGTCACTTTTATGTGCAGCCATTCTTCTACGACTTCCCCTTAAGCTGATGAATAATAAGTATTACAGATGCAGAAAAGTAGTGTGATGATCACCTGAGGCCTTTTTTCATGTAGAATATTGTTTGAAAAAAATGATGTCTGAGAAAAAAACCAAAAAAAAATCCTCTGTTATATGTGTGTGTGTGTAAGTGTACAATGTTCAAAACAAGGACAAAAACATTTTCCTTTTATATGTTTGTTTATTTTTTTCAATAAATACTCATTAAAGTGCAAATCATAACAGCAATATCATGCAGTGCATAACAAGAGAAATCCAAACCCCAAACAGACAGAGAGACGGGGAGACAGTCGAAACACACATTCACACACAGCCTGAACACACACGCTTACGCACATTCACACACACTGACACTCATTCATACACACACACAACACACACACTAAGGTATTCAAAGGTTACACTAATCAAAGGAACCCACCACAGATACACAAAGAGCACAGCTTTGCGCTTGAAAATACTCACTTTGGTACAACACTGAAAGTCTGTATTCGATTAGGCCCTCTGGCATGTGTTTCCCAGCTCCAAACACAGAGTTTACATGACTAACATGCCACTGGTAGTTGCATACAGTTGTAATGATACAGTACTACATTTGACGGTGAATACTGAAGCTGTTAAACATGAACCATGACCTCTGCGAGATAGTGCACTTTATCAATCGGTGTGTTATACTGTGTCACAAGCGGCAGAATCAGGATTAAATTCACAATGCACCAGGTGTGATTCTGATGTGACCGTAGTAGCTCACTATGCAGAGGGCGAGTCATTTAAGATACGGCAAGAATCGTGTATGCAAAGCTGTGTGCCGATGCATGTGTGTTGCAGTACCTCCCAGTGTATTCGGTGGTGTGTGTGTGTGTCATCACAGACAGGAAAGGCAACTCTACACAGGACACAAAAACAGAAAAACACGTAATAAAGGGTTTCAGCAGAGTAACAGAGAATGTGGCTTCCACCGTTTCCACCTAAAGCCTTTGCAATGCTCTCATAAGGCATAAATGGCTAAATCCATTTCAGACGATACACAAGCTATAGCTGTGTAGAGCGACAAACTCAGTCCACATCAAATTATTGTAGGTCCAACAAAGAATTCAGTCAACATCATGGTTTAATTGGTTGAGCAGCTGTAGTGTAAACTGGTGTGAGAGAACCTCCAACATGGCTAAATTCTTCCCATCCTTATTAAATGTTATCTTATCCCTCTCATCCCTTTTATTTGCGTAATTTAAAATAAAAACACTTAAATTGTTCTCTTTTAGTGAATGTTGCCTTAATCACTGATTCTCGCCTCATTTCCTCTCAGCTAATCTCTTACCCCAGGTCTAAGAAAATTACAGTATTTAATGAAATGTAAAAGAAATGGAAATATTAAAATCTGCCATTGAAGGAATTCCTGCACGTGACACCAGTTCAAAGCGGAGTGCGTCCTACCCATTCAACCACTGTGTTTTACTGAGAACAGTAGAAAGGCAACAGTTCAGTCAATCAAAACAACAACACCGCTTTAAAACTGACAGCAAACCCAGAGAGAAAGACAGACTGGAGGATTCATCCGAGCAGCGCCAGCTTTCACTTTACATTCAGTCAGAAAAGATTCAGACAAACTGTTGTGTGACGACAGCGATACACAACCCACCTACAGTACAGTCCGACAAGTCAATGCAGAACATTTAAGTAACGCCACAGCATTCATTGGAAACGTAGGACCAGAGGCAACAAGTACAGTGAAGTCTGTGTCTCCACAAAAAAAAAAACATGAAGCAATAAAACAGGACTGAACTGCGAAGTGCAGACCAAACAGAAAAAACGCTGGCTTAACAGAACATACACACACTGATAGCAGCTCCAAAAGCTCCAAAACAACATCACATCATGTTCTGAGCCTCGTACCGACAGATCTCACAAACCACTGCAAAGATCCGACAAGTCTGTGGGAAAACATGACGGTCCGTGACACACTCCACCTGTCTGATCTCCACCTCACAGTCTGACTCATGCACACACACTCTCTGTGAAGATATGCACAGATTTACTGTGCTGCATTCGTTAAGGCAACTGGAGAAAGGTCTCTGTGGCTTCCACTGTCCTGCAGCAGATACACACCATCTCACATGAATCAGTCTCCTCCATTCTGACTCCATTATTTAGTCACACACAGGATGGACACAGGGCCATGCATTTGTTACTGCTAATACTATTAGAAGTCATTTAAATCTAATTGATCAAGTGAAAGTTGATTAAAATCTGACTAATATAATTTGAAATATTAAGTGCAATGTATATGTGTTGTTTTATAGTCGGTCAGAGAAATCAAGTCTAACATCTTCCATTACGGTTCAGACTCTTCTTTTTGATTGGAATTTTTGTCACTATTCACATTTTTTGATGAGTACAATTTGTAATTACAGCCTTAAAAAATTGCCACACTCCACATTATGCACAGCACACGGCTTCTGTCTTTTTTTAGAAGCCACATGCCTTTGTTTCAATTGCTAAATTACGCTCTGTGCATGCATGGGTGAGCACAGTATTAACAGTTACTCAACTAAAGCATGAAGGATTCTGTGTGTGTGTGTGTTGCATAATCCTGACAGTTACTGAATGTAAAACAGTGATGGTTGTTTGGGACAAAAATAGCACAGAAATGTGTATTATGCACAGCATCTCGTGTGAAAACTCGTGTGAGATGGTGTGTATCTGTGCTTCTATACAAACTGCAGGACAGTCAGATCCATGCAGAGTAGAATCATCCTACCACTGCTGTCTCTCTATGTTTGTTAACCTCATAAACTCTATTCAAAATGAGGATAAAACTCTATGTTGATGCAGTGCTGAAATAATAAAACTACAGTGCCTAAAAAAACAATCTCTCAAAAATAAATATGGATTTGATATCTAAATAATAATAATCTTCTTTTAAGTGTATAAAGTCTGTTATTTGGTATACTTTTGTCAACCTTTTCAGCTACTTAATATGATTGCAATATAAATAGAATATACATGAATAACAAAAGCTGTTTCTTTACAAACCATATAATATAAAACCTGAAATCAAATTTTACATGTGTCGAAGTTCCCTCAGACACAGACTGAATGTCAATTTTAACAACCATCATCTAATCAAATATATGAGGCAAAACTGACCTCTGATCAGTGTCTGGGGAAAACTCAGCAGGATAGTCCACCGAGTCTTACGTTGGGTGATGATATTTCAGCAGTCGATTATAGATTGAGGGTATTTGCGGGAGGAGTGAAAGTGAACTTGACCTTTGCTGGCCTCCACTAGATCAGAGCTTCCAGTCCCAGGATCGGTTTTCATAAGATGAGGCCTGATGTTTATATTCCATATATTCTGACCTAAGGACTGTGCCAAATTAAGAAAAAAAAAAGCTATTAATCAGTTCCTCTGAAAAGGGCTTCCTCTCTATGTCTCCTAAATCTGAGGTGACAGGTTTCTTTTCACATTTACATACACCCATCCAATGCAACACCACTGGAGCAGACATGAGAGGAGACAGAGAGAGGAAGCCATTTCAAACATTTACACTCCTTACATCCTGGTTCAGTAATTGGCTTAAAAACTCCACTGACATCCAGGTTACAGTGAGGCTAAGAAGTCTCAGCGTGCCAGAGTGGTGATCAGACTGGCGCACATTTCAAAGAAGTCCATGGTGTGTGATCCCTGACGTGGGGTGAGCAGAGGGGAGCTACCGGAGAGAGACCCCGGCAGAGAGGAGCTGAGCTGGGGCAGGTCGATCGCCGGGCTGGCCGAGTCGATGCTCAGTCTGGGCCTGTGGAGACCGGCTGTGGAGCCTGACCTCTGAGGAGTGGACGAACCTGATTTAAAGCCCACTGCCTCGATGATGTCATCTGTCACATGAGCAGAGGAGAGAGGCGTCAGCATTTATCAGGAAAGATGTCATGAAGTTACTATGACTCATAAAATTATACTATTATAAAATAAAAACTGTGTCAACACCAAAATGAATTTTAATTAAATAATTTATTTATGTGTTTTGTCTGAAGAGTGAATGTTTTTTTAATGTAAATTCATAAAAGAATTCACTGAATTTAATATCAGTTCCAATAAATTACTGCGGTGTTAATATAAATTCCCTGAAAGCTGAAATTCAAAATTTAATTTAAGGGCATTTCTCACTTTCCATTAATCTTCAAAATTATGTCTCAAGAGAAGAAGATGAGAAAAAGGTAATGGGCACCGCATGTACTTCTGACAGTTGGCCTTGCAAAAATTTGAAAAATGTGTCAAATATTCAAATAGTTTTTGTGTGGAAAAGCCCAAGGTCTTGTGCATGTTTGACTTCATTTGTATTTGAATCACAGTCAAACCGTAAAAATGATGAGTTTAAAAAAAAGGTAACAAACATGCATGAACCAGCACTGATTAAAAAAAAAAAGTTGCTAAGAGGTGGCCTGCATATGCAAAAATTATAATTTATGCTGAAGCAAGTACCAGAAGTGCTCTCTGCACTCTGCCACCTGATCTGCATAAGCACCACCTCAGCTTTTCCACCTCCTCCAACTCCTCCTAAGCAGATTCTAGAGCCAAGAAACTGGGGGGAGGACAAAATGACTTGCAGAGTTCTGGCAGTAAGCAGCCTCCACCTGCACTTGGTGGAACTACACACATACTACAAGAAAACCAAATAGAAACTTCTTTTCTTTTATCACTAACCATCGATGCTCTTGAAGTCTAGGAGGTAGGATCTGTTGTCCACTTGGTACAGCTGCAGGCTCATTTTCACCAGGTTTCCCGTCACTGGATTCTTCCTCCGCACTCGCAGATGATACGGGTTGACCACCTTCAACACGAAATAACAGTTCACATGTCGACCTACTCATGTACTATATGAGTATGAGTATATATGGTGCATATCCTGTTACCTTCCAGTCAAAGCTGAGTTGTCTCATAGCCCTGTACACTTCAGCCATGATATCATAGGGTCTGCTCTGACTCCTGATACCCAGGTGCCACTTGGCCTTCTTCACTGCCAGCGGTTTAGGCCGGGTGGTGTTAAGGGCATCCAGAGGGCAACGAGACTTGGGACTGTCAGCCAGGAGTGGAGGCATCCTCTCTGGGTGTGGCTTCACCCCAGGGGGAAGTGGCATTCCCTCTTCTATGAAGGAGCCCTGAGGAGGACTGGAGGCCAAATAGAACTCGCTGGCTTGTGTCATTATGCGCCGGTTGTCTATGATTAGGTGGTAGGCTACTGCTAGTTGATCCTGCATCCACAGAGTCAGGATAGAAAGTCAACTGGAGACTAAAGAGACAATTACACTGAAAATAACTGCGAACTAAAGATTACTGAAACCTATTTATATAACTACATTGTTTTGCTGTGTCATACACTTTAGTAGAATTATTACTTAAAATAGAAAACATACATTTATAAAGAAAATGCTCATTAATGCCTTAGAGAACTGTGAATGTTTCTTATGTACCTGTGGATTTCCACTGTAAAGGCTGGACACAACCTCGGGCTCATTGCACTCAAACTTCTCACACACTTCCCTCACGGCCTCCTCATCCAGGACTGTGGCATCGTACGAAGGGTCCTCAGGAAACAGGTAGCCCGGCAGGTCCTGCTTAAACCACTCGTGCTCCCTGATATAAGAGAGATAATCAGTCAACTCAAACTACTAACAAGTAATTATTCTCCACTATAAAACCAAACCTATTGATGATTTAGGTGATTCACCTCAAAATGCCACAGTACGTGACAGTTAAACTTGGATGAAGCCAAACTGTTGTTGAACACAGAGGTCTGTTTGTTTAATGACACTTCAGATAGGGGACCTTTAGAGTTACAGGACCAGCAATAAGACAAGCGGTGACGCATTGTGTAGGTAATTAAGCTGCACGTCTCAGTGCAGAAACTGAAGCCAATACAGTTATTTCCCATGCAGGACAATGTCAAAAAATTGGAATGAAACAAAGAGATAAAGATAAACAAAGCTTCTGTTAGGGCTTCTTGCTCCAGCACAGTGGGATGAGCACCTGATGTCTTTGATGGTGGCTCTCTTCAGGGGGTCCACCTGCAGCATGAGCATGAGCAATGAGGCAACAGAGCGAGTCAGGTACTCGGGGATGTAGAAGACACCTCCTCTGATCTTCTTAAAGAGCGTGGGGACGTGCTCATCATCAAAGGGCAGAGTGCCACACAGCAGAGCATAGAGGATCACTCCACAGCTCCAGATGTCCACCTCTGGGCCTGCATAGAGCCTGGCAGGGTAATGACAGGATGTGACACGTAACAAACAGATCAGTACAACATGTGTCACTCTTGAGGGTCTGCCAGGAAAGAAGGTAACACTTAATAACTTCTTACTGTTATTAAATATCTTTCATAAACATAATAATAAGTTGTTGGTGGGCATCTTTAACCAGTGTTTTCATGATCAACAGATGCTTCATAATATAACTAGCTGTATTCTTGTAATGTGTAATGCCTTTATTATCTAGTTTTGGACACTTAAAAATATTAATCGTTTACAGTGCATTTTGATGACATAACTTATTTGTTTAAAGAAAAATTCCACACAGCACCTTAAAGGTTGTTTTCCCTACGGGGCTATTTAGCCTCTAAAGCCATTAGTGTTCACATAATTATCCTTACACACCTTCCTGAGATGACCTCTGGAGCAGCATAGTTGGGTGAACCACAGCTCGTCCGTAGGAACTCCCCATCAGACATCATGTTCGACAGACCTGTTGGCCAAACACAAGATGTTTCCACTTTTTAGTCTTTCCTCGGACAGTAAAACTGACTAATGCAACAATCCTTTATTAGAATTATCGCTGCTGATCCTTTGATACACACAGGTTAAATTAAACAAGGCCCAGGGCAGTGAGGGTGTGAGGTGTACACTGTAGACACTACTGATATCTTTATCCTTCTTTTACCCTCCACGACTCTAAGCTCCGCACACAAAGCTCATCTAATTGGATGAGCCTCTCTCCGCCTGCTCAGCCCTCAGCTAAATGTTGAACACCAGACGCTCTGTGATGTACTGACCTTCTCTTTATCTTTATCCCTGTTCCCTTAACACTCCCTCTCCCTGCTCACAAGAATCAGTTGCCCTCAGCCAAAACACTTCTCCTGCTGCACCCCAACGACTCCTTCCCTATCAGATGACACCGGGCCTCAAAGCTTCCTGCCAGACATGATATGAGACCTGGCCGTTGCTAGGGGACCTCTCTCCACCCCAAAGACCCTGCTGTGCACAAGGGCCTTCATGGGTTTTTGAAAATATTTCTCTCTTTCATGGTCCTATTGCATCAGGCAGTCTCTTCACCAATCAGCTAGAACAATTATGCCACAACTGATGAGAGACCGTGTTCAGCAAGAAATGTGTTCCCATAAATAATGAGGTTAATAGATGCTTGATGGTGATTTCACACTTTTCTACAAGTGTATAATTAGGAGAATAATTATGCTATGTCCAATATGAAGACCAACAAACTCTACAGTTACTTAGTTATTCCGCTCAGCTCTGCAACCAACTCTGCCTTTTTCCTCTTATTCCCTTGTGAATATATTCATTTATGTTCACTGTGCTTTCTCTCTTTTTCAACTCCCTAACAATTGTTCTGCCAAGTCAATACTTCTGTCTGCTTGGGAACTTACCAAAGTCAGCTATCTTGGCATTCTTGTTGGCATCCAGCAGGACATTTTCAGGTTTGAGGTCTCTGTGGACCACCATGTGCCGGTGACAGTAGTCTACTGCTGAGATAATCTGCTGGAAGAGACGGCGAGCTTCTGTGTCCTCCACCTGAAAGACACAACATAAATGGAAAAACAGTGGGTAACTGTGTGTTACAGAGGAAGAAACAGGACCATAGTACATGTGTTGAGAGAATGGTGAAGGTTGTGTGGTGTGTTGTTCAGGACAGGTTTGTCATCAAGGTTGGTTGTAAGGTTGCTTTGGCTCTGAAAGATAAAGTTCAAGTGGGATTATTCTATTAAAAATAACAAGTCCCAAGAGGAAGCAATCTACTCATAGCTGTCAGAGTGCTGTCTTGAGGGTGTGTATGTGTGTGTCTGTAATACAAGGCTTAACTCAAAGCTTTAAATCTCAAAAAAACAGCAGTGAACACTGTTGTGATAGTGTGTGGGAACATTGTTATTAAATGTATTTTCATGACTCATGTTCTGTCACATCACTTGAAGTTTACAACAGGAGGTGAAGCATGAAAAGGGTACATTTACTCAGGAGTTAAAACAATCTGCATAAGACAACAACGTAAAAATACATTCAGAAAGTTCAGATTCAGAAAGAAAAAAGGGTGTGCTTATACAGTTTATCTTAAACAAATAAAATTTACTAACATAAAAATACAACTAGCTGCAGGTAATGGAGTGTTTTTGAGGACAAAAGTCAAAGAAACATCACTATAAGAGTCTTTCCTGGTCACAATAACTTCCACGTACCAACCAAGTGAATGAGTACTCTGTCAGTCCACCAATATCTTAATTACTGAAATGTCTTACCCTTCCATGTTTGCAGATGTAGTCAAACAGCTCACCTCCAGACACATACTCCATAACCATGAAGAAATCTGTGGGTGTACTTATCACCTGGTACCTGAAACACAAACATACCTTTGTATTAACAACAACTCAACGTGCATTAAAGAACACTTCATCCTCTTTTAGGTCACACTCATAAACATAGGCTTTTATCTCATTCATAAATCTGTAAACTACTGTTTATTTCATTTTGTCATCGTTTTCAATGCAGAAAAGACAAAAGTTCCAATAGAGTTCATCACAATCATAAATTTGTTTTAATTGAGAATTTGGTTTGTTTTAATCAACAAATAATGGATTGGCAAAATCTATGGGAAATATTATTTGTCAGCATAAATAACACTTTTCTAGATCAAATTTCTTTACTTTACGCGGGTACAAATATGCATAAAGGTGAGGCTAGGCGGTGATGAATGGCTGCTGAGTGTAGACATTATTTTTTCAAAGGTCAGGCATGTTAAAATGCAGGCACAATCTCATGAATGGTTGCTCCTGGGAGATTCTGCACTTCATCAGAATCTACTTTTTTCCTGTCGAGCTAGTTATAGCACAACAAGACTCGCACCATGGGAGACATAACACAAACCAAATCATTATATCTTATTTTTCTTTTATGTGCACAAACAAAAAGACCTCTAGGAACAATAAAAAGAAAGAGAGTTTGAGTAATAATTTAGAAAATTCCTCGAATCCATGTGGTTTTTGTGCCAGTTTTACAAACAGAGCCAATACATTACACAGAATCTCCTTTTTGTCCAGCCTCCATGCTCTGAGCTGTCTCAAACAATTAAAATATGTGCATTTGTATGCGTGTTTGGGAATGTATATCTGACTGAAAGAGTGTTCCACAGTGCTACAGCTCATGACCTGAGAGCTCACATATCTGCCATAGCTTACAGTGTGACAGCGCACTACCATAACCCCGGCCTAAAAATAACACAGATTGTTGAGACACAGAGAGACATAGACTGTCAAGAGGAGAGAGGGCCAGAGTTGCAGAGGAAAGGAGACAACATGAGGACACAAGAGGGTCAGGACACCTGAATGAGGACAAGGATATCATCATATACAGCAATTTCTGTTATCTTTACTGGAGATTTGTACCAACTAATACAGATTTATTTATCCAGTTCCAAGTCTGTGTGTGTGTGTGTGTGCATGCATGCGTGTGTTTATATTGGTATGTTTGTGTTCTGCCTTCAGGGAGCCATGCGGGCATGCTTAGTACAGCTTAGCTATAGTAAACAAACAGGAACAAGCAAGGCATGCCACAACATAGACAGAACACAAAAACAGAGCTAAATGCCCTCATTTTAACAGCAACTACTAAAACAGAGCTTAGTTATCTCTTTATGCCACACTAGGAGTCTTAAAAATCTGACAGAGAAATGTGTGATCTTTTTCCACTTACAGCTTGATGATGTGTGGGTGTCTGAACAGTTTGAGATTCTGGATCTCCCGTTTGATCTTCCCGACAACATCAAGACTGCGGATCTTCTGCCTGTTTAGGATCTTTACAGCCACTTTATGGCCTGTCAACTGATGCTCGCCAACTGAAAACAAGTGAATACAGATATGAAGCAGATGCAGCACACAGATAATAAAACCACATACGGGCTTGTACACAGACAGTTTGGCACAAGTATATGATTGCACAAAGAGTCAGAAAGAAGGACTACAAGGTTAGAGTATGTTTTGGAAGCCTGCTGCTTAGTCATCTTTAGTTAAATTTTATTAATTCTTTTTTTTATTTTCAGTTTTTGGTCTAATGTAACCCTTATTTGCATCTTAGTTTAGGATGGTGGAGATATCAGTCTCCCCATGGCTCTGTAGCCAAGTTGTGTATGTAGCTATCATTCCCCACTCACAGCTTGACAATAAACATCACCTATGAATAATTAATACAATTTGTTGATGAACTGCTCTAACTCCCTCCAAGGGAATGCCCTAAGACAAACAACCATTATCATAAGAAAGTGTTGCCTCAAGATGGTCATAAAACTGCACAGATCACACAACATTTTTGCATGAATTGCAGTACATCAGGCAATGCATGAACTGATTTTTGCCCCCTCATGCAGAATGAATGTCCACTTTAGCATGTGTAGCCATGACTTCTGGTGTGTTTACCCCCCGCTAAGCTAACACATCACCGAAACTGCGCACACAAAAAATAGGCGGTGTGGAGAGTGTAGAGTTCACAAGCTCACAAGGTCATACGGAGTGGCAAAAAAACTAGCAAAGAAAACTGATATAATTCCCTGTGATGGGCTACATCGATAAAGCTTTACGCCTTTTACGGTTTTTTCCCCGACTTCGTAGAAACGTTGCTAACACTGCCCGGCAATGAGATAACATGTCAAGCTAGCAAAACCGTTTATAAACATTTTGTCAGTAGTAAACGTCAAGCTCACATAGTGTACAGGGTCTACGCTCCACAGACGTCCTTTATCGCAAGACAGGGGCAAAGAAACCTACCACGACATTAAATCCGCGTTGTTTAACGTTAAAAGATAATAATGCGAGTATGACTGTGCATCTCCTTGTGACTGCTGTCCTCCAGGTAATTACACCTGCCATGAATGATAACAGAAGCTACAAACGGCGGCTTCGGTTAAAGAATTTGACTTTCAAGCGAGCGGATTCACAGAACAGACATACGCTTTAAACCCCCTCTGTCGCTGCCGTGAAACCACCGAGCTACGCAAACTGCTCGCAGACCACCGGTAAGTTCAACGCTGTCAGTTGGAGGGGAGGAGGAGGGGGGGGGGGGGGGGGGGCACGGATAAAAATTAACAATACACCAACGGAAAGGCCCAAACGTGCACATAAAACACGGGGTGAAATTAAAAAAATTAATTAACACTAAAATTTA